>JACXIL010000031.1:0-356687 GCA_014737365.1 Bombus soroeensis | reverse complement strand
GCAAATCGTAGTTTGTAGGCACAAAATTCGACATTTTCAAATTCTACTAAAACCTATGTTGTTGCACTAAACTTGTATCGCAAACAGTTGAAAATCTTTAGCAGATGTCAAAACAAAGAAATGGCGTCAATGACGCGTATTGAAGTTAGCTACATTAAAAGTTATCGCCACATATGGGCAAATTCCGGTTTCATATTTATAGACCTGGTAAGAAGGTGTGATCTAATAAAAGTCAAATCCAATCGTATTTTGTGACTGCTAGTATAACTAGAAGTATAAATTTCTGTACATACATATATTTCATTTGGATTCTTTTAATGCTACTTGCATACTTTTACCTTCAATAGTTCTAACATGAAAGATGTTGGAAAATAATTTGAAAAATTATACTAACCAATGCAGATGTGGGGTCCCTCACCGAAAGGAAAGTATACAAAATATGGCCTGGAACTTTTGGCTTCCTGGGTGAATCGGAGTGGATCGTATTTTTCCGGATTTGGGAAGTACTGCGGATCATGGTGCGAACCCATTATTGAAATGAATATTGGGGTACCTTTTTCTAGCACCAGATCGGAATTAGGCACTTTGTAATCGGCAAGTGTAACCCGACCCAAGAATCCCAGAGGTGGATATTTACGAAGGGTTTCCGAAATAACCATATCGAGATATGGTAACGTCATAAGCTGCGAAAAAATTATATTTATCATTGTGTTTACAATTACTTTTTAACATTCCTCGCGTGCTATTCAGTTTCCTCTCACGTGTTTCTAAGTTAATATCTTTGTTGTGGCCGTACCATATCGTATGTGATTTTGCCATCAGTTTTCGCCAGAGCATCGTGAATCTCTGCCCTAAGTGTCTTCTGTACATCTGGGTTCAATGCAAGTTCGTGCAGTGTGAAAGACATGGTAACAGAAGATGTTTCGAAACCACCAATAAAAAATACGGCCGCTTGTGACACTAAATCGTCACCATCGAATTCTGAAACATGCAAATTAAGCAATATCGTAAACGTTCAGGAAAACGATCTAGTATATTTAGTACAATTGGAAAATGACTTGAAAGTAAATTAGCAAGTATAGATATTTTCGCATAATTTTCAATTTGCAACATGAATACAATTGTGTCTGAAGGAGTCGTCACGTTACTCCTCGTCTTCTTCGCTGGGTGTTCATGAAATAAGGATGTGGATGAAATCGTAATTCAAAGAGCAAGTTATTCGAAATTTCCGATTTTTGACGATAAATAAATAATTTCATTAACAGAAATTAGTAAAATATTGCAGCAAATACATACTGTAATCCTTCAGACTGTCGTCGTTCTTGTATGTTTCCCTCATCTCGATCAGCAAATCGATGAGATCATCCCTCTTCTCACCCGAATTGACACGTTGTTCAATCACATCCCAGAAAACAGTTCGGAAAAAGTTAGTCGCTTTTCTTCCAAACACCTTGGGCTTAAGATACTTGAGTAATCCAGGGAAGAAGAATATGATAAGGAATTCCATGCTACGTTCGAAATCACAATCGAAGACCGTCCTGCCATATTCACGAAACGGTGCTTTTGGATTCTCCAACGAACCTACTTTTAAGCCAAACGCAATGTTACCGATCGTATCGGTGGCGAAATTCGCGAAAATCTCCTTGAATTCTATTACTTTTCCATCGCCTGAAAAAGATATTAGATTTCTCATGATGTGTCTGGTATTGTTGCATTTGTAAACAAGAAACGATAGGTGTAAAATTTGAAACCCGCCGCACTAACTTTTAGTTTTGTCATATATTTCTATTAAACAGGAATAATTGTTTTAAAAATATATATTCAACTAACAACAGTATGTCTTGTTCAATCTGTTGTTACGTAAATGCACTAGAAATGCGGCTTACCCTCCAAATGCAACGAATCGAGATGCTTTCCAAGGTCGTCAGCGAACTCTAGCATTAAATGGAACATTTTCTTCAGCTTGGTCGAGTTAAAAAGTGGCGACAATTTTGCGCTGAGAGATTTCCATCCTGGATTTCTCATCATGAACAAGTTTGCGTATCCAAGACGATCATTTTTCTCATCTGCACTTGCGTACCTATCGGCGAAGTAGTCGAAGTCTTTCAATAGAACGCGCTTCACGAGTTCTGGATCGCGAACTAAGAAATAAGGTTTGTCGAGGATGTAGAATCCCAAGAAAGGTAAATCTTTGCCGTAATTGTATAGGTCCCTGACAAATTCTGAGGGTGATATTCTTGACAGGATACAGTCCATGAAATTGCCTACGAAGGGCGTAGGTTTAAGCTCTTTCACCCCTCGTTTCGACCAGTAGTTGAATTTCCGAGTCATGAACAAATAAGCGGCAACCATCAGTGATGACACAATCAGGATACCATCCAGACTCCAGTATGGCGTTAACAAGGCCATTTTGAATCAGTCTGACAGGGAAAAATGCTTTCGTTGGTCTCAAAAGATATTTATCAACAATTTTTGGATTGCGGATTTTTATGCATTTAAGGAAAATGTAAAAGTATAGAAAGTGTAGTAAAAAGTTGGTGTAGAATATGGGAAATGTGTGATGTTCTGTCTAATGACGAAAATAATATATTTGGTAAAATGAGCAACGTATCGCGGAACAGGAAGATACATCGTTGTTTACAGAATGTCCAAATCTTCTCATTTAATGATCTGAATGAAACATTTGCCATGACACAATACTTCGCAGAACGATAAGTGGAAATACAATCTCTCTCGAGGTTTAGCCCGCTTCTTACAGTTTTGGGGAACGTAGGCAGCCTCTCACTCAAATTCGGTGTTCTTTTTTCCAAAAATCGATACCATCCTGTGTCCCGAGTGAAACGGGGTACGCATCGCGATATCACAGCGACTAGTTAGAGGCTTGGACCTCGGTGACAAGGTTTACGATACGTCGATTGGGGCATTCATATTGGCAACTAGTTAATGTTGTAAATAATTTCCCTCGGTGTTTCTCAAAACTCGACGTCGCGTTTTCATCGCAAACCTTGTACTTCGGCCAACCTCTTGTTCGCCTTCTGGAGATCGCGATGAATGTCTCAAGTACGACAGTCGTTACGATATTTAAGTTACAAAATGAGGGGCGAATATTATTTGTAAATAATGGAAGATTAGAACAAACACCTTAATTCTGTCGTATGTTTTACAGTGACATATACAGTACGTACCAGTATGAAACGAATACTTCAGTCGTCACAAGCACTATAAGGTAACAGATACCAAATTCAGATTTGCGCAAAATCAGAAAACATCTCTACAACTTGTAATACTTGTTATTAAAATGAGGTTTGTATCGTGGACTGTGATGATATATACTTTATTCCTCTCTCCCCCCTCTCTTGAGATATTTACTGCTGTATCATGTTGGTGGACAAAGTGCGATTAGGAATCGATTAAGTTTAGCAACGAGGAGATAAAAATTTCCATTTTATTTGCCAAGATGTTCTTTGGTAAATTATTGCCTTCTTTCACGAATAGTTAACGACTCGACTATAACCAATTCACTGCTACATAAGATATTTCTATCTGCACTACCAACATTTTGATTAATACATTATTATTGTGATTAATATTTCGATCAGTGACTTCTATAAAATAGTACAATGAAAAAATTGCATAGAAAGCTCAGTTTTCTCAATCGAATCGAATTTTCCGAAACAGTATAGATATTAGAAAGTTTCCTTGTGTCACTCCCTATTTCCAGGTGTGGGACAAGTAAGCCCCGTCCCGTAATGGACTTTCCACCTTGGCGGTACAGGAAATAATGACTTATATGATACCTGGTTCGAGTTGCCTTTATCTCAATTCAGTTATTAATTTAATATATAGTGGTCGTCTGTTGGTCAGGAGGACCATTGTTCCTTTTTTTGCGATACGAAACATATAGGCTCTGTACATTAAAATCTTTACGTTTCTGGACTTCGTAGGATTTTTTACTGCACTATGTTGCATTACCCTGCAAACACCCAATTACTGTTTATTTTATTGAATATATGCATTTCTTATAATGCGAGTAACGAGAGTATTAACTTGGTAACAGTCGTCTATTCGATAATATGCCACAGTAGAACTCCATTTGGCTAATAATCATAAATTGTATCAATTTGTCCGATAATAGATTATAGTGAACTGTATCTAATTAATATGTCTAGTAGATAATGCCGTGCAGCATGTTATTAAATATTTTTTCACATTCAATCAGTTTCTTCTCAATTAGTTGTAAACAAAAGAGGCAGACTTTTGTCAGATTGTATTCCGTTTTCAAATTTACCAGTCATCCTCTGTAATTCTAACTTATCTCAGCCTGTGACCGGTAATGTTCAATTTTGTCTTATGTATTTAATTATGGATGGTAGAAACCGGTTTTTTCACACCGTCGCGCTAAAGCAGAAAGCTATCTTTCGTAATAATAAAGGTTTGAGTTGTAAAAGCGTCAGTAAGCTATAATTACGCGCAAATATTTCTTATCATTTTGCAGCGTAACCTAGAGTAAAGCTGCCTAAAGTGCATATCTTAAACATACACTATACCCTCTATTATAACCAAAGACTTTATGGACAATTGAAGAAGTGTTGTCACTAAAATATTATAAAGTGCAAGCTGCAATGATTCATTATTATTCTGCTGCATGATAATATAAAACGTAATAATCAAATCAGTCATATCTTGCAAATAAATTTTAAAGTTATAGGTCAATTGATAATTGTATAATCAACTATGATCAGTAATTTTAAATTGTAATAGAAATTATGGAAATTTTTAATTACAAAGTTATCTAACGTCTTATCGTAAAGTAATTAGCGATTATGCACTAGTCACGTGGCGGCCTATCGGCCGATTATTTTGGTTTGTAAGTGAGAATAACTGAATTATTCAAATACATGTACGTGACGACGTAAGTGAAAGAGAACTCTATTTCCTCTGCATGCAATATGCTCCTTTTTCATCACAATACAGAAAATCTACAGAAACAAGATTTTGTATTATTGAATATTATTTAATACTAAATCGGTGTCGTTATTTTCACATATTTGAAATCACAATTTTCAAGTATTTAGGATTACGATTCTAAAATATATTTAATATTTAAATATTTATTTCTCCCGAGAAAGAAACGGCTATGACATTCGTTGAACTTCGCCAATAGTAAAATATATCTAAATTATCACAAGCAAAACAGAAAATTAGAATGCATAACGCGATTCGTAAAACTTTTGCTTCGTTTAACCAGCAGCAGTGGTAGTCTTTCGAATGTTGAGATATAATCCTCCTAATGCTGTCGTGGTGAGTCCTTTGGGATCTAGGACGACTGGAGTTTTGGTTTTTTCACAAGGCGAAACTTCGTAGTCCTTCAATAGTTGTACGACTCCAAGTTTGGATTGCATGAGTCCCAATCGCATACCTGAAACGAAGAGTGAAAAAGAGAAATTATCATGAGTAAGATTAAAGGTGACAGCCAACAGAAAGTTGAAAGATGCAAGTTGGTGCTCGTATCTTTCTTATAATGCCAGTAACACGAGTAGAAACTTAGTAACAGTCATCTATTCGGAAATGTATGCTACAGTAGAATTCCATTTGTCTAATAATCATAAACTGTATCAATTTGTCTGATCGCAGAATGTGGTAAAACTGTATCCAATTAATACGTCTAGTAGGTAATGCAGTAGAATGTGTTATTAAATATTTATTCACATTCAGTCAATTTCTTCTCAAGTAGTTGTAAGCAAAGGAGATAAACTTCTCTTAAATTGTATTCTCCCGTTTTCAAATTTTCCAGTCATCCTCTATAATTGTAACTCACCTCAGCATATAACTGGTGATGTTTAATTTTACCGTATGCGCGTTCTCCAGTCAACGAAGATTTGAAAGCAAAGAGGTGCAGATTCGTTAATGCATAGGTTCGCATTTAATAATGCACTTTTTATAATTATTTAATACATGTTTTCTATATGTACGCGCAAATTTTCTACTTTGCTTGTAAGAGGGTGAATTTTTAATTATGTATATCTTAAGGACGAGTCTTTTCATATCATGGTATCAAAACAGAAAGTTATTTTTCCTGATGAGGATTTGGATTATATAAGTGTTAATTATCTAGAATTACGCACAAAGATATTAGATATTAGATGTACTAGAGTACATTATCGCATGTCATTGAGTATACGTGTCTGAAGTAATTTCATCATTCGTCCACTATCAAATAATACAAACCATGACCTTTTGCATCACTGAATAAGTGTTGTCAATACAGTTTTATGAATTACAAATTGCAATATATCGGTATTATTTCTTTGCATAATGATAGAGAGTGTAGTAATAAAAGCAGTCATATTTTACGAATAAATTTTACGAGGTACAAGTCGACAGATAATTTTGTAATCAATTATAATTAAAATACCTGAAATTAGTAAAATCAATAAAACGTATCATTAAAAAGTCAGGGATCTTAACTTGTGCCAAGAATTATGGAAATATCCAATTACAAATTTTTCCAACATATATGAATATTTCACAAATACATATTCACAAAATGGATTCATACATATGATATTCGAAATTTAACATTCAATATGTAAATTTTCAACAATTGCATGTACAATAATATCTTCAGCGCAAAAACTTCTATCTTATCTGTGCAATAATATCATATGCAAATAAGTATATTCTACACGACAAACAACTATTGCACAAGAGAGATACATATGTGTACTAAAAGATATGCATAACTTAGAGGTCAAATCCAGCCTTGTTTCCTAGAATGTACTCTTTCATTCAATAGGTAATGAACCAGCAAGTTATGCAAACATTCTGATGTTTGAAAGTGTAAGATTGCACGTGCAAAGTGCACGTGTAGAGAATGTTTACAAATGCAATGAAAGATATTTGTGACTATATGATTATCTACTGATAAAAGTGATAAAGTCATGTGACTACCGTAAGAAAGTGCAAGTTGTAAAAAAGATCTCCATACAATACATTTTGCAAATCTTAATTGAATTGACTGCAAATCGTCCTACGTGAAAAAATAAATACCTTATCGTTAATAATATAGGAACTGTTTAAAGAAACGAATACTGATCACGACATTTATGTACCTATGTCCTAAATGTATAAATTTCTACACATATATGTATTTCATTTAACACTATTTTCATACTTGTGCCATCGATAGTTCTAACATTAATGATATAGGAAAATATTTTGAAAAATTTTACTAACCAATGCAGATGTGGGGTCCTTCACCAAAAGGAAAGTAGACGAAATTTGGCCTGGCACTTTTGGCTTCCTCGGTAAATCGAAGTGGATCGTATTTTTCCGGATTTGGAAAGTATCGCGGATCGTAGTGCGAACCCATCATCGAAATGAATATTGGGGTACCTTTCTCTAGCACCAGATCGGAATTAGGTACCTTGTAATCGGCGAGAGTGACCCGATCCAAAAATGCTAGAGGTGGATATTTTCGAAGGGTTTCCGAAATAACCATATCGAGATATGGTAACGTCAAAAGCTGCGAAAAAATTACATTTACCATTATGTTTGCAATTACGTTATAACATTCCTCACATGCAATTCATTTGCTTCTCACGTGTTTCTTAGTTAATACCGTTGTAGTTGCCGTACCATATCGTATGTGATTTTGCCATCAGTTTTCGCCAGAGCATCGTGAATCTCTGCCCTAAGTGTCTTCTGTACATCTGGGTTCATTGCAAGTTCGTGCAGTGTGAAAGACATGGTAGTCGAAGATGTTTCGAAACCACCAGTAAAAAATATGGCCGCTTGTGATACTAAATCGTCACCCTCGAATTCTGAGACATGCAAATTAAACATCATACGCAGAAGTTCAGCAAAACGATCTAATATATTTAGTACAATTGGAAACTAACTTGAAAGCAAATTAGCAAATATAGATATCTGGGCGTAATTTTCAATTTGTAACATGAATATAATTATATTGGAAGAAGTAGTCACGTTATTTTTCGTCCGTCTCACTGGGAGTTCACGAAATAAGGATATGAATGAAATCGTAATTCAAAGAGCACGTTATTCGAAATTTCCGATTTTTCACGGTAAATAAATAATTTCATTAACAGAAATTAGTAAAATATTGCAGCAAATACATACTGTAATCCTTCAGACTTTCGTCGTTCTTGTATTTTTCCCTCATCTCGATCAGCAAGTCGATCAGGTCATTCCTCTTTTGACCCGAATCCACTCGTCGTTCAATCACATCCCAGAAAATAGATCGGAGGAAGTTAGTCGCTTTTTTTCCAAAGAACTTCGGTTTAAGATACTTGACTAATCCAGGGAAGAAGAATATAGTAAGGAATTCCATGTTACGTTGGAAATCATAATCGAAGATCTTCCTGCCATATTCACGGAACGGCGCTTTTGGATTCTCCAACGAATCTACTTTTAAGCCAAACGCAGTGCTACCGATCATATCGGTGGTGAAATTCGCGCAAATATCCTTGAATTCGATTACTTTTCCTTCGCCTGAAACAGATATTAGATGTCTTATCATGCGTCTGGCACTATTATATTTTTAATCAGGACACGATAATTGCAAAATGTGAAGTCCATCGCACCATAGAGCATTGTCTTTTAATTTTGTTAAACATTTCTATTAAATAAGCATTGTTGTTTTAAAAATATATATTGAACTAACATCAGTTTTTCATTGTCAATCTGTTATTACGTAAATGCACTAAAAAAACAGCTCACCCTCCAAATGCAACGAATCGAGATGTTTTCCAAGGTCGTCAGCGACCACCACCATTAAATCGAACATTTTCTTCAATTTGCCCGATGTAAAAATCGGTGACAATTTTGTTCTCAGAGATTTCCATTCTGGATTTTTCATCATGAACACATTTGCGTATCCAAGACGATCGTTTTTCACATCTGCTGTCGCGTATCTATCAGCGAAATAGTTGAAGTCCTTCACTAGGACGTGCTTCACGAGTTCTGGATCGCGAACTAAGAGATAAGGTTTGTCGAAGATATAGAATCCCAAGAAAGGTAAATCTTTGCCGTAATTGTATAGGTCCCTGACAAATTCTGAGGCTGATGTTCTTGACAGAAGACAGTCCATGAAGTTACCTACGAAGGGCGTAGGTGTAAGCTCTTTCACCCCTCGTTTCGACCAGTAGTTGAATTTCCGAGTCACGAATATATAAGCGCAAACCATTAGGGACGATAGGATGAGAATGCCATCCAGTCCCCAGTATGGCGTTAACAGTGCCATTTTGTATGAATCTGGCACATAAGAAACATGTGTAGTGTCAAAAAGTAATACTAGTATTTATTAATCATTCATGAACTACAGATGTTCGTGCATTCATGGGAAGTTGAAAAGCATGAAAATGTATGAAATGCACAAAATATATAAATATTTCAAGTATAGCACTCGCTGTAGTGTTCTATTTAAGATGTGCAAAAGATATCTTTGTTTACGCTTCCTTCTTACAAACAGAAAATTGTATAAATACCTGCAGGTCTGTTCGTATATGATTAGTCTAATGTGTTGTTAGTCTCTGGTTTAATAAGATCATTGATGTAAATCCTTCTGAAATCTTCCGCTTTGTTATTTAGGAATTTTGAAAATTATTGGAGCTACGACAAAATTTATTTTATTAATTATTAACGTACTATGGTCACGTCTTTTCTGATGTTTTTGAAAAGAGACATGATGCGCTAGCATAATCCTGCTATTTTCCTGAACGCATTTATCTATTATTTTATCGGTTAATAACTTCTTGGAATTTTAAATAAACACAGCATTAGAAAAGACATAGTTTATTCAAATGGAAACATAGTTGCAAGGTAAATGCAAATCATTTTCTCAAGAGGAATCATTTAAATGAAATTCTAATGATTGTATCCGTGATTGATCTGTATGATCGTTCGAATTTGTTGGAATCTGCTTTCTTTTCCACGTATATGCCTATTAATGAAAGACTCAACAGTCAAATTTCAGCTTAATTAAGAAAATACTGTTCGATTAAACTGAGAATTATTTAGAAAAGAAAGAAAAGGTAAGAAATTACAGTGTACATAACATCGTGAATCAGAGTTGCGTCACATTTGAATTTAATTTACAAAAGAAAGAACGAAAATTATCAGCAAGTAATAGAATATTAGAACAAATAGTTTAATTCTACCGTATATTTTATAGTGAAATATACAGTACGTACCACTATGAAAGGACTACTTCAGTTGTCACAAGCACTATAATGTAATAGCAGATATCTAATTCACATTTCCACGAAAGGAGAAAACCTTTCCGGAGCTTGCGATCTACGTTGATAAAATGATCTTGGCATAGTCGCCTGTCACGGTATATATGTAAGATCTGCAAGTTCCCCCCCTAAGAAATTTATTGTTGAATCATCTATTGCTGACATAATGCAATTAACGAACAAGTTAGTTTCCTTAGTAAGAACTTTAATAAACAAGTGAGAATTTTAATAGCGAAGCGGAAATTTCAAGCTGAGAGCTTATAAACCGATTGAAATATTCTGCGTGGTTGTAAATTTGCCAAAACACTACGAGACCCCACGGCATTTTTCTTCACGAATATTTAAACAATGGTTGTTTAGCCTTATTATACTTGTACGTATAAAGCCATATACACTGATGATGCACGTATATCGTGGTTGAAGATAATGCAAACATTGTTTTAATAGTATCATAGTTGATTAAATACGATTGATTAAAGTATGTAATCAACTATAAAGTATAGTAAAATAGTTAATGTAAAACTTACGGAACATAGACGAAGCGATAATTTCGTAACGACCTGGTATCTTATGACCTCTTATGTTATTTAATCATTCTATGTCAAGATGCATTTTAGAGCGTCGTGAAATAATCGAAGATTTATTGAATTTGTGACGAACGAGCAGAAACTAAGTTGCATAGTGGCAAAAAGAAAATTAACTACTTGATCATACTGTCATCGCAGAATTCAAAGTTGAATGTTTTTCTTGGTTTGAATTGGAGTTTAATTAATTCTGTTTTTTATTTGTTGATGGAATGAAGAACAGATGACAAATACTGATTCAAGAAATACATCAGTGATAAAGTTATTTTAAGAAAAATATGTCGATAAATATCAGAGTCACCTTCGTTTCATATTAAAGTTTATTTTCTTGGTTAACTTCTAATGCAAAATCTGTTTTGCTTAGCATTATACAATGTCTTACGGAAGGGAAAAGAGGGGTAAGTGCATATATTCACAACGTCTATTTTTAACGTTATATAACAAATTACTGAATACATAAATGAAAAACTATGTTTAATTTCACGCATATACATAGAACTTAACATTGTGATTTTTGCGACTGTTTTATTCATTAACGGAAGTCGACATTAGCAAAATTATTATGTGCATGTCATGTTCATTTAAATAACGACTAGTTATGTTTCTTGTACTTGAAATTGTAGAAGTATAAATTGAGTTTTCACGTGTGAATTAAGTTGTCACCTGGACGTACACGTGTTTATCGTAATATCATCGTAATATCGTAATTAGGATTGATATAATATGTATACTAATAATAAATGTAAATAATTGATAAAAACTATCATGAAGTTTCATTTACTTCGTTTAATTCGTAGTCATGATTAGACTACAAATGTTTATGCAAAGTCATATCTTCAAAAGTTTGACTTATTAAAAATTATGACATATACTCAATTTATATATGTTATCAAGTAAATTTACAATCTTGTAATGTAAGATTATCATCAATTAAAACAAAATTTAATACAGTGGAAGCTCGATTGTCGGAACACTGATTAATGGATCGAACGATTACCAAAATATCGTTTAATGGAAAATTTGAAGATAATTTTTAGAGTGATTTTCAAAAAATTGGGAAACGAGAGTAGAAACTGAAAGATATTTTAATAATTTTATTATTATTAATTAATATAATATTTGGCTCTTGAATGGAAATAAAGTCAGCCAATTATCTGAGAAGATGGGTCCAAACAATATGCATCATAATTAGACAAACCAGATCAAGAGCCATTTCTAATTAATTAGCGGAGTAAAATAACAATCAGGATCATAATTTTTAAAGATTTTTTGATAAATAAAATCCGTATTACCAATCTCGAATAATACATACTACATGTCTGTCGTACAATGCTTAAAAATGCCCGTAAAAAGTGCAAAAGCAATTTTCTAACTAAATCTTCGAACATTCTTAAAGCTTAACTAAAAACTTAACTCATAAGTTACTGGAAATTTCAGACGTTTCTACGATCGACAGTTCATCCAACAGAGAATTATACAGCACAGAACATAAATACCAACTTGTTAATTAACTCGTCTTTGACTAGCAAGTTTCATTACTATTAAAACTCAAAACGTTTCCACGACCGAATGCTTGTTCGACAGAAAACTGTAGTTAACTGTCAAGAATAGCAACCTTAATTACCTAATAGACCTGTTAATTGCTTATCTTAGAATAGTCCTCAAAGCTAATTTTATGAAACGAAAGATTTCGACGGGAGATTACCAAATATGTTTGGTAACATATCTAAAAAGAAAATAAAATTCACTTTTTATTTCACTAGAAGTCAGAATCTATCTTTAATATCTTAATTAGAAAATTATTTTAAGCCTAAAAATAGAATATTTGTCGAGATCTTAAAGTCGATTTCATCGATTCATCGTCGATACTTCGATTACGAAATTATTCTAAACGTAAGGTCGCAAATTGGTCAAAATTTTAACAATTACTTTGTTTCATTTGAAGTTCTGCAGCGTAGTTACTACGGTACGTGATCGTTTTAATCAACGATGAAAGAGTCCCGAGCCAGAAATTGTACAAGATCTTCTCAACTCGCTAAGAACCTCGATCGTTTCCACGATCGACTGTTCGACTCGAGAGAGAAATTGGTGCAAAACGCCTGAAGCCACCGCAAGTTGACACGCGCATGGTAGAAAATAATTACGGCGTTCTTCGATGGCGACTTCGTTCCTCGAACGAAGTTTCCATCCCCTACTATCGTCTTACAATTTCTCGACAAACTGCGTATATCGTTTGCCAGCCGTGACTCGTCGTGACTCGGAAATTACGGTTCGTGATACGTTTGAAAATCGGCATGTATATACATGCGTGCAACAATCTCTGTACGACACGCTGGCGATTTCTGTTCGACGGCCAAACCTCTCATTACGCTACCCCGTGTGTGGCGTGGCGTGCATCGTACAGGGAAAATCTTAGCACGCATATCTGCTTGGTCGTTGGAGTAAAAACGAGGGTATCGTACAGATTCAGCTTTTGACGTGGGAAACGACCTCACTAGCAACATAGTAAACAATGTTCGCAAGGGCTATGCGCACGATAACAAAGATGAAAAGCATAGGTTTGGCAAGTCGTGAGAGTAGACGATGACGATCAGATGACAGATAAAATTACTATGGATTAACGATGCGTGGAACCAAAAGATCGCCTGGGACAATTTTCCTTCTGATTGATTTAAGATCGATCGGCTAAAGTTTCTAAGAGAAATTGCAAGGCAGGTTAACCCACTAAGTAGCGAAATAACATAGTAGAAGTTGCATAGACGTAACATCGCTAGAAGACGCAATTAAAGTAAGTTACGTACAAGATTCTCGTAAATTGCGGCATTGTCGAACAGGAATGCGATTCACTATGAAACGGTGAATTAAAAATAAAGAAAGCATTTACACGTGTTCAGACTTTTTTGCACGTTGCATTTCGTTCGTCCATTTCCTTCCGCCAAGTGTGCTCACGCGACCTGTTCCGAGCAGAAATTGGCATACCTACACGCGAATCACAGGCGAACGCTCCAGGCTCTGCAACTCTTCGCTATAATAAGCCCCACAAGTGTATAGATTGTACGTGAATGTGCATGGTTACGTGTAGGCATTTTCTACAGTGAGAAAACGTCGTCCTCGAGATTGTAGACGATCGTCCGGCCAATTTTCTAGACATTATTATCCAGCGACAATGATCCTTGTAATCGATGCTTGTTTTCCGTCTTCGATTGGTCAATTGGACGAAAGTTTGTAAAGTGAAACGCTGACTCGATCGAACCATGGATTTCAAGCATGGATCGAAGAACGTTGAGATAAGGATACTTTATACTTAACTACCTTAACGACTATGAAAATGTATTAAGGAATTTCTGGATTTTTTTCTACGATACCGATGGATAAAAATTGTTGTGCATCGGTATAGGAGAAGGAAGGAAACGACAGGTACGAAAATGGTGTCGGTAACGAGATATGTTTTCAGTAGGTAAGGTTCTGCGGAATTCGTTTCCTGCCTCTCCAGGTTGAATGGTTCTTTTGACAGTCCATAGGTGGCGGAAAAGAATAGTTCAAGAATTGTTCAAATCGCTCTTTTCTTTTTAGATTTTTTATTATCGAGACGAATTAATTTAAATTTGTTATTAATTTGTCTCTGTTATTCAAAAATATTAAACAACTGCTAATTCGATACTAATGATTACACGCGTAGAACAAATTATTTATATGACATTTATTATGAATGAGGAAGAGGAAGAGGAAGAGAAGAAGGCGCTATTATCAAACATTTTTTTAATTTTACGATACTTTTTATACTTATATCACCATTGCTGTAAAAAGTCGTGACTTCTGTCAGCCGTGAACGATTGAAATGTAAGTAATAACGCAGCGAAATGATTTTAAATTAAAGATACATTACAAACGTACTCTTATGTAAGTATCTCTTTTACTTCGAAGTAAAATCGACGATACGATGTGACTTACTGTATAAATATGCATGCGAAATATTATTCTCAGTTCTAACTATGACAATTATAAAATTATTCTAATCTAATAGCTTCTATATTTCATATTCTCTGATAGCTTCAACAAGGCACCCTGTAACATTGTTATATCGTGTTTTAACGTTTGAAACATAAATGGACATTAAATACACGGAACTATATATAAACATATTATTAAGATAAAGATTTTAATACCAACTATCAGCATTACCTACTACGTCTTCTATTGTCGTTAATATTAAACGATCCAGTATTTTTAAATACTGCTAATCAACGTTAATAAATTTTATCCTTTCATCAGAAGCTTCCCTAAATGAAAAATTCCCAAACTTCCACAATTTTTCGTTCAAACCGTTCGAATAAAAAGTGAACTCAAAAATCATTTCTTTTTCTTTTCATCCTAGCCGAAACCGTTTCCCGAATAATGTTCGAATCCTTTTTTCCCTGTGGAGCGGCCCCGAAGTAGGAGGCGCGGATTACACGGTATCGGAGTCCGGTCGTCTCATGAATTAGGCATCGGACAAGTTAATGAAAGTTTTCCCGGGCCATTACGCCTAATAATAGAGCAGACCGCCGCTGTCTTCTTCGGGGCCGACGATGGAAGTCCCGAAACCGCGTGCGCGTATATCCACAGGATGCGTATGGCGATGAACAGAGACGGAGCGAAATAAAATTGCTAACTTAAATAACTCGCGGTTGATTATAATTTTCGACGGTGCTCGGGTCTCAGCACAAATACTTTACGACCGTATTCGGCATACGGAATAAGGTGATACACGTAAATTATAGTTATTTCGCGTCTGGCCCTATTACGCGCGTGTGTAATAGGCGCGACCGATGTGTGTAATTATTATGGTAAACTTTACCGCTGGCGATCGGCCTATCGCGCCTCGCTTTCGCGCTTTCTCGTCCGGTTACGCGTCACATCGTAGATACACTACCGGCTCATAAATATATGGACATCTTCCACATTTTTGTTATACAGTTTTTAATAGTCGAATTAAGGCTACTTTAGATTTTCGATATTTTTTATCGTTCTAGCAAGGTCGAAAGGCGCGAGAGAATTCTAAGAACAAAGTTTATTATACAGTGGCTCGTGCATGTGATGCGTCTTTATAGAGTCAGATATTTTCATTGCTCTAAAACATCGATACTGAACAGATACGTTTAAAAGCTACTTATTCTAGCGTTTCCGCAGAATTAGCTTTCATGCAATTTCAATTATATCGCTTTTTTATTTATACCAATTAATATTAACCGTATATGGTTATCCCGAAGAAAATCAGAGAAGTCAAAGTTGGAGTAAAGAGTTTCGTTTGAAGTATGTTTTATGTATTTTCAACAGACGTGTCCAAATATCTCCACTTGTGAACAACGGTGTATGTGCGACTGGTATCGCGCTCGTCGGTTCCTCGCTCTACTAAAATTTGCATGATTCCGGCATAAATAACTATCACTGTGGAAACAACGATCGAACAGCGTAATTTTTGCATCGGTGGACACGTATACCGGCACAAGCGGACGATCGTTTTGCAAATTCGCGCGACCACGCGTGTGATCGGAATTGATGGCCGCGCTCGTTCGTGAAATTGTTTTCGCGCAGTCTCCTCTGTTGCGTTGCGGAGAACACGAAACGCGCCATCTCGACACGCGCGTCGTCCGACGTGCCATTGGAAAAATGGGTCCGCGAGCGAGAAAGTGATTGATAGTTTGTCGAATGTCGAGACAGGAAAATGATACACCGTGTTAGTTGGAATTGTTACGCGGGTCGCGTTCTATAAATTGAATGTTGCGCGCAAAATTTAAGTTGTTCGAGCAAATATTTAACGCGTAATTCTATAAATCCAGCCAAAGATGGAGAGAAAAACACTGCTGTTACAATCAGTATGCACCTCGATAAAATTAGCAATAAACAACTTCGTCGCGCATACGATATCTCTATCGTCCATGAACTCTTCGAAATGTCTCTTTTCGTCGTAGATATGTTCACGATCAAGTACTTTTGTATCAAAGCTGATATGCTTATACTGTCTGTGGATTAGCACAGCGTATGCGTTATGCGTCATGTTTAATGCATAATGTTCCGTCGTGTGCGTCGAGGGCGTAGAAAATTGAATCGGAATTCGGATCGATACGCGACAGGAGCTCAGAAAGTTCACTTATCTTCTATCTGGACTCGACGGTGGCCCATTGCATTGGATAGAAACGAACGATTCGTTCAATCGATCGGATTTACTCGGTTTTCGGACGTTCGTCTAGTATAAGGTCAATTCGCACAGAAAATATCATTCTGTCTGGGGTTTTTAATAAAAATTCCACGAGACTTATGGAGCGTTCTAATACCAATGAAACGTTCCTTCCCTTTTAAATCACATTGTATATCTTTACTCAGAAATCTTTTGTATCTTGCTTTAAATAGCAGCACCATTAATAACATCGTAATCTCTGATTTTGTCGCAGGGAACGCAGAATGTTCGAAAAATATCGGTTAACTTACAAGTGAAAAGGGAGCATTGTTATTGAGCTAAATTCGAGACGAGGTTCGTTTGTTCGTGCGGTCACGGAAAGAAAGTCTGTGATGTATCAGGTAGAGGCACGAAGTTTCCACGGCAACTAGATTTTCCTGTAGACGAGGGCGGCCACGCGGATTGGCCGGGCCATTTCGCAGGAAACGGCACCAGGAAAGACGAAACCGGAAGCGGTGAGCTGCGAATGCGGAATCCGCTCGAAATTGCCGCTAGCTCACTCGTCTGCACGCCAGACGGTATTTCCGCTAGGAAGTTTGCTCGTTTTTCAAGGCCGAGTGGAAAGAAACGCGAAGATCGTGCCCAATTTCCACTCGTAGCGATTTTCCAAAGTTATAGAACGTTTCCTCCATTTGGATCGCGTTCTTTGTCGTTAATGCGTCAAAACAAATTTGGACACGTTGCTTTGCACGGTTTCTAACGACGTTTCTTCGCATCTACGAATCGAGTTACTTCGTATAAAATAGACGACAAATTCTATCCATCGAGACACTTTCAATTAAGCGTTCTGGCTTGAAATTTTAACATTTCACAAATGTCTAAATATGCAATCAAGTACATAAACTATCGATCGATTTTAGATTTTAAGGGTGACCTTATATTCCTTTAATAGAAACCTACAGTTTTTCTTTGATACCATCTAACACTGACCTTTATCCTTTGAAACACTAACAATAAGTGCCACGTGGATCACCATTGACCCATATTATCTACTGGAAGTAGAACTTTCGATCAACCAGTTTCACAACAACCAAGCAAACTCCATCTTTTTACGCTTCCAATAAAAACGAGTGGCTCTTTAAATTCCACTATGGTGCAAAATTTATCGTAAACTAATGTCAAAAATATTAAACATACTTCGATGGTCCATCTCTAAAATTTCTACATAAATTTACATCAGTCAAAAAATTAAAAGCTGCACCACGGTAGAATAGTTTCCGAACCGAGTGTAACGTTCCAGTCAAAACGAAATTGAACAGGACGAAAAATATCAATGTGCCAAGCGACCGTTGGGAAAGTACACGAGGTCTAAGTCTCGAGAAACCGCGACAGGCCGCCTGGCACGATTTAGTGCGCGTTTCTATTGCGCGCGAAACGCACGATGGCACGCAACATGTACGCAATTTCTCATTGTCCGACTGCGACCTGGCCCGTTGCCTCCTTCTCTCTTCTTCTCTTTCTTTTTCTCCTTCCCTTCTCGGCCAAATTCTTTTTATCACCCCGTATCTCTCTTCAAACTGTGTTGGTCATTGTACGAAGGGGTTCGCGAAGCCCTGGTTCCCCGAGACCCTTTCGAAGTCGAGGGTCCTCCGATGGATTTATGACAGAAAATACAAGCGATAAAACGGTGCTATAACACAGTGGCAAAAATACGACCGTTCAGAAATTATACGGAAAATGAGACCGGCCACCGGCCATCGTTCGAATTAAATGGCGTGTCTCAACGTTTAAATAGTTTCTACCTTCTCTTTTCTTCTTCAAATACCTTAAATCTCTACGAAGTTTACACAGTGCATAATCAATGTGTATTCCGTATATCGTATCGTACGACTGATATCGCGGTTCGCTTATCGAAACAACTCGATCGTATCGAAGAGTATAGTGTCATTGGAGGAAGATGGAAAATTATCGTAGCGAAATCATTCCTAATCTGAATTGCTTACTGCAAAGTCTCACGAAATCCACCATTCACAACCACGTTTCCTGCGAAATAAATATCTCTTTCGCTCGAATACGCAACCAACCGAAGGCTCACCACGTGGTGAATCACCACCGGTCGCGCGAAAATTCGTCCCATGCAAATTGCCATCGATTCAGGTCCGCGCGTGGATCCTTTCCTTTTCTTCCTTCTATCGCGCTCCTCCGCAGGTAAGGGTTGCGTAAAGACGGTCGGTGAATTTATAACGTAAAATACACGCAATAAAATCGAGGCTACCGACCTCGAGGAACACCAATACTCACGCAATAAAACTGACCCGACGGCGTAAGTACTTCCGTAACCCTGTTTTTGGAACCGTGCTTGCTCGTTCTTTAACCCATCGCCACGATTTAAATATTATCTTGTAAAGGGGATGGGTTTAATACATTTATAATTGTACACGGGAGTGTTAGGGCGGGGCCGGGTCATTGGTCGGACATCAGTGACCCTTCCGGATGACCTCCAGAAGGGTCATCGTCCACCGCGTCTTGTATCCATTTTTTTTTCCTTTTTTGGAGCAACTGGGGGACCTCGATCACTTCACTTGGAAACTACCGAGTCGATCGAGCGAAATTTAGGGCACGGGCCTTACCGGTTTCTCGGTTTCTGCCCCTCCTTGCGGAGACGCCCGGCCAAGGGGCTGCTTCTTCGGGGTGGTCATCGGGAAACGTGTCAAACGGACCGACACCGGCGTTCTCGTGTTATTAGGAATTATTCTGCATGACTGGCGTCGATGATGAACTTTTTCCTTTCGACGTTTACGTGAAACGTACTTTCTTTTTTTCTTTAAAGATTTATTTGACTCGGACTATTTTTAGTGGAAGCGCGTGTAAGTTAGAAAAATGTTACCGTAGTTTGGGAAGTAAATGGATAAATGTGAATATTCGTCGATTGTTTCGAATCTCACAGGGGGAAAAGATCTCTCGAGTAACGAAGCGACGTATAAGGAATATTAATATCATCGAGCTTCGATACGTATCGAAATATGTTATACATACGACAACAAATAATTATGTACAATCACGTTTCCGTTTTAATGAATATCTCATTTTTGCAAAAGGCCTATTTTGGCTCTTCTCGGACTTCCATTCGAAGCAACGCAACACGTTCGAATCTCACGTCTTTCTGGCCAGCGTTCCACAATTATTTGCACTGTACCATCCATTACCACATCGATGATAGCATTTCCAAATTACCACACATCCTGACATGATTCAGCCAAAACGGCAGGTGAATACGACACGTAGAGACTGAACGTCACAGGAATATCATCCCTCGAAACCACAGACGAAACGTCTCGAGTTTCGTGGACGCGAAGTCTACGTCCGAACGTCAGAAACGAACGTCGACTGAGGACATTCTCTAACGAACGTTTTTACGGGACATTTAATGCCGCTGGCTGGAAGTACGGTCGTAGAAAATGTTTCATGAGAAATGTATTCGTGCCACGAGGTTCTGCCCTGTTCTTCGTACTCCTCCTATCTTCGTCCCGGGCATTCGCACGCGTTGGAAACAGTCCAAGCGTTTTAATTTCGGAAGACGTTGCAATATAACGGTTCCTAGCGAAATTGAAACGCAACCCCTACGTCGCCAGCCCTCGCCGCTGGCCGTTCTCGGCCTTCGCCTCTCGTACACGCCACGACGGACCCTTTCTAATTGTTTGGGAGGCCAACGACGCTACGCCACTGCCATGCCTCTCGCGTATCGCATACATTACGCATGAATTTCGCCTCTGTCCGTTCCTCCTTCTGCGGGACATCGGCCGTGTCAGACCCCGAGTTATTAGCATCCCCTCTGCGAACACCCTTCGCTGCTATAGCCGTCCGCTTCCTCGACTTTTACTTCGTCGAATTCGGCCTTCCCTCTCTTCGTAATTTATTCGATCGGTTTCTTTCTTTTTCTCATCCTTTGGGAATTTTCTTTTATTTTTGAAGAGATAGCCGTCGTTAGGAAAGCGGAAAATGTCGGTTTCGTAGGTTAGAAAGTGGCAAGATCGAAGTTACAGAGGGGGCTACAGAAGGAAACGATACTTTGGTCTGTTCCGGAGATCGAACGTTATACGATTTCTTTAACGGTCAAATAACATTTACACGTTCTAAGGAAAGATTCTACAAGAAGACGATCATAGGTTTGATTTTAGCGAGATTGAATGGTTGACTGTTAATCGTATTGTAAATTGGCCTACTGAATAAAAAGCACAAAATCATACAACGTGACAAAAAATTAATGTATCGTTCTTTGCGACTCTATCTATCTCGAAGAAACAAACGATAAAAAGGTTTTGTGAAAAAAAAACGACGAATATCGTATGGATAATGATCCTGATCATGAAACTGAGGAAACTGCAAGATAATAGGTTCTTAAGTTAGATTCAAAAATGAAGGATGCGGAGTCGCATGTGTCGCGCGCGAATTTTGGCTGTTCTTCCGGCTGGCCGGCGGGTGCAACGCACACGGCTTATATTATTAGTGTCCTTCGTGTACCCCTGGCCGGTGCCATTACGCTCGTCCACCTTGGTCCTCGTGCATTGTTCTTCTAATTTATGCCAAGGTGGGTCTAGCCGCCGGTATTCCATCTCTGTTCGCCTTCTCCTTCCCGTGTCCCCCGTCGCGTCCGTTTCCATTTCTATTTCACTCGTACGGTGCACCGTGAATTATGGAGTCCGCGCCACTAAATCTTCGAGGCTAATTGAATTATTGCTTGAATCTCGGCAATACGGTGCTCGGTCTTGGAAGAGGAAAAAAAAGAAAAAGGTAAAGAAAAAATCCTACGTATTTTTATGCCTCTTATTTTCTTTCCGTCCAATCATCCACTGGGAATAACCTTGTTTTTTCAATCTTACGTATAGGATCTTTTTACAAGCATATCGAAAGATTTTCGAGAATTTCTTTCGTGATGGATATATGGTGAGAACGAGGAGCAAAGCTGTTTGGTTAATTCGTGGTTATACAGAGGAACTAATGAGTTTTTGTTTGTTTTCGAGATAGTTTTGTGAAGTGGATATATTATAATTGGAAGAAGTTATATAAAATGAAAAGAATAATATTTCGAGATTGTGCAAAGTTCAGATAAATTATTCAGCATTTCGAGAGCTACACAGGTTATTAGCCTTTTCGAAAATCATGGATACAAGTGGACTGGTTTTACAAGTCGAAAGGTTTATAAAGTCAAGCTTTCAAGAGTTTTTTTTTAGATGGAACAAATCTCAAATCTTTTTATAAAGCCGACGCGACGTGAATGATAATTTTCAGCCATTTTTTCGACGATTTTGGTAATAATTTATAATCCGCTGTTTCGATATAAACGTGAAACACAATTGATTTATTTAATGATGAGATATCAAATTAATAAATCTCGAAGAGAATATTGTTAAACTCTCAGATCGAATGAAAAAAGCTGATTTTCATAAAATTTTCAATATTTCCAAATTTATTTTAGTCCAGAGAAATTAAAATATCAAAGAAATGAAGCACTGTAGGCTTTTCGGATTCGAAATGCGAGCGTCTCGGTCGGACAATTGCTTCGATCGATGCGGACGATTTACGAAATTATACGATACCCGAGAATCTAAGTACAAAGAGAGAAATAGAATTTCCAGGGTACACGGTCGAACACCATAAACGAAATGAAATATTATCCTAATAATACGAAACAACAGAACGATGAGTCGTTGGATAATTATCAGGAAAGAAGAGCATGAGATTCTTGGTAAATGATGGGCTCCGAATTTTCAAAATCACAGGAAAAGACCGACTTCCACGAATGCGTGTGATTTATAAGCGGAGCCGGAGGATATTCGTCGCGAGCAGGCATGAATAATGCGACGATGACACGCCGGTATTAATATGATAATTCGTTTTATTCGAGAGACACCCGCTCCCACGATTTCCACGTCGGCGATCGGTGGATTTCAGACAGACGAAAAGACCGTCGGCACCTATTAAAAGGCAATAATAATGACAACAGCCAAAAAAAAAAAAAAGAAAAAAAGAAAAAGAAACAAGAAAAAGATAGAGGCCAAAGAGATACACAGAAGAAATGAAAGAGGAATCTGGACGTAGACCGATTAATTCTTAAAAATGTTTATTTCCCACTGTCGTTCGCGAATCCGTACATTGTAATTACGACGTAATAACTCGTTGCCAGACAAACTCGAAAGCGGAATCGTTAATCTGTCTTTCCAAGAATTCGGCAGACTAGGGAATCTTTCCTTGAGAACTGACGAAACGTTCGCATGTGTTCGCGTTAATATCGTCGCTCGATACCAGCGGTGTCTGGTATAGCTTCAAATGTTCTGGAAATAATTTAGCAGCAACAGAAACTGTCGGATCAAGTTATGTAACGTTTCTGCTCTATTTATCTGATCAACTGCGAATTCTAAAAGTAGTATATAAACTGACGTATGTCCAACGAGGTATCGACAATTTGCAAGAAAGATACACGTTGTGGTATAGTTTCTTGACAACATTTTATACGTGTAACCCACGAAGTAGGATCGCGTTAAAAGGAATCGTACCTTCGACCACCTGCTCCCAGTAGGTCGGAATAATTAGGTCAGTCATACAGCGATAGTTGGACCAATGGCGTTCGTTCTTCGAAGAAAAAAAACCATGCAGGCAGAAGTCCTCGTCCAGTGAATCGCAAGAAGGGAACGAAAGTGCCGGCAAAGTGGGGGTATTGAATCGGAGTCGAATCCTTGGACGATCTAGGAGGACACTTCAGAACACCGGGATACTACGAAATTTGACATGACAATGGTTCTAGGCCGTTGGCTAGATTCACAGAGGCCCGTTGATACAGATTTGAATATTAATTTAGGATCGTCCACGGGACGAGTAAGGATACTGTCCCCGGTCAGCTGTAGGTACGAAAGAAGAATCGCCTTCGGTATCCGTTGCATTCTGTTAATAAAGAGCCATCACCTTTGCTTGATTTGTAGATCAGATATTATGTAACGAGCGTTCTAACGGGCACTTAAGCTTTCTTCTCCTTTGTCGGTTTCTCAAACCGTTTGATCGTATCGAAGATTTCAAACATAAAAAGAATTTGTTGTACTATAACTAAATTGCTGTTACAGAGTTCTCTGTTATGAAAGTACAATGAACAATATCGACTAATTGCAATTACGCGTCTTAAAGTCTTTTACGACTTGAAGCAATTATATTCAAAAATTTTCATCCCCTATAAGCGTCTCCGACAAGTCAAACATCGTTGACGCTCATAAACCGCTCGACTTCTGCGCGTTCCTTTATTGACGCTTCGCATGGCCCATATTATTCGCAAATCCGTCACGTGATCTCCTCGGAATCCTCGAAATTTCCACGCTGCTCGGTCGCGGTTGCTGCCATTTGAACCCACGACAATATATCTCATCTAAAAGGACACGACCGTGGCTGTAAAAAAGAAAAAAAAGCTGAGAAAGGAGCACGAAAAACCAAAACGAAAAAAGAATTTTCTTATAATAATGAGAAAAAAGCGATATAAAAAACTCCTTTACGCGAGTAAATATCACCGTCGTTGGCTCTATTTATGGTCAAATTGCGGACAAATGACCCCGTCTCTATATACCGTGCCGATTTTAGAAAGTCGAAGAAAAGAAAGAAAAGCAGATATCGAAGGAGAGAAAAAAGAAAAAAAAAGCTGTCGTTCCCCAAGTCAGGTTACGTGTTTCGTGAAAACGGGCTCACGGATAGACGGTGAAACGTCGTCGAGCGCAGTGGCGAATAGAAAACGGCACGCAGACGTATTGTCCCCGCGACGAGTGGAATCGTGAAATACGATCGGCTTTTAGTAAAATGAGACCAAAATATAGGGTGTCGGGCCTGTCTGTCTCTCGCCCCTCGCTCACGCTCTTGTTCCTGTTACCGTGTTTCCACTGTGCTCCTGCGGGACAATGCGGAACAGCCCGTGAAATGACCATGCCGATTCGCCTTTTCTGGAAATCCACCGTAATACGAAGGAAAAACGATCGTCTCGATTCGTGATCGCGATCGACCTTCCGTCTCTATTTCTCTCTATTGCAACGTCTAGTCTGTCCAGCTTTGAGTTTACAATACGTTTACTAGAATACGTTTCTTGGTGAGTTGGTTCTCGTAGCCCTGTTTCTAACCTGCTTCGCGTGCGGCCTCGTGATTTTGATTTCTGTATTCCTGGCGTGAAGTGGCGTTTCACCGACGTAGCACCGAGGCGAATCGCATCACGTCCCTCTTGAATGTCCTGCGAGATCTTCCTCCGCGATTCCCCGGTTGATATAAACGAGATCGAAACCTTTTCCTGGGACCAGCCTCTCGTACCTTGTATTCTATCATTTCTCGATTTGATATGGAACGAAGGAGAGGTATTGTAATAAGGTATAAGGCGACGATAGAACATTTTCGTAAAAACGAAAATGTGGAAGTCGTTGAGTTATCTAAGCGAATACTGATATATTACGGAACATGTGTAATATCCTTTTGTTAGTAAAGGGATTTTAGATATTAGTCAGATTACGAGACGTTGGAAAATTACGTGAAGTAGAATTAGATACGCTAAGAGTATCGTTATCGATTGATCAGAAGACAAAATCACGATAATTCACGTGAAAGGAGCTCGATGCACCGTCCAGAATCTATTTAAGAGGTAAATTGATGGTGGAGAGGCGTACCAATGAATGGGTCTGTCTTTTTTTCAGATATCATTACACTAAAGGGGCAGATGCAGCGGCAGCAGGAACAGAAACAGCAGCATCCCTCTTAACCACCCCTCGCGGAGCCACAAGAAGCGAGAAGACCCTTCGTTTTCAGGCATCCCTCCAAGCAGAATGGAAGCAGAACAATCTTCCCTTTATAGGAGACATACGAGGCCATTCGAATCCTGGGAACCGCTTTTTTTCCTTCTTTCTTTATTTATTTTCACCTTTTCTTCCTTCCTTCCTTCCTTGCTTTCTTCCACCGACTCGTCCCGACACGGCTCTGTCTTTCGTCGAGCAATTATTTTCGCAGCTTGGCGTCCTCTTACACGAATCAGGAGACAATGCACTGTCAGCATCCAACGGAAGAGGAAAACGTGCCAACTAGAAGTTCACAGCTGTCGCCAACTTTCGTCTACGGTTGAAACGCGTGAAACGTTATCAAACGAGAAACGTCATAAAGATCAATTTTCGCGATAAAAAGATTTCGCTAAGTGAAACTAATTTTTAGTTGATCAGCCATAAATAGATTTTTGTTCGTTCGAGAAAGAAAACTTAATGATTGATATAAATTTCCTACTTTGATAGCAGATACAGCAATTAGCAAGTTGTAGAAGTAGAATGCTTAATTGTGATGTAATAACGTAATGATAAAATAAAATTGTCAAGGAGCAAACATATAAAATACGTTTCAGACTGAATTGTAAAAGTGTAAATTTGCCCCTTCGCTCGCTCCGGGGCCTCCGATAAATTCTTTCAAACTGAAATACAGTTTCTTTTTTTTTATTAGTACAAAATTTCACTCAAGAATAACTAGAAATCTGCGCTCGAAAATCTGTCGGCATTCCACGGCTTCATCGTGCTATCGAGGTCATGCTCCATCATAGTATCGTGGTGGAATAAAAAATTCATCCCTTATCCAGCTGGTGTTGGACGAAATAGCGGCATGTATCGAAAGTACCGACGCAACAAGTGCACTCCCCACGGCCGGTCGGTTCTTTTTATCTCGCAGCTGTTTCGCCGGTGCATCGACGATGCATCGTGCCGCCGATCCCCGGGCCCCTTGGCCAGGAGACGAGGCCAACGACGAGGTATGCTAATGCCTCTCATAAACCTCTGCAACAGGTTCATTTCTCTGAGGCGCGCGAGCCAAGCCGCGCGGCTGCGAAAATCCACGAAGAAATGCATCCGCACGTACGACGATCGTTTGTCACCTGGACACCTGAAAAATCTGACGGGGGCCAGCTTTCGCATGTGGCCAACGCGGATTCGTTTTGTTAACGAGCAACAACCTCTGGCACCGTGAGGTCGAACTCTGATTTTCTGTTTCTCTCTTTCACGAATTTTTCGCTTTTTGAATTTCTTTCTTTTTCTTTTTTTATTTTGGAACGCGTGGATTAAGCACGATGCGAGCGATTCGCGGACAAATTCAGCGTGATTGAGGTTTTTTTAAATTTGAAAAAGAAGACCGATCTGCATAATGATGTGTAAAGCGCATAAATCTTTTCATGTTTCCTATTGAAATGATAATTTTTTGGAGATGCTTTTAGTTCATGTTCATGGGTTGGCGGTATTGAAAACGTGGAATGTTTGATTAAAGCTACGTTCCTTTTAGCGATAGTCATACAGATCGTTAAAGAGGCAAGACGCGTGGTTAATGCGACCTCAAAAAGATCATCTCGATCGAGAGGATAAAATCAACTTTCTTCACCAGAACAGATACCGAAAACGAACCCTTTCCGTGTTGGAAATACTTGGACTAATCTGGCAATCAATCTTGGGGTAGGCATAGTCAAAAGCCAACAGCTGCTTTCGTGAGCTGCTCGGTGACGTCACTGAAAAAGAAAGATCACTCCCTTGCAGCATCCTATTCGAAGTAAACGACTATGCAGCCACGATTTTCCCACCCTTGAATGCACCACTTTGCCAGTTTCTCACAGCTGCTTGCATTTAATCGTTTCCTCGCTGTTATCGAATCTGTTTGGTGTTGCCTAGTATCTTAAAAGTCACTGTTTTCCAAATTCGACAGATTCTACATCATATTGTATGTTTATCCTTCAATTATGGCTGAATGCTATTTAATCATGAACGAGTAAGTACCAACATGATTTTAACCGGTCGAAAGATTATTGCGTGATTTTTCTTTAAATTTTAATGTTATATGAAATATTTCGCAATTTTGAATCCGTAATTAAATTTTAATTAATAAACAAGATGGAAACTCAAAACCAACGAATTAGAATCTAAATTCTTCTGACTTAAATAGATCAATATTTTAATCATTTTAGACGATGATCGTTTTGTAACAAAGTTACAACAAAGTAAACAAAGTAATTACAACGTGCAATTTTCTAATCCTTCTGGATCATGGACTTCCAATAAATTTCTTCAAAATAAAACACAGTCGGACAGCGTGTTGCTCGAGCATAGAAGTGTTTGCGAACTCGTAGTCAAGGCGTAATATACACGCTATTTGCAGTCGTAAGTTCGCTTTTATTACTTGTTTGGAAAGCCAGAACCCCTATCACGGTGCCCCGAAGGACCCGTGTGGCCAGCGACGGATTACACGCGTCTCACGGGTCAAGATCATCGTACGACCATTAGCCGCGCTCGTCACCTCATAATCCGTCGACACATGACCCTGACTGACCGGAAGGAGACCTACCGGACTTCTATCAGGAAGGAACACGCCGTCAAATTCCTGTTCTACTACCTCATGACAGACTAATTACGTTTGTACATGGATTATTCGTACAAATTTATTACTCGCTACAATATAACATTTTCTCTTTTCATATCTAAACATTTTAATAAATGATGCACCACATGTAATAATTTCTGAAGGATGCATATTTTTTGAACTTTTAATAATATATATTCAAATATAATTTTTAGATAATAATACAAGCATATGTATTAGGTCGTCCGAAAAGTTTCTTTCGTTTTATAAAGAAATAATGGATGCACAACATTTTTCGTTTTATATTATTTTATCGAATTACGTATGATCCATTTTATTCTATCAAGATAAAGATTACAACGTACGATAGATTAGGTTTGATGTTTGTATAAAGATGCATCGTTGTAAAAGACGTGTCTGTAAAAGAAAAACACTTTTCGGACAATCTAATACTATTTGCCACGGAGACATTTGGTGCATAGTTTAATTGTTGGATATTAGATTGCAGATTCTTATGAAAGTATATATAATATTTTCATAGGCACAATCAACGAAATGGGAGTTAAATAGTTTTACCTATTAAAACAATTATTACGAATCAACTGCATTTCAAGACCACTTCAAGTCCATTCGACTTCATTCACGGATATAAGTGCATATTAGGTTGTCCGGAAAGTGTCTTTCTTTCTCAAACGTGTTTTTTACAACAATGCACCTTCGTACAAAAGTGAAACCAAGTTTGTAAAATATTTATCTCAATAGAACAAAATGGATCGTACGTAATTCGACAAAATAATATAAAACAAAAAACGTCGTGCGTCTATCATTTCCTCATAAAACGAAAGAAATTTTTCGGACAACCTAATAATATTCCACAATATTCGATACAATTGTCCGGTAATCCTCTATCTGTATTGTAGATGGCCTGCGAATTACACGACAGGAAGCAAAGGAGCGTTCCCAGCTTAAATACTATCTCATCGATCAAAATTCGAGAACCAGTCAGCAATCGTTTCCTGTATCTATCTTGGAGCGGAATAGACCAGTAGTCATTAGCCACGCTGATCGTCTAGTAATCCTTTGACATGCGACCCTGTCGGAGGAAACAAGACTGACCATTCTAAATGTGAAAAGCACGTGGGTTCGTGCCGATCTAGTTTCGATGTCGACCTGCTCCCGATCCTGGAAACCTTTCACCCTCCTAACGAGTTGTCCACGCGATCGTGGATGACCCTTAGCCACTGTGACCCGTGAAGAACGACCGTTGACAAAGTTTCCACCTTTCCACCCGTCGTCCACTTCATCTTGACGTTGTACCAGTCTAGAGAACCGGTGATTCAGGAATAGACGTCGTCGTTGTTCCTGTTGGTCCCAATTCGACAGCAACCTGCGAGTAGCACGCGTGCTGACCACGCCGCGATATCGTGAATCGCCTCTCGAAACGAGATCGTTGCTGGTTTGTTCGTTTCCGGTTCGTTGGACGACACAGTGAACGACCAGTTCGTGAATTCAGCCGATTATTCGTGTTCCTCGACTTCGTTGACCCGTGGCTCCCACGGGGATGACCCCAGCGCCGTTGACGAGCGGTCATCGCTTTTAACTCCTCCTTGTAACCGCTTTTATCGTTCTATGTATCTTGTAACGTGGTAACGATCGAGGTTCTTGATCGGAGAATTCGCGCGAGTAATCAATGTGGTTGAATGTCGGTTTTCTAGCGTGTCTGTTGAATTTATAAGCGAGAGTTCTTTGTTTCTTCACGGTTACCGGCTGTTTATGGAGATAAGTATGAGTCGATTAAAGAAGAGGTGCTAATAATAAGTAAAGGTGAATGAAGGAGAAGATACGAAGGTACGAAGGTAGAAGGTTCTTAGACTTCATTAAAGGGAAGGATGGGTTACTTAGTTAACGTAGATTTGTGAAGTTGTTCGAATTATCGTGAGAACGTTTTACTTGTAATTGACGAATTTCTAGAATTCTAGATGCTCGGAACGTAAATAACTTTTGATACGTTAGTGTCACCGTGTGCATTCTTTACTTCATTAACGGAATATTTCGTTCCCATTCGTTACGAAGATTAAGTAATTTTTAAATCGCTCGTTGTTGATTTTATATTGCTACTAAAAATATTCTTTTGCTACAGATCTCGAAAAAACCGTCGTTATTAAATCGATAAAATCTTTCGATTCCTAGAGATTTTCCCATAGGTATATGTTACCGTTATTTGCATAGGTCCTGGCGCCTGGACAGTCATCCTGTGAAAAAGTAAATCGTCCTTTCGGCCCGGAAGGATTCGATTTGACAAGCGGCGATTCCAGAAACCACCTGAGATCATGATCGTCACGTTGGCATGGGGTCCCGTGCGTGGATACCAGTCTGAATTAAGAAGGCTCCTTAAGCCGGTGACACATGAACAGGATCCTCAGACAGGACCCTCGTCCTTCGTGTAGATCCTCAGATACATGAGGACTTATGAGAGACGAATCCTCGATTTTTACTTGGGAGAACTTTTTTCCTCGTCCTTCTTCTATACTCTGCTCTCTATTTGTTATTATAATGATCGTTCTCATCCGCGTCAAATAATTTGAAATGCCACGCTAAGACCCTCCAACTTCGTTCAAATCCTCGATTTACGAAACGAAATACAGCGATAAATCGATGTTAATAATTGATATTAATTCATTGACTGGATATTACATACTTTGAGATCTTAAAGTTATTAATGGCAAGGAATTCTAAGAGGCAGCGATATCGTGGGTCTTATAATTCCAAGATTTATATAAAATAGCGATATTCAATTAGAAAGTTCCAGTTTCGTATTTCGTATAAGTTACAGATACAAAAGTTTACGAGGGATGATAAATTACTTGTCAAATAGATGAAAGATAATCACAAATATCGAAGATTAATCGATAAAATTTCAGTTAAAATAATTAAACGAACCGCGAAGAAAATATTTAATTCCCAACAACCGGTTTTATTTCCCTTTTGCTCAAATTTCTTTCAAATAATATTCTCAAATGTATTCATAGTACATTCGAGCAATCGGTTTATGATTTTACAGAAGAACCGGCTGAAAATAATCTTCTTGCGAATCGTTAGACCGTTTGAATTCCGCGTAAAGGGTTCCATGCTGTCAGGGGCGGAGAGACACGTTCTGATTTCCCTTTCTTTTCCAGGGGGTTGGAATCCCGTGAAACGATATCCTAATGGGACCGTGACAGGGACCTGTCCAGTGGTCAGAGGTCCAGATGACGAACCGGAAATCGGGTCACAGGGGTCAGAATGCGAGTCACCGGACGTCGCTGCGAATCTGGTTCTGAAACGACTCAATTCTCCTCGACGTTCGACCTTTGCTCCCAGGATATAAAAGATCGATTCTTCGCGACGAATGGAAAGGAAATGTTACCTCCACCTGTTTCGACGTGAATACCTGTATTCTCGTTCAACACATCTTGTAACGAAATTTATTCTGTCGATATTCTACGAGACGGATATATTTTTAAGGAAATATCGGCAAGATTGAAAAATTTTATTATTCAGATCTACAAATCGTAGTATCTGTCAAATTGTTTCGTCTTTTATTTAAAACGAAGTACGTATGCTTGATCCTCTCTGTCTTTACTTTAATTTAAAATATCTTTTCTTCTTATTTGAGAAGGAAATCTGTATCTTTACAGTTTATAGATTATTCCTTGACGCGTTTCCTTTTCCTACTTTTTAATTAAAAACATTTTGTGAATTATTATTGTTACGTTACAAGAACAGTCTACTATATAAAGTATATATTCTATATCCTTCCTGTATAAATTGAAAACGTTAATTTCTAAATTTATGAAAAAAGGAAGTCTTTATATACTTCACATCCATCAAACGGAACTTTCATTCTAATGCCGCAATTAATAGAAATCTAGGATAACAACCTTGCGTTCTATGAAAACCGCGCATCATATGAAAACGCAAGAACAAAAAGCGAACAAGGGAAAGTAATCGATCCATCGATTCACCGACTAAAATCCTTTATCTACCGATAGAAAGGGAAGAATACCAGTGGAAAGAAAAAAGGTGCTATTCATGCGCTCGTTTAAGGATCTGATCCCGTAGGGCTACGAGTTTTCACGAATCTCCCTGTTGGACGAGGAAAACACGCCGGGAATCGTTCAGGTAAAGATGAGCCGGCGAATCGTTTCTGTTGTCAGTTCTCCTATCTCCGGGACAATGGCGTCCCGTCGTCGTCTCGTATTCTTCGGCCTAATATTTCTCTCGGAACCGGCAGCGTAACGTGACGAACGAACGGGAGAAGGGGTCGAAAGATGAAAAGAGCCAACGAACGTGAATAAAATGTAGGAAAGAAAGAGACAGGCAGACACGCGGAGCAGATATACAAGCAAGAAAATATCTCGTGATGGTTCCGGAAGAAATATACCTCTAACCGTTTCCCATTCTGCGAGCCAGCCAGTTCGACGAGGGGTTAGGTTCAACTTACCTCGTCCGCGACGATTTGCCGATCGTCGAACGAACTTCTTTGGCCGGGAGAAAGGGGTGCAGTAGAGCAGTAGCATGGCACCTCCGCTGGATCAAGAGAAGGAAAAAGAAAAAGGAGAGAGAATTGAAAGGTGCTTGACGAAACACCGGGAAACATAGACAAGAGGGGTTGAACGAGAAGTAGGCTGCGGTATTTGGCACAGAAGGGGTGACACGTTGCACGGATGCTGTGGGAATGTTCTCACAGAACAGAAGAGATCACCTGTAGCCATTCGGGACAGTATCCTGTGCTCGAGAACGGGCATCCCTTACCCCCAGCGATCGGTGTCATCAGCCGCACGCAATCGATCGATCCCGGAATCGATCGTTTTCCACTCGAGGATGCTAGAGACGAGAAGTGCGAGATTCCGAGGTTTGTGGATTTGATGACACTTTCGCGTATCGTGTACGGACACATTGGTTGAGGTTAGGAATCTTTCGTATTCGTGTCGTTGCTTTACAAATAATTTGAATTTTCATTCTCTGCAACAGCTAATAGAATTTTTACGCTTACAAATTTACATCTCTTTGGGTTGGAATAGTTTAAAATTATTAGATTTATTATAATTGATTAGAACTTTCCAAAATGTGGAGTTGGAATGGTAAACACGAAGATGCAAAAAGGATTAAAGGGTTCAACGGATAAGTAAGTAAGACAAAATTTGTTATTCCAGCATGAAATAAAATTACGCGTAACACCTTTATCACGTTGTTTCACACTTTCGATGTCAGTCACATTTTTCGTGTTCCTGACTGGTGGCGGGTACGTTAATGTATAAAAGTTCCATCCCCCAGCGCGGGGAAACCGCGCGAAACCTATCTTCGAGACGAGATAACCGACCTGCCGTATTTTCTCTCGGGCCAAAGAGCATGGAGGCACCCCTCCGTGCGAGGTTGTATCCCTTTTAATTTTAATTTCCTACCGAAATCCCTTCCTTATAAGCGCACAGGCCGGGGCCAGTCAATGACTGTCAGACGAGCGGAGAAAAATGCGTAGACAAGGACGGAAGAGGGAAAAGGAAGAAGAAAGACGAAGGGAGAGAGGGAACGAAGAGAGGGCAGAAGCAGCCTCCGCTTTTCCACGCACATCATCCCTTTTACATTTTAATTTCTCCCCTTTCGCGTCGGCCTTTCAAAGCCTTCTGTCCTCTCTCTTTCTCTTCCTCCGCGTCTCTATCTCTCTGTTCGTTCCCTTCTTCGACTAGGTGGCATCCCTTTAACATTATAATGTTCCCTCTCTGCTGGCATCTTTCTCTACGAACGTCGGTATCTCTCTTTCTTACGAGCTTTTCCACCCCTTCGTTATGGTGTAACGTACCGATTTATGGGTTAGCAAGCGAATTCTAAGGAAATGTTATGCCACCGACCTGGAATCGATGCGGAACCGTTGGAAACGATCCTCGTGGACGTGGAACGGCCGCGTTTACTCAATTTCCGGCCCTTTCCGGGGCAACCGTTTAACCTAGATTAAATTAACAACGAAAGTAACTGGTCCGTGCTAAGCGTTACGTAACGCGCATATTTCTAACCCCCGAATGACGAAATTGGTGTCTTCCCGTGCGGACGAATTTTCCTCGTTGGGAAACAGCTACAGCTTTCATCCCTGGTGGTACCTTTTTTGTATTCTGGGTAATTTTTTTTTAATAAAAGGATGACATAACGAGGATTTGAAGCATCAATATTTTTAAAAGGAGAAGCTGTTGAATTATATTTCGGATAACCTAAGGAAATTATAGTGCGATAGGACGATCAGATAGGAAATATTTAAATTCTTGATTTTTCCAATATTAAGTGTGAACACTCCACCAATCTGTATGATTCAATGCAAATTCAAAGAGATATCTAAAATTATTAATTCTTAACATAAAAAATCTACGACAATTTTAATTCTTTTTTTACACAGTTATATAACATAGTGAAATACTATGTTCTAAGTAAAAAAGTTTGTGCCAGCATAGATTAGCAATTTCAAAGAATCTCATTCCACTTAAATAGATCACCACACGTTTAATTATTAATATATCGAAATCGATATTATTCGATCGACAGGAGGGAAAAAGAGAAATATCAGGTTGTCCGAAAAGTTTCTTTATATATTAAATAATAGACGCACAGTGTTTGTAGTTTTATATTAGTTTATTGAACTATGTACGAAGGTAATAATAGAAATATAACGAAATGAATCATACCTAATTCAATAAAATAATATAAAACAGAAATTGTTGTTCATCTATTATCACCTTATGAAAGGAAAGAAACTTTTCGGACAACCTAATAATTATCGATCCATTCGTATTCCTACAACCGATGCATTTTCGCGCGAGAAATGGAAGAGTAGTCCCGGAAGTCACGAAATCGTGGTTGCATCGGGACAGTGAAATTCCCGGAAAAGCTGGCGCGTGGTAGTCGCTCGTGGGGAACCGTTGGAAACGATGGAACGTTCCTCAGGCGCATTCGGTCAGGATTATCGAATACCTGGGGATTTCGTATCGATCGGAGGAAAGAGTCTGCCTGAGTCTCGTGCGCGAATGTGTGCCGAACGAGGGCCGGCATACATTAACGGACGCTAGGACGGAAATTGGATTAAACCGATGGAATTATTCGCGAGGATTTTGCATACACCTCACGGCAAGGTGTTCACAATCGCGTGCGCGACACAATGCGCTTTCCTTTTGTGCCACGCAACGGAAATCTTTCTACTCTTTCAAAAGCCGACAGAATCCTCGTATCGATACCATCCACGGCCGTATTTCTAAAGCTGGAACCGTCGTGACGGTTAAAAATATTATCCGGTTACAGTGTGCGTGTTAGGTAGATTTCGCATTGCGTCGCGTCCATCGTCGCATTGTACGTAAACGCGATGTGTTGCGTTGCTTTTGAAGGATAGTTGCGGAGGAAAGAAGTAGTTGGATGTAAAGAGAAATGGAGTGGAGCGAGTGCTTGTATATTTTATAAAGGGCTTAGAGTGTGCTTGTGGAGATATAGAAAAAGCGTGATGGGGTTAAAGAAGCAGGAGAACATACATTCGTAGAATTCCTCTATAAATAGTAGTCGTAGCACGCTATCGTTGTACGTTGTATTTGATTTCATGTTGACAGTGTTCATTATGGTACAGCTGATTTATTTAATAAGGGAATGAAAATTGTATCAGGAAAGAGATACGTTAATATAAATGATGTTCTTTCGATGTAATTGAATTTAAATTTCGATCCAAACTATCCGAGAATAACTGTAGTCAAGTTTAATTTCACTTTCAATTTCAATTTAGATTGAAACGCAAGTTTCCGATGAGAAGAATGAAAAGATCTTGGTTCTAAAATTATTCGGCCGAGAAACTTTTAGAAGAAGAAGAAGTTTCAACTTAATTTTCTTTCTTACTTTGAATTCCATGAATAAAATTATATTACGAGAAATGCAAACATTACTAAAATATCTTTACATGTAGTTAGCCAATCGTCATCGGTTCGTTCATCGAAATACTTTGGTAACAATATAAAACAAAACAAACTTACGAACTATGTGACGTCATTTTTTACAAACTCTCGTAAAAATTTACAAAATTGGCTGATCTTTACCAATAACCTTGTCCATCGCCGTCATTCTACCTACTAACGATTCTTCTTAACTTATCGTCGAAAAGCAACAAACTTCGCGAGAGTTTGTCCAATGGATATTCCTATATCACACGAAACTTTGATGTAAACTGCAGCTTGAACTTTGGCCGGTTCACGAGCACCTCGCCGTGGCCGAACTTAAACCTTGTCGACTTCCAAAGGACTTCGATAAACAGATTATACCGCGAACTCGAATCGAGAACACGTTTAATTTTTCAACGTTACACGGACCCGTTGTGGAAGTTCGGTGACCGAAGATGGCGCACAACGTTTCCGTTGATTTCGCATTCGTTTCGTGTAAATATTACATGGCCTCACGAACACGTACAGGAGAATCCTTAAAGGGTGGAGCATCGACCGCAAAAAGATTCGTGATTAATGTACCGCTTGACGGACTTCTGTCCGACACGGAGTGTCTCGTCGAGGGTTGGCGAAACGTGTGAAAGCGTCAAGGTACAACGTTTGCGGTGTGCCGCGCGATTTATTTTACTAGCTGCAAAAATACAACTCTTGACCACGTGTCGAACACCGAGAAAGAATATGAAGAGAGGTACAATGACAGCCAGAGTAACAACGGAATATATATCGTCACACGTGTTGATGATTAATCTTTGTTCACTTTAGGAGAGAAGCGAACAGGTTTGCTTTCTTTCAGATTAAAAGAAACTTTCCAGCGTGGTCAATGGATTTTAGATCGATCTTTAATTGAGGTTCTTAAACGAAACTTTTTTCTGTAATTTGTATGTCTGTCATCCATCATATTTATGTTTCGAATATTGGATTAATGTAATTGTGTTGTGAATTGGTCCGATTACATTATAATAAGTTAAATTTCAATCTAATTTATCGTAGAAGAGAAATATGATTCGGTATTACCCGCTATAATTCACCATTACCGTCACTGTACAATAAGTTATTCCGCAACACCTGGTTTCGCTTCTCGTAAATTCCACGTTATGAAGAGGCAAGGAGATGGCCGTTTTGCGAGACACGTGAGCAGGATTATCGTACTGACCACGCGCAAGAACGAAGGGGAAAGAAGAAGGAAACGATTGAAAGTTCGCCCGACGTGTCTCCGTTGCGAATCTTCGGATTAAGACGAGCTGACGAGGCACGTGCTAGATCTCCTGAATACCGCTGCCGTTGGAACAAGAGTGACCATTGGTCATTGTCGCAGGAGGGAACACAAAAGGAAGAGAACCGGTTGCCTCCTGCCAAGAAGAACCGCGGCACGTGCTGCCAAGCATGGTCCAGAGATTGTTTTAAACGAGCTGATCCTGAATAACACCGTGGTAATATCGAGTAGCACCTGTTCATTTAGAAGGATCAAGTCTATGTCATTGGTCAGTGAAAAGGAAGTGAAAGAAAGAGAAGGATGGGAAAGAAAAAAAATTACTGCAACTCAGATAGTATTTTTTATATATTTTTTTAGCCAGTACACTTTTTCCCTTTCTTTTTATATTTTTGAGCAAAGCACGTTTGAAAATTCTTTATTGTAATAAGAACGATAAAACATTTTTATTCGACGAGAAGACGTTCATACAAAATTCAATCGTTTAATTTTGTCTCGAAACGTTCCCTATATAAAATCAATAGTAATATCGTTGCTCAAAAATTTTTACCGATCTCGAACGTATTTTGTCAATGCAAATTAGCAAAATGCCACAGTACAAAAATAACAAATTTGTGAACAGATTTTTCTACTATCGTAAAGAGCATACTTCGATCTTCAATTTCTCAGGATGTCACGCACGACACCTTCCCCTAATTCGAGCGACCGTACAATCGCCAAAAGCATACAAAAAAATCCATTCCATTGCAAACCCACATAGGAATAAAAGTTTGGCCGTTCCCGTACGCTGATCATCTGTAACGACAAACCGTCCAGGTTTCAAACGAAATCATTTCGAACGAACGCATTCGTGCGACAGGCCAAAAGTCCATTCGTTGCCTCAAAGCTTCGAGCGACGAGAGAAATTCGTTGGCCGCGAGCGCCTGGAAATTCCTATAATTTGCATATTATCCGTTACGACAGTTGCTCGCCTTTTCCTCTCGCAGCAGCTTTGAAGGCTGCTTTTTTCTCTGTTTGCCTGGTCATCAGAGTCGGGCCTTGGTACGTTGGCTAGCCGCGATTCGCTACATATTCTCAAAGGGCGTCCAACGTACCCCCGTCATCCCTGTCGTTTGACCGCGAGCGTTTTCTCTGACAAGCACGTGCTGGAATCACGCGCACACTAACGAACCGAAGAACGTACGTGCACGCACATCCACGTACGAATCGCCGACCTGTAACAAGCGTACGCGCGTTTTACCTGCAAACAATAGAAAAATTTTTGGCCAGCGGCCCGTGTGCCACCGTCGACATGCCAACTGAAATCGGATAGGATTGGGCAACGCCCAGATTTTGACCTGTGGTCCTCCACGTAAAACACCTTCCCGGACGGCGGACGAGTATCCAAGGGGAAGGGGTAGCACCAAATTCAATTCAATCCTGGACGACATCGCCGCCGGATGCGAGCGTTCGCCTTCTTTCAGTCGTTCATGTCGGCCGATCTTCCGCTGCACGTGCTCCTTTACGACGATATTTCGGATCCTTCCTCCCGAATTACCACCCCTAACGTAGATTCACGTCCATCACGTCCCTTATGCTACGCATTCTGCCCAGTTGATTGTTGTGTGCGCGAAATGTTCGATAGCTGTGTGATGTTTGACGAGCATTGTGAATTAATCGATGATGAACAGAGGTTTGAACGTTTTTAAGTGCGCGGCATGGTATTGGTAGGGGAAAGAAGAAAAATAAGTTGTTCGCTTGTTTGAGAGAAAAGAGGATTTTTAGAATGAGGCGGATTTTGTGAATGGTTAGGAGTAAGAAATATCGAGCGTCGAATAATCGAATTTGAAGTAATTTTATATTCATCGATATAGTAAGTAATTTTACATACGATCGATACTCGTTTGTAATTAATAAAAATCGATAACGCTTCGTGAGGAAGGAGCGCAGCTTGGTTTCATTTTCGACATATACGAGGCTACGTTTGCCATTCGTTTCCATCCCCCTGAATTCTCTGATTCCTTCGGTTATAGGATCGTTTCGCGGTAACTTCAGCCATAGTCGAACGAACTTCCGAACTCCTTTCTCCGAGCTTCAATTCCGTCTCCGTTAGCCGAGCGGCACACGTTGCACGTTTCGCCCGTTCCAGTATTTTCAATAAGAGCCTCCGACAAAATCATTATTTGAACGGGGTTTTCCTTGTCAAAAATCTGCATCGTGGCGTTTATAAATTTAGAACGATAAAACATTAATTAATCGTTGAGAAAGTAGAAATTATTTCAATTAACTATGTAATGTCTATGGTCAAAGTATAATCCGACGAAAGGAAATTGAAGCGCACCAGCTTAGTAAAAAATTTCCAAAAGTGAATCCCACTTAACACATCACGATCACGCGCTGAAAACCACCAAGTTCGAGTTGTTCGACCACGACCCTTGTTCAACATTAGTCGACCGGGAAGGAAAAGTACAAGCACAGGAGGAACGTTTCACGATTAATCAGGATTAGCCAAAGAACCGACCCTTAACCTCGCACTGTCCACTGTTCGCGTGATGACCATCAGTCATCCGTTTCCCTTTAGCCTGTACACGATTCTCGGACATCCCTTCTTCTGTAGCTGCACGGTCACCTCGCGAGGACCTATAAGCCGGACGATCATTACTGTGTCATTAACTTTGACGACCGTGTAATCGTGACGGGCCACAGGTCAGGGGGCGAACAACGTACCTCTCTGGCCAAGCTGAGGTCACGTCGGTAAGGTCACGGTACCACGTGGGCCGACCTCTGCTTGATCCAAGTCCTTAGAAATTAATTGACCTACCCTGAAGGATCGAGAGGCGTTTGCTTAGGAAAGTTCCAAAGTCAACCGAAGTAACGCCAGCGACGCTTCAAGTTTTGCTATTACGCCGACGTCCCTTACCAAGTCGATCGTTCGGCTGAATAAACGGATTGATTCGACGGTGAGTATCATTTTGATATTCGTCAAAACCTCGCGCTTAACTTAGATGTTTGAATAAGATTAAATCTTGTGTAATTTAAGTCTAATAGTATCTAATAGAATTTAATAAACATAAATATATAATAATAATAATAATAGAAGAAAAAAATTGGAATTATTACCCCAACCACGTATAATCAGACTTTTCATTTTTACATAGTTCGATTCGAGCGAATCGATTCTAGTAAATTGATTCGAGCGTCTTGTCCGGCGCGATCTCATCGCGAGTCACGATATCTCCAATTTCGACTTGCTCCTTCCCTTCTTGTCCCCAGCTTTGTTCCCAGCGGAGTGAAGACCAGAGCGCCAGGCTTTTCCCTTCGCCTCTGCGCGACGACACGGCGGAAAAGAATCCCGGTGCAAGATTAAAGCGTAATCTGCTTTATAAATTTTCGCGCCTCGAGACGCTCGGCCCCGTGGTTTATTACGAAAAGTGTTGTCGGCCAGAGATACGTCCTGTTTAACAATGCAGACATTGGGGTGCATGACGGTGGTTGCATTCACACGAGTCCGCCGCGACGCGAGATGATGCAGGTCATCATCTCACGGGTTTCCCCTTAATGAAACGCCGGACCAGGAGGCAGCGGGGACGTGTAACGCGCGAGAGAAGAAAAGAGACGGACACCGCACGCAGGACCACGAGCCATTGTCCTTGCAGGACGGTGGGCACCAGGTGGCTAGGATCAGGACCATTACCTTCGTGGATTAATTGCCATGCAAAAACTCACGATGGCTAACGGAATGATAGGAGTGTCCGTCTTCAACGGTTCGTACGCGTCCAGGTCACCGGGCAGGCTTTTTGTCCGCTGCCAGGAAGACCAGCATAAGTTATCAGGATGATTAAACAGGGGATCACTGTGATGCGTCGCGAGACTCAGAGGGGACACGTATATTGGTCCACGGAAAAGGGGTGCAGGATTCGGGATGTTGCTAGGTTGTTTTAAGGTTAGGAAGATTTGGTAGTAGAAAATATTCTTCGTGAGATACTTGTCTCCCCTTAGTTTAAAGCGGAATAGACAATTTGACGTGGAATAGGGTGACGTTGTTGTAATAACTCCTTTGTTAGAGATGGCGTTGAAAAGGAGATATTAACTTTTTAAACGGAAGAAAAACACATCATTGTTATTTTCTTCCTTACAGTGACGTATAATACTATATTATTCCTATTTATTAGGGATGCTTCTTATACAGAAATCAATCTAATTTAATTTCCAATTATTACCTGAAATACAAATTTGAGAACCTTCTATGTATGTTTATGATTTTAAACATAAGGAATATATTTTTAAACCCTATATCAAAATACAGTGGCTATTAAAAGTATTCGCGCATCATTGTATTTATCATAACATTTACATACCGATACTAATTAATTAAATTTCGTATTACACACTGCAATTCACAAACCGTCAAAAATCTCAATTTCAAATAAAACCAAGCAACCAAATTTCTCTATATTCCACACCTAACCTTGGCTCCTTGTAGGAAAGCCTAATACGGATACATCGCTTTAAAGCGGCGAAGGGTGAGAGTGAATGTTCGGAGGGTGGTTGCCACGGCGGTGGCCGTGAGGCAGCAGCGTAGGCGGCTGGGTTTTTGGGGGTTGGTGATTCTAAGAGGTCCGGCTCTCACACGCGTGGGCCTCGTTTCGCCTTCTATCTTTCTCTCTCTCTCTCTTTCTCTCTCTCCTCCCTCCCTCCCTCCCTCCCTCCCTCCCTCCTCTCTCTCACTCTCTCTCTCTCTCTATCTCTCTATGTCTCCTTCTCGTTCCCTTGGCTATGAGGGTTGAGGAAGGGGGTGAAAAAGGGGGAGAGTCGGTAGCGGCTCTGGTCCAGGGGGCGCCAGTATTGATCTCACAGCCCACTCCTCCCCTTCGACCACCGTTGAAGGAAGGCGGAGGCGGTTGAAAGGGTGGGTAAGATGTCAGCATGCGTACATACAAAGTAGCCCAACGCTCGTCCTACTCGCCGGCCGTGTACGCAGTGTCTTGTACGTTGTCTGCCTTAAATAAGTTATCCCGCTGAAGGTAACCGTGTCCTCCCGTATACCCGGTGTACGGTCCCCGGCAATGTATAGAGCCCCGGGTCATTTAAATGTAGGAGTTTGTAATCCTTGAATTTATACGCTCGCGTATGTCGGCTGATGAGTCCACCTGCTCGGTGCTCTCGCTGCTTATTATGACCTTCCAGGTATAAAAAGCATCGTCCTCTTGAAAAAGAGTCTTCGCGTCTTTTGCTCTCGGCGGATTGCCAGATATTAGGCAATAAATTCGAAATGATGATCGAAATTGAATGTTATTTGCAAGGTCTTCGTGTGATTTTTTAACGACGAGGAGTGAAGAAATTTGTTTAAAAGGAATCGTATAACAGGTTTAACGAAGTCACGTTATGCTTAACCCCTTGACAGCGCGATAAAGTGACAAAGAATTTCAATTTCGAGAATTCGAAGATTTTCTGTATTTATAGTATCAGATATGGAAAATATATACTTTCCACTTTTTATGGGAAATGGATATTAATGCGGTACGTGTGATGGGATTGAAGATAGGAAAGAATTGGAAAGGACCTGCTTAGGTAGTTACATAAATTTGTTCATTTGAAATTATTAAAAATTTCTAGTTGGAATAGATACTTATAAAAACTTGAAACAATTGGGGCGTATAGTTATTAATCCTTAGATGATAATCTCCGATGTTGCACAGGTATTCGCGTCGAATAACATACTTCAAGAAGGTTTACAAAGTCAATTTCAGACGCATAGATAACGTCCTCCGCGTCAGACCACCTTTATACAATGCGCCGTGACAATAATCGCCCGCAATCGTGGCTCCTCTCTGCCATTAATTTCTCCTCGGTCGCGATCGCCCGCAGTCCAATGGCCCAGGACATCATCAGCCGCTGAACCGAGAAACGTTTGTCATTCTCGTGCGGCTCGCTGATCATCAACTTATCGTTTCGTCCGCAGAAAGCGATACATCGAGCGTTACGCGATGATTTACATCTCGTAGCCGAGTCACCGGTATCGTCTTCCATTGTGTAACCAGGATACCGTTGGCTCGGTTTCCTCTTAACTAGTACGATCACCCGTGAACGAGCTTATACAAGCACGTGCTGGTACATACAGGTGGAGAACCACGCGTTCGTACGTGTTCTGTAAAACGTTGGCCGAGCTGACGTTGGCTACGAAGAAAGGACAAAGGCAGGCATCAAGGACACGGCCTCGTAATTATCTCGTGCAAAGGCACGCGCGCGCGCGCGCGCGCAATGTCCATTAGTCGTGACACGGGGCGCAAGTTTTCCTCGTTACGCTCATGCGCCAACGCACGTACACACGCGTGCCACACAAGCGTGAATAATGTAAGGAAAGCCGGGCAAAAGGGATACGTCGGGGGAGAAAAAAGCCAATAAGGGCTTTGTCCAACGGGGTGGCTCGAGTGCAGAAGATGCTGCCCCTCTACCTTAGCGTGTGCCCACCCCCGGCCGGAAGGGGAGCCGTTTCCTGAGGAAAAAATTATTTTTTAGTATCTGCTGAAAAGTCTTTATTTTCTTCGTGTCACGCTCCTTTTTATTACTTTATATATATATATTTTTTTTAATACAGTAGTGGGCAAACGCGTGGAGAGGCACGCGAGCGTGAGTAATGGAAAGGAGAGAGGTGCCATGCAAAGGGATGATGCGAGGTGAAAAACCGATAAGGGCTTCACGCGGGTAAGTTCTTTGTGGGTTGTTTCTGCGTGCGAAGAAGCAGCATCTTTTTTAGTACGTGAAAAGTCTCTTTCTCTTTATACTCTCTTCGGCAGCTTGGTTATAGCTATCTACGCGTCGGACGTGTACGCGAGCATGAGTAATTCAAGGAAAGAAAGATCGGTTAAAAGGCTGGCCGCGAGAAAGGAAAAGCCAATGGAGGACTTTGCCCAGCTAGGGGACGATCCCGTGCACACTATCCCCACGTTCCAGAGAAAATTATTCTTCGCTTTGAAAGAAGTTTCGTTTCCATCTTCCGCGCCGGCTGGAAATAGACGCGACTAGGAAGTTCGGCGCGGCGTGATACCTCGTGGAGTCGTCACCTTTCAACACAACGTTCTTACGCACGTTCTTACTAACAATTGCAATTTGGATGCGAGCAAATTAAAAAATCTTAAATAAAGAAACAAAGGAATCATTTTCTTCTTTGGATGAAAGAAAGGAGCGTGTATTGTTACTGGTACAGAAAAGTGCACTTCCTTTCCCCGACCTACGATTACTTCTGAAGGGAAAATTACGTTTCATAATTTCTAACTCCGAAAGTGCTCTCATATAAAGTGCTGTTATAAGTGTTTTCGAAATATTTTTAACTATTTAATCCATTCGCTTGCATCGAAACATTTCTCATCTATATTCTGCTTGTATTAATAAGATTTTTCCCTAAGCAATACTATTTATTTTAACATACTGTTTGTTGTTTCGTTCCATTAGCAAATTGCGTGCATCGCAATATGTATGTTTATCTAAAATATCGTTCATTTTCGAAAAAATACAATTCGAATATGGCGTACGAAGATAATGGTGTGCAAAAATTTAAATAAGATGCCCTCAGCACCACGGCGAAACAAAGTACACAAAGTTGTCGAAACGAACGATATTACTTGTTGGATGACTGGATATTAAATAATTAAAGCGCTATTCTGCCCCGGTGGCTTTCCGCGATTCGTGCAACTACGTCCTTTAAATTACTTTAATTAAACATCTCACAACTTCTCCTTATCCGGGGTCAGGCAACGATCGAGAAACTTCCTCCGCGGTCTCTCGCGTTAAACCGAATCCGGTTAAATTCCCAGGCAAGCGATTCATCGACCACAAATGGCACTAGCCACGTGTACGCAGCCACAAATCAAATAATCGACGTCTAATGATACGAATTTTAATCGGTGATTATACCATTTCATGCAAAACATCAATTTCTGTACACGACCAACGGTCGCCTAACGATCAATTATATCGCGCCCATAACGCTTTCAGTGGAATGACGGAGATAATGAATTTCCCCCGCGCATTCCCTGCACCTTTCCACCCCCTAGTATCCCTGATCTTCTATACCGCAGTCTGTGTACCTAATAGCATAGAGTGGAGGGCGCGTTGTCCAGAATCACCCTCACGAACGAACACTGACCCAGCGACGCGTGATTCGCGTATTCGGCTGCTAGCACACTAGCCCACAGTACACGTACACACATGATCGTAACACAGACGTCCTGTTGATGTATGACGCGCGCGCACGCACGCACACATAGCCAGACGAACGCGTAGTGTGTCGAGCACTTGCGCGCAAACTTGGCTCTGGAAGCAATTTACATGGCAGCATCTCTCCTCCAGAAGGACGAAGGGCGGCCTGGTTGGGTTATAAGGGGGTATCGGGGGTGCGAAGGGCACGGGAGTAGTATGAGACGGCACTGGAGCATTGTAATTCAAGTAATGTAAGCTTTATGCAAAATACATGTTAGTTAGGAGTGCAGGAGATAGAGTCACCCCCGTCCACCACCCTCCGACCCTTGTCCGTCTTTGCATCCCTCTTTGTCTTACCTAGCTTTCCCTCTGTCCCGCTTTCTCTCTTTCGTCCACCGATCTACGTCTTCTCGTACCTTGTCCCTCCGATTCCCGCTACGCATTCCCTATCCTCCTTTCTCGTTTCACCGGGGTATACCTTCGCCTGGACGCGGCTACTCCGTACTCTCCGTGACCCACGCGCGCGCACATACACATCCATACGTACTCCGTCACAGATACACATCACAGATACACGAACGTTCCTGTGAAATTTATGTGTGGATATACGGCGACTCGTACACGAAGGAGCACCCTGTACGTGTTTCGTGGGTGTGCGACTGTGGTCGACAGTTGGTTTATGCAAAAGTGTACGTTACCTGGTTACATGTAAGGGAGTGCGTAAGGGCGCACGCATACCCTTGATTCGCCTCCCGTCACACCCCCGCGTTTCGTCTTTTCTCCTCTCACTCTCGTGGCTTACACACCCTAAACCACCCTTGACCAAGGGATGGACGGGACATTGGCGTAGCTTGTCGATTCGAGGGTGGCTGTTTTTTCGTTTGCCCAAAAAATTTGTCTTAACTCGAGCTTCTTTCTTAAACACACCGACATGCTTGAGACATATATCATACAAGATCATGTTTGGTTTGTAATTTGGAGTAGAAACTAGGAAATGGAACGAATCAACGTAACAAGTGATCGATTAGGTTGTTTTCTGTAATCGAATAGAGTAATTCGTTCGGATGCGGATGTGTAGTATGTGCCGGAGGCGTTAGGTGGGAGGTGAAGATCTGTGAGTGGGAGGAAAAAATTGTCATTTTACGCCAATGAGAACGACGAATGAGTCTAAGGGTGTCGACCGGATGTAGAAGCTAAAGGGGTGGCCAGTCCTTTACGTGGACCGTGGCGCACGCGAAAGCTTCACGGAGGCTCGCAGCGGCCCCGAAAAAACGGACACACACCCTCTGAGAACTTCGTAAATAATCTGGAAGGCGAACATCCCCGCCGTAAAGAACTCCCTGCGATCCTGGAAAATCGATTCTGAAACTGGAAACGAGGGTGTAGATGAAATAGGTTTCTTCTATTTCGTTATCTGAAAAAGAAAGGGAAACAAATAGGTATGAGAAAAGCTTCAAAATGTTGAAGGTTGACTATCGCGAATTATAAGCATACGCAAAATTTTAATATGTAACTAGGAAAAAACGTTTCGATTTACTTTTGATTAAAATGACAAAAAAGAAGAAAAAGAAACACCGATTCGTTTTATTGATTGAAAATGGTATCTGGAATCGGAAATAATACAGAGTTTTACAAAGAGCATTATAAAAGCAGTACGAAACGGGGGAAAGAATAAGCTGACAATTCGCTAAAAGAACATAGCACGTCGAAAGACCAGAATTTTGAAAAACTGCCTGTAAAATACAAGTTGTATTTTATTCTTCAGCTCGTAAAATAATACATACGTATAATGTTTCAGTTCGTGCAGAGGATGCAAAAGCGCGTTGTAATGTCGCTTAATGGCACTTAGTATAATACTTTGCATAATCGCGTGTCATGTCGAGCAACTGGGTTGCACGATTCATGGAAAGTTTTCAAGCCGATGCGCTGTTTTACCGAGAAATACGATGCGTGTCGATCTACCGTATTGAAAGTTGCGTGACGCATCGAACGTAGATTGTAAAAAGACGTCATTTGCAGCGGAAATGATACAAAAGTCGGGATCGAAGGATCGTGCGTTTCCTGTATGTCGGTCGCTGGTCCGTTTCTACGAATAATCGCGATGAAGATCAAATGCGTGTTAATAATAGGAGACTTTGTTGCATGTACAAGCTAAATTGATCGTGTCCGCAAAAATTAATTTGCTTTTTTTACGAATTATGTAGTACAGATCGATTATTCTTTTAGCTAATGGTCTCTTGTAAATTGTGAGGAAGGTTATATAAAATTATTGTAAAGAAAAAAGGGGGAGAGACTAGTTCTATGCAACTCACATAATACATTCGTAAAATTATTTTCACACCAAATATCCAAATACTTTCGTGGATCATTGTATATCGCTTAAATCGTATCCAAACCAATAAGAAATGTAACAGTGTTATCACTGCAAACGGTTGGATAAAATTAATAAGAGCAACAGGGCGTCTAGTAATCTACGGTATAAATGATTAACGTGCTGGTCCAGTGACCAAGCAACACTCATTTATCCCCTTTCTATGACACGGCGCGTATCTATATCAACGGTCTTACGACTATATCTACATCCATAAGATCCCGCATCTAATTTGCATGGGGTTTAAGCCGAGCTCGTGGCCCCTAAGATCGTGGAAACGACTTTCGACCATGGGGGCTGGTGAGCCAAGTGGCCAAGGGGGTGGTAGGTATACGCCTCCGTAGAGATGAGCTACGGGCAGTTCTGACCCCCTCGGTGAACAGAAATTACCCCCTTATCTCCCACCGGCAAGGCCGGCACCATATACTGAATCCTAATGCTCAATCTCAAGATAAACGGGGCCAAACCACCTCCGCCTACTCTCGTTGCAAGCACCCCTCGATAGCAGAATGGGGCAGATAGTTTCACGTTGCCTTCTCTTATTTGATAACTGCTCGACGTAGTTGGCAATCAAAGTGGAAATTGATAATCCGGTTGCTTGGTACGCGAGAAGTTGAATTAATTTCTTCGCCGAGGGCAGATATTTATGTCGTGTCTATGTTGGTTTCTTGCTCCGGTCGTAGGAGATACGAGTTGTACGTGATGTCTTAATTCTGTGATTATTGTTTGCGGTGATGGTGTCACGTTTTGTGAAACGATCGTTCGTAGAATATATCGTATATGTGTTTGCAGAAAATGGTGTTCGTCGACGTTGCTACATGTAGACTTAAATAAGGCTTTTTATTTATGGATAAATACTTAATTGGGTTGTTCGCAAAGTAATAAAGAGATACGAAAATGGCTGATGAACGAAATGTACGACATCGATTATAATATGTATTTCGAATAGTTATATAGTAAAATAATTATTTACAAAACTATGATACTCATGATAGTAAAAATAATCAAATAACTGGTACGAATACCTACTATACTTTCCTGCGTTGATTTTTCCAAATATAGATATTATCGTAATCAAGATATGATTATTCGACGATTCTGTTATAAAATTTCATCCCTAAGCAGTTCGTGCATCGTAGAATCGGTAATATCGTTTTCGTAGATATATAGTATTACCTTGATTAGAATGTTAGAATTCGCATTGAATCGCGCTTGATAACCGGAATCAACGTGATTTGGACGAACAGTACGGAAACAATCGAAGTAGAAATTGATAACACGAATTACGTGGAACGTAGAATATTAAATTGGAACGCACTGATAGACACGCCGCGCGCGATAATGGTGGACGATGTTCGAGTATAATACATTACGGAGATGATAGTGCAATTACGCGAATGTAATATTATGCTCTGAATTATTACATCATAAGTACGTCAAGCCTGTAATATACGCAGTAATAACAGTTACGATGTATACACGGTATATGCTAACGCTTCTATTAAATTATTCATCGAATAATCAGTATAACAATATTATCCCAGAATTATAATTTTATTATTACAGTCAATTAAGTTGTGCAAAATTAGTAAAGGGTACGAAGCGTATTACATATTCAATTAAAATCCGAGTTTAGAGGAGATCTATATATTAATTACTAATACAACAATTAATATGCTATATTCACTCCTTCTTATCCACTGATACATCTATGAATTATCGTACAAACACATTTGTCATTTACTTTTCAATCGGTTTTTTAATGTTATGTAAGCTATAATTACGAATGATATTTTTAGAAATTGAACATATTTCAGTTTCTATCTAATCATAATATCAACCCATTTATATAACTATAGTACAAAATATTGGAAACGATGTTACACTTCTATCCCGTATAGTATTTTTAACATTTAATCTTAGTTCAATATTATTGAGAAAAACAAAGTAAATCATATTGAAGAAGATAAGAATGTATTTACGTATAATACAGTGACACACTTGCACGCTCAAGTTTAAATCGCTTCTACGAAATTAAGTAATTATTAATATTTAAGAATGTTAATTTCTTAGACAAGAATAAACATATCATTAACATATCAAAGTATTGAAGAAACATCACTCATTAGTGTCTATCATAGCTATTCATTTTATAACACTTTGCTACAAAGAAAAGCTATCGTGACATTATAAACCAAGATATCTAATCCGAGTAAAATTGATAAATCATTCGGAAAATTATTTGTGAAACCGTGATATTTCATAAACGTAACGAATCTCAATATACGTATTAATCCACGAAGAATTCAGCAATATAATTTATTATTATTCAAGATTATATTACAAGACAATAGGATTTAATTAAAATTTTCTTAGCTTTACGTACAATTTCATGGTTTCGAATTTTCTATGAAGACAAGGTTAAACCAGACTTCGTTTCTAAACACGACAAAGCGTGGAAGACGATAAAGACAGAGCAGAGAAGGGATCGTTGCCGTCACCCGGAAATTTCGGAGAATCGCCGATCGATGCAGGAGTGAGGAACCATCCCCTGGAAATTTGGTCCTGGAACGGACACCGGTTATATATTCCGCGGCTCTAAGATTAAAGCTCAACCTACATTCGCCATCTTACTGGCGTATGCATGTGTACGCGACGAAATTTCGTGCGACGCGCGAACGACAGACGCTAGGAACCTGCGATAACAATTGCGTTCGCTTTATTGCGCACGGTTAACTTTCATTTTGAACGCGACGCTGCGCTAGAACGAAGATCTTTGTTGAATAAATAGCCGCAGACGGTTAAAGTTTAAAGGGTTGACTGCCACGCGAATTTTAAAATAAATAAAATGCACGCTATAAAATTGTAAAAATTCTTTGCGCATATAAAAATGTATACCCTATATTTGATACATCTATCAGAGACCAGATATCTACGAAAAATATAGAGAAAAAATTAACCACGCTCCAAAAATTCAAAATGAAGATACAATCCAAGTTAAAACTCATCCAACGAAATACATAATTATCGAATGGAAGAAAATCATGCCCACGCTTATCAATCACCTTCACGCCGAATCTCCTCCCACTCGTTCTCTCTTCACTGAAAGCGCAGCCAAGCAGCCAACCATAGTCGAAATTGCCCTTAAACTAGACGCACGGCTAATATCTAGCTGCGCACCATAGAGAAGCGGCGTAAAATCCAGAAAACCCGTATAACGTCGACATGCAATTACACACGCGTGCAAGGTTGCGCTCGCGCGGCCGTCAACGTGAGTCCAGACCGACAACTCTCTTGCACGCATACGAATCACCCATACAAGATTCGTCCATCCACGCTGGTGCTTGTATGGCCACATGGACATCTACACACGCGCTTACCACCCGACGCGCGTAGAATGTAATTAAGATAAATTAGCGTTAAGGGGAATTGGGCTGAAGCTCGAGGGTGGAGGAGGTTGAAAGGGTGGACGAAACGCGTTCAAGTTAGTGTGAGTCACGCGAAAGTCCATGTACCCGTGTATACGTATACATACAAAACGGCTAGAACACAGAGTAGCGTATACGTGTGTAGTACACGAAGTACGTGAACGAAGTACGTCTATATGTATTTGTTCGCCTTCTCGTTTGCCTGGCCGCGTGAACGGCGACGAAGAGACAGGTGGAAGCGAGGAGGGTGGAATAAAGAGGGCGAGTGGCGAGAGGAAACTATCCAGAGAAGTGTGTACGTGTATCTATGTGGAAGCGTATTTGTGTGCACGTAATGTGTACACGCGTGTGTTTCTTTGTGTATGCGCGTGGTTCGCGCAAGTAAGCTTCGTCGGCGTTACGGCACGCTGGAAGCTTAATGATGCATGCCGCCGGCGCCAAACGAGCATCCACTGATAAAGCGATGACCAGGGGGCGAGAAGAAGGGACACGAAACTCTTTCCGTAAGCCCGGACCAAGGTTATCGGGCGGGCTATCGATCGGTTGCATCCGGCCAGTTGCATGTTTTGCCGATAAGTCGAAGCTTACGCGACTCCGTAAATTATGACGCCTAAGTCGCCCTGTATTACGACAGTACACGAGACTTGCCCTGTTTGCGATTATGAACGATCGTCTTGTACGAAGATTTCATGTTCCGCGAACCGGAATTTTATTCCTTGCTTTGATATCTTTGGGATCGAATGAGGGCAATTAAAAATTCCTGGAAACCGTGAATTCCAATGGATATATATCATAAAACTTCCGTGTACGGAAATTAGAAGAATTTAATAAACGAAGCCTAAATACTTTACATATGTATTAGAAGTTTTGCATGAAGAATCAAGCTGACGTTCGTACGTCTAATCGCCTCTACCATTTTTAAGAAATATTAAATTATTCATATTTAAACCTAGCCTAAAATCTTACTTATGCAGACAATATCCTAAATAGAAGATCCGTAAGAGTTGTAGAAAAAAAACACCGTCTCACCATTCACGTCTCACGTCGATGCAACTATGTATCACACAGGTAGACAAATATTCTCATCAGAACCAACGATGACAAGCAACTTTTTAATCTGTGCGCTGTCAATCTCTAAATTTTTCAACGCAAACCACAAATTGTATCATAAATCACATAACTTTCTCGTTCTATCCACCTTGGTAAAAACTCGAGAAATCGATGATATCGCGCGGTTTCCTTGCCGCCGACCAAAATTTCTGGAAAACCATCGTCAGAAGCAAGCCCAGAAACGTAAACACTCGCATACAAGCAAATGCACGAGGAGAAATTACGCAATTACCAGCTGCATACCAGCGGTATCTAGTGCGTTCGCCATGAGGTTTGGACAGCGGAGAAGGAACAACGCCTCGGGGATGCTGCTGCTGATGGACGTTTCCGATACGAGACAGAGACGACGGGAGAACGAGGAAGCGAGAAACGACGTGCAGATAGGAATAGTACCAGACGAAGGAACCTCGCCGAGAGAACGAGAAAGCAGTTGTTCCCTAGTTTCTCCGGCTATTATATTATTTAATTAATTAAGTTCGCAAGACCCTCGGCAACCCGTTCGCGTGATTAATAACATTGTACGGCCGTAGCACTATTAGTCCGACCTTGGTTTGTGGATTTACGTTGTGCCAAGTCTATATATGTATTACGTTTCTGGCCATCAAATGGACCAGCCGACGCGACGTCAAACGCACACACAAAGGTTTTGTTACGAGCGTCGTCTTTCTTCGGTGAAAAACAAAATTTTGGTTGCTACAAATTGGTTACAGAGAGATATTTGGCTTGATAGTCGCATTAATCATAAATTGAACGATGAAGAATCGTTATTTATAAAAATTATGAATATTACAAGCATCATTCTATAAAATCTGCTTTGGTTTCTACGATTATTTACGTCAGTTTCTTGTGATAAATAAATTTATTTTTGGGAAGAAGTGGAACCCTAATTATATATACACCTGGATAATGAGATTGAGAAAACTATAAACGAAATCGATGTATTTAACTTTTGACAGGCTCACTTATTGATCAATGATTTATTGCTAACGGCTGACTGCCGATGTTGATTGAAAATATGTTGAAAAAGAATATTTTATGATATCTATTCTATTTCGAACACAAGGTTTGTATACGATTATCGTGAATGTCACTAAACTCGTTATTGATTATACATGGAACATAACTTAGTGAATATTAATAAGATATACGGAAATTGTAAAACTTGAAGATAACGAAGCAATTCATTGCCTAAACGCGTTCAGTTTATCAGGTCGTGAATGTGAGCGTGTCACTAGTCTGAACGCGTTGAACGAAATTTTCTCCTATTGACGAGGGACAGTTAAGTGCTCGTTAAAGAGTCGCTTTATCTTGGTCCGTCTGAGGGATGGAACTGTTATCTTCAGCGTGAGAAAAAGATTCTTCTCGAAGTTATTTTCACACCCTGTAAAAAACTGATTCACTCTCATTCGATCGACAAAAATACTTCAAGATTTTGTTCTTAGAAGGCATACAATATAATTATAAAAACTCTAAAATATGTAATCGTTACTACTGATATTAATTTAGAAAACAATTTTAAATACTATTTATAAAAGAGAGATTGTTTCTAGAATTTTCATACAAACTATTACCGTAGATGTACTTTGCGGTCCATTTTGATTCGGTCCAGACGGTTTTCAAACGTGGTACGGTCTATCGTGAACCCGTACGGAATACAAATAAGAATGCTAGCCACTTGGTAGTAATCGCAAGGGTTTGTAACCGAAATTGGGATTCTTTATAGAAACAAAAGCATAAATGTGTTAACTTTATTGTGTATTATGCAATACTTTACCTTTGTAAAAATAATAGCGTTAGTATCTAGGTATAAACTTTATTGAGATCTATTTAAAGTAGATAGCATATATTCTGATACCTAGTTTACGAAAGATATTCTTCCGTTTTATTGGGAAATGATTAAAATTAAAATGCTCACAAAAAGCGTTACGTTTCGAAAATAAAAAAGAGTATAAAGTATGGATGAAATAAAATATAAAATATACAGCGGCGAGTATATAGATAGAAACATGGAAAAGGAAGATTTAATGTCCGAACGGCTTTGAGTTACTCGTTGCATAATTTACAATCGCAAAGAAGAAGAAATGAGTACACCCTTGCCTCGTCCATTTCGCATTTACGAAAGATGATCCGTAAAATGTTTATATAATAAGCATGAAGAGGGTCGTAATCGCTTCATCGAGCGGGGTGTCAAAAACCGCAGAGAACCGAGGACACGGGGACAGGAGAGAAAATTTGGGAAAAATGCAAATGCGGTCCGTTGTCGAAGCGTAAAAGAGGGCGCAAAATCCAGCCGGAGTCGGTCTTATCGCAAACAGGGCTGAAGTCCAGCCGGTCGTTTCGTCCAAGATAAGCCACGTCCATTTGCAATATCTAATCTCGTTGTGGACGGCGCCTAAAGAGTCCCCGGACAGCTCTTCTCCACTCGACTCGCTACGTTCCTGTTAATATACGAAAGACCATCGTCGATTCTTCCATTTCCTCGGGTAACATCACAGCGAAAAAAGGGATGGAAATTCTTCGTCGGCTTTTTTTCCACGAAATTTTACGAAATAATATTTTAAGATCCATTCGAGTTTCGCCTTTTATTACCATGTTGAAGCATCGTCATTTAATGCAACGTTTTTGTATGTTGATAAGTATGATTTTACAGCGGCAGAGGATGAAGCTACATAGAAGGGTAGTTGCTTGGCAATTGAAAAAGATCTTCTGGCCCAGCGACAAAGAAAAAAGTAGAACATAAGCTGCTCGAGTTTTACCGGTAAATAACCCTCTCTTACGGCTTTCTTTCTCCTTTTTCTGGCGTATCTTAAATCACAAGGCGGCGGTTCGTGCGCCGACCTACCCCAAAGTAGCAACGACAGCAGCTCATCACCCCCTTCCGCGCGGAAGCCAGTCAGAAAAATGCCGAAACACACCGGTCCCCCCTGTTGTGTTCATCCCCCGAATCTGGGGCCACCCTCGTGTGTCAGCCCTTGACGAAGGCTTGCTTAGGTCATTGACATGCACCCTCGCAAAGAGACTGCAGAACCCGCGTCCTCGTAAACGGATACCGACGAAACGTTTACATTATTTCGGAATCGGAACAGGTCCCCTCTTTAGATTAACTCTTTAGCGTGTACATTAACTTGTACCGTGATGATTGCCAAAGTAATGAACCGATAAATTCTATCGTCATCTCTATCTGAACCTTTCAGATTCTTGTGTCGAGTGAGATTTATTCTACTAGACGCTTGTCCTACTATGCTTTTCAAATTTTCAAAGCGACTTTATTTATTTTTTAAAAATCACTTCTTGCAGTTCTTTCCTTTTTTCTCGCTAATGGCTCTTATTAACTATACATTCTCGAATGGTTATGTTATCGCTTAGTAAATGTCATGTATAATATATTCATCTTTAAAGCGCTCGTTCATTTTTCAACTGTAAGATAACAAGAAAAAAAATAACGATCTTTCGAATTACATAATTTTTTCCATAAACATAATGACGTGACAGATTTTTCATCGGTAAGGAATTAAGGAGATATTTTCGATCATAGTGGTAATTGGACGTTTGCTCCCATTTTTTTTTTTTTTTTTTTTTTTTTCTCGTAATAACATCGTCGGCCCGTTAAATATACGTCCTTTCTGTCCCCGATAACAATTCGGAAAAGTTTTGAAACGGCGAAAAATCGTTTCACCCCGTAGGATCGGTTCACCTGCAAAAATAGCTCGATCATCGCCCATTGTTGAGAGCGCACCCTCCTATGAAAATTTCGTCGACGGGGCGTTCAGCGATGCGGTGCAGCGGATGCATTATTTACATGCCACGGATACAACGGCGACGCAGCGTATCGTGCCGCATTGATGCACGTCATCGACCACGATGAATCGAAAAAAAGAAAAGAGAGAGAACTAGAAAGAGAAGCTGTAACTGAAGTCGTGTCAAGATAGAAATTGGAATTTTCATCACGGCTCACTTTCCCGTCGTTCCATTCGATTAGATTTCAGTTTTTGTCCTGCACGTTTATGTTTGCATTCTAACAACTTCACAAAGCAGAATAACCCGAATGAGATAATTTCATCCAAAACAGATGGATATATTATCTCGAAAATAAAAATGGAGACATTGAAATACGATAACATCCATTGTAATACATTACAGTTTTAGCGCTAGAGAGATTCCAGTAAGCCACTCAATATAATATTATAAATTTCATACCTTAAATGTCATTATACGTAACGAAATTATTAATGGAGATACTTGTTTCCCATAAAAAATTGCAAGTATGTATTTTTTATATCCGATACTAGAGACGCGATCGATAACAAAATATCAAAAAGGTATCTAATACCATGGAAAAATCATTGGTGCATCGTTGCACCGAGATGCACGTTTAAAAATCGTCGGCGCGACGCGCTGGCAAATAGCGTCGCATCATTGGTCACGTTGGCAGCGGCGCAAAAAAGAAAAATAGAAAAAAAGAGCGTCATTGCGATAAATCATCTCGCTCGACAGGCATTGAACATTCTCGCAGAAGATTTTCTCACACTTGCCGCGAGCCAATCGGAGGACGGCATTCCGTCGGCAACCCCGAAACTCTGGCCAATCCCGTCGCGTTGCACGATGATCGATGACCGATGAAATTACCGATTGTCGCCGACACCACGATCGTTTCTCTTTTTTTCCTCCGTCTCTCCGTTCCCTACATTCGTTTTCTCGTTTTCGTTCACTCTCCTCGCTAGTTTTTCTCGCTGTAATTATTCGCGACAAGACGAAATCGGTGAAATCATAGCGCGCGTATATTCGAAACGTACGCAGACAATTGCCATAGTAAAATATCAATAGTTGCATTATGTGTGATGGCAATTAAAATACGAAATTTATAGTACTATATCTGATAACTGGACGGTTGTATTATTAAAACCAGTACGTGGATGTATGTGTAACTACCGAAAAGACGATAGGTGCAGACGGTGAAGATGAGAATCGACGGTGGTCATGGGTATCGTCGGTGTAAATTAATTAATCCTGTAAACGCGCGCGCAATTAGTCGGACCGACGGCACGACGAATATTGGAGGATTCCTGGAAAGCGTGGACCCGTGAATACCGTTCGGCGAATTAATCTCGAAATTGCGGTAATAAAGCAATCGATGCCGTGGCCGGAACAGCGTTCGAACAACATCCAAATAGCGGAACGACGATAGCCATGTACCTGGTTTTCAGCACAATGTGCTTAGGAAGACGACGACGACACCTCGACGATGCAGCCTGCGCTTCTTCGATCTCTTCGCTGTATAGAGGTGTTCGTTCAGTGCCACTGGAAACACCCGGTATACAATATTGTTCGGGGAAACAATGGAACTTTACGTTTCCCTGCCGCTGGCCCGCGTTGAAGTCACCCTTTCCCCTTTCGTCCACAGTGTTCGACTACCCCTCTGTAGTACGCAAACAAGTGCACTTGTCCTTTCTTATCGTTGCTGCACCACGGCAAATTATGATTGCCCTAATTTCTTTTGACTCACGGTTGCCACGTCCTTGGCTGCGATACGCGGCGCTCTTGAAACGCGAGAGGGTACCGCAGAGGATGGTTTCGGGAGATAAACCTCGCTTGAATTTGTTTCCGGTAATTGGTATCAGTGACGCGATAACAATCGAAAGTGGGGCTGAGTGATCGGGATTTGGATATGGATACGTTTTAACAGCTTCTTAGGTGAGGATGGTTGTAAATGACGGAGGGGTGAATTATGGGTCTTGTTGGGTAATCGAAATACTGTGTATATGTGAACGAAATTATGGCATCGCTATCGTCGTAATTAAAAATATATTAAGGTAGTTGTACAATCTAGCTGTGTTTGCTATGCGAAATAATATCGAATCTACATTATACAGAATGTAATTTAATTATTATATAAAAATTACGGATTTGTAGCTTAACGGATTCTGGAATGTTGACTTAAAAGCAGTCATTTACACAGAAAATAATAAAATCTTCTTATCCTAAAACTCAGAATACCCCGCATTATACCAAGATTATCTGTCACGAGTATAAAGAGTCGTAAAATCATTTTTGTTATCGTTCCATGGAATACAAAAAACATGAATATAGAAGTGTATTTGAATTTGTGATAAACGTATTATGAATTTAAAACATATAATTATTGTTTATATATATCTTTTATGTATATTTATAAACATATAATTCCATAGAATAATCGTATAATTCCAAACATTTTAACAGTAAGTTTACAAGGCTTGGTTCATTGCCTGGTTTCAAAATTTAATTTAAATTTGTACATTCACCTATATTTCTTTTATTGTAAAATGTAAAGAATGTAAATTCTTGTATCATCTGATTAATCAATTTCTCAATTTTTGTTTAATATAAGAATTTACGTAACGTTAGATGAATAAAAGAAATAACAACGAATGTACGATTTTATATTAAAATTTTGAAACCGATCATTTAACCGGGCCTGGTAAGGTTAGAGTTAATCACAAAATGTAATTGTTAATTTTCTACACAATCCCCCATAAAAGGTAAGCTGCGCTCTATAAATAGAGCTTTTCCTCATCTTTACTGTATTGTTACTTCGCCATTATCGATTTTCAATGAAATATTCCTCTCTACCTGTCAACGTCACATTTCTTCATAGTTGTCGTTTTTCTTTCTTAATAATTAATCTTTAATACGCGCTAAGACGACGGAGCCAACGATGAAAAAATGGCAATTACTTAAACGACGAACGTTCGCGATTCTAAAGGTATCTGAATTTTGGAAAGAAAATATAGCAATAATAGGATTTTTGACACGTAAAAATTTGATATCTAGAGCAGATTCCCCGCTCGCAATTGCCATCGACGTATGACAGCATAAACGTTCGCGGGGTCGCAAAATCGTTGGACAAAAAAGAACAGACTTCATGACCGCGTTATATGGGCGCGAACAAAGGATTTTTGCGCCTCGTTTCTCGCGGCATTTCGTGTTTCCGAGGACCGAAACCTCGTGGAAAAGGATGGAAGAGAATCACCGGTCAGGCTAACCAGAGAAAGGAGGAAGGAGCGCGACGAAGAAGAAGAAATCGAACTGCGCTCCGCCATGGTGGATCGACGACGCATCGAAAATTAATGTGAATACCACGAAACTGGTCCCCGCGGCATTCGCCCGCGGGAACGGTATTTCTGTATTTACCAATAGTATCGATGATATTTCTTCGTTTTTTTTTTCGCTCTTCCTCTCTCCTTCTCCCTCCTTCTGTCTTCCCCGTTCCCTTCTTTTGAGATCGATAAGATCTTCAGCGGAACACGACGAACGAAAATTATAGGTTTTCGCGGTTTGAATTATTTCTCGATGTTGTGACGGCCCGACAAGAAGAATGGCTAGGAATTTTCGTGTTTGTGGAAGAGCCGGACGTTCGTTTCGAGGAACACAGTCGTTAATTGTCGAAGGAAATGCTGGATTACAAGGAAATAAATGTAATAAATGATGATCTACCCCTTCTTGAAACAGTTAAAGTGATTTAGTGATATTGAAGGGGTAGACACGTAAGAATTATCTTAATCGCTTTAACATTAGCAATAAAGGCAAAAGTTTATACATATCTTGTATGATATTGCAAGCGAGGTGACAGTATGTAGTTTACAAAAATACGTTTCTCAGGCGCATTATGACCAACGTCTATAACGCAAACAGGAGAATATTCATAAACTATATCGTTAATTACGCAATTCCACAAAAAACAATCTAGATAACCTTGGCGAATTATCGTGACAACTCTGCGGCAGTTTATACACGCGCTCAAGCATTATCATGCAAAACTACCAGGGAAACTCGTTTGAAACATAATTTATCGTGTTATACCGTTCTCACGCGGATCGAAATTATGCTATACTTAACTGAACTTCAACTTCGATTCACTGGATCTCGTTAATCGAACCAGAAATCAGAACCTAACCATTAAATACGGCGCATAGTACGCTGTTGCGAATGAACCACATTCGCCATACTCCTCTCTGACCGTGGATATAACCAAAATCAAGGTCACTAATTCCCCCGGTCGTGTCGATCAAAATGCAATTTTCATAATCGATACTCCCGCTGCGCGATGGCGGCACGACGATAATTCGGTATCGCGTTCGCGCGGCACCGTGCCGGTTCACCCCGTGCCTGAAATTCGAGGAAAACGTGTGAACGAACTTTAATTGTGCCGGAGTTGGTCCAAACAAAAGGACCAGCGCTCCCCACCTGTTCCCGCCCCCGCTTCGCCATCACTGTTCGCGTTATCCTGCTCCTTTTCTCTCGCTGCTCGACGAAAACGAGGAGGGTGAGAGCCGTGAGAAGGAGGAAGAGAGACAGAAACGAACGGAGAGAGCGAAAGAGCGTCCAAGGTTAAGGCAAATCACGCCGCGGGATGACGTCACGATGCAGTTAGACTAGTTTTAGTTTTAGTTCGGGATCCAGCCTGTCTTTCTCCGTTTCTCTCCTTATCCCTGTTGCGCCATCTCTTCGAGTCTCGTTCTCTCTTTATCCTTCTGCTAAGCTGGACTGGACAAAGGATGTTGTGGGAACCGTGGTGCCGGTGAGTCTCTCGCGAGCCGCATCTCGCGAGCAACTGACGAAAAAGGACGAACGGAGGCAACGAAGAAGAGAAGTGGGAGGGAGGAAAAATCGGGGAAAAAACATAACGTGCGTGATCGAGGAGCAAGAGGAAAGGGGAGAGAATCCGCGACGCGATGAATTTTTTTCCGGCGGAGCGTTTTTCGATTTGGTCGGCTTGTTTCTCTTAATTAACTCTCGATCGTTGTTCGAGACGACGAAAAAACGGCACTGCGGTGACCTTGAGCTGTCAGAGACGGCTTTGATTAACTGGCGCGTTCGTTATTAACCGTGGTGGTATAAGCCGCGGTGAAATATTTTATGCGCTCGCGGGCCGCGCGTGACGTAACAAGAGCCCCAATGCGATAGTTCGTTTCGCCAGCTCGCGAAAAAAGGGAAACCGTGGAAGGTTTCTCGATTTCGCCGGTCGTTATTTTGCCGCAAATAGAGAAATAAGACGAGGTAAAAATCGGGACGCGTTTAAACGCTTTCGAAAGGAAAAAGACGTGGCGTAACAGAATCGCGGCTAACAGATTGCGTTGCCTCGGTACGGTTAAAAGGAACTTTCTTTGAAACACTAGGAGAAAGGTGTATAAGGATGAGGATTAAAGGGAATTTAAGTTTGATCAAAGCGATTGAGAATCACTTTAACGTGTGTATTCGAATTGGAATTAAGGAAATCCTTTGTATAGAGGAATTTAGAATGCGATCGATATTGAGCTCTATAAAAGATTTGATTTGAACAGGGATTAATGTTTATGTATATGGCAGATAAATTGAAAGGTTTGATTTGAACAGCAATTGATTTTAATGTATACCACGGACAAATTTTCAACTCAATCCTCGACCAAAAAAAGAAAATAGAAAGAAATCGCAAGACAAATTTCCACGGACGTTGATACCGCCCCATGAAAGAATCCCCCGTGAACCAATTCATGGAAACATTTCTAACATAATTTTCAAGCTCAACACATTCTTCGGCAGGGAAAAAAAGCAATGAGAAAGAAAAAAGATTGGAATCGTTTGGAAGACACGTGCCTCGAAAGTCCCAGTTGGAGTCGTTGGCCTTCTAATGCAGTAGGAAACTATAAGGTCCGCTCGATCGTTGAATGTAACCCAGCAATCATACGGTGGTCCAATTACCATAAGAAGGGCTCTAATTTCACACAATACCCCCTTTTTTTCCCCCAGAGCCGTTCTGTCTGTCCGCGGGCCACAGTTGCTCCTTGTGGATGCCGGGCAAGTTGCACGTGGTCGACAATGGCACCCAAGGGTCGAGCGCCGATCGACTTTCACGATTTCTCAATAAGTTTTCAATAGCCAGGAGGATCGTCCCCTCAGCACGAGTCGTGTTCCGTGAACGAGAAAAATTTGATACGGACACGGTAGGGCGCGGGAAGACCCATGAAGGAGTCTTTGGAGCATCGTGGCTCATCTTTGAATCAGAAACGATCCATTTTTCGTCAGGTGCGTTTCAAGACAATTCTTATATTTCGGGTCGGCGCAACTTGTCCCCTTATCTTCGTTTCATATTTTATTATCTTCATATTTTATTATTTGTAACGACTACGAGTTTGTGCTTTACTGGGTAGAACAGGGTAACCCAATACTAGACGAAGAAACAAACGTACCAAGACCAGCCTTAAGAAACGGATCTCTCATTGTCAGCAGTGGCTGAAGTGGTCCAGACGAACGAACCAATGAACACAAAGAAAACCGATGGAAACGCGAATACACGTGAAACCATGTTCGACTAACAAGAACGTAACTTTTATCTTCGGTTTCCTGCTGCGTGTAGAGAATTAGAATTCGTCGAGCTCAATGACGTTAACAGGGATGAAGGACAAGAGCATCGAAAATGATCGTAGAATAAACACCAAGTTTAAAAACGAGCGAGGAGCGGAGGATGATATCGGCGACAGGACATAATAACGACGCGCGTAAAAGCATTTAGTCCGTTCTGAAAAAAAGAAGAAATGAGAGAAAGAAATATAAAAGAACTAGGGAAGAGGTGCGCGGCGAGCAAAAGAGGTAGCAAGGGAAAAAATAGGATGGAGGGTACGCGACGGAGAGGGTGGCAGGAAGAAGGGATTGTTACGGTGGAAGGACGAGAAAGGTGGACGCATTTTGTCCGCGGGGGTGGGCGATTAAAATTTCAATTCGTTTTCCGCGCGAACTGAGTCAGCCCTTCCCTCACCCTTCTTCCATCTCGCGTCCGTCTTCTCCTCCTATAAAGCTTCATCCACGGGCCAACGGAGGCTCACGGGACTGCAGAGGACCCACTTTGTTATAATTTCCTTTAATGACGCGGTCCTGCTACCCTTCCCTCTGTCTACTTCCCTTGTCCATCCCCGCACGTCCCTGCTGCCGGCAGTGCGGAATATTTTTATTGCTTTGCCCCCGTCTAGCGGCCGCGACGCGATGGAGTTCAGAGCCGTTCCGCAAGATTGAGGGTGCGGAGACTGGAAAATCTTGCCTAAGGTCAAATTGCTGGATGACTCTAGCCAGTTTAAATGCTTTATTGTGACTTGTCGCTGTGGAAAAGGGTTTGAGAGGATGATATGGCTAACCTCTTTCTTAAAACACTTCCGAAGTATACGGATGAAATTGATATCCTAATTTGTGGAAATTTTCGTGTTTTTTTTTTTTGCCAAACACGCGCGCCACAGCGAGCTATAAGTTTCCACCGCACATTTTTCCAAGTATCGAGGACTAATATTCACTATTTAAAAAACAAAGAAGTCTAGAAATTATTTAAGCGATCAATTATATATTGCTGTAGTGATTATATTTAACGATTTCACATATTGTTTATACGAAACAACAAATTGAAAGTATATATTGAAAGTATAAAAAAATATAGGTAGAATTCCAAACACTAAAATTAAAAATTTTTAATTAAAAATTCATGATGCGTTTCAATATTTTTTTACGATGCGGTATCGTTCGATTATAACTTTATTTAGTTATAATTAATAGTGTCACTTTGGTAGTGTAACATAATTAATTTTAACATCACTAGATTGCTGTATTTTATTATATACTGTACTTTATAAAAACAGAAAAAGTAGTGTAATTAATTTAGAACAATTCGAGGTAAACAATGACTGATAGTAACAAAAAAAAAAAAAAAAGAAAAGGCGTTGCGAAAGTCAAAAAGGGAGATCTGCCCGGTCGGTCACGCAGCGGTATACTTTATAGAGGGGAAATATCCCTATTCAGGTGGCTAAGTGTTAGAAGAAGAAATTTGAGGATATTACTTTTGTTTCTTCCAAAAATATTTCGTATCATTAGTAGGCAATCATTCCTGACCAACATCACTCAAACTAACTTATCGACTGTTATACTATGATTTGTTCAAATTTGAATAATTTCATGCACACTGATACATCAGGATTTACATGGAAACAAAACTCGTCTCATCGATATGCATGACGTCGAATCAAAACCGACGCTGCTGTACTTTTTCCTCAGCTTTCCTTTTTTCTTTCGTACACGAAGCGTACTTGCGAGGAAAGTGCTCCATCTAGAGAAAAACAATTCCATAGTTGTCGTATGGTTCGGAAGGGGGCGCGTCTGAAGGTGGAAAGCCAGGATCGCTGGAAATGCACGTCGTCGCACGTGTTACGACGAGGAAATCTCCTCCCTCGTCCCGGAGGATCCAACGGCAAGGGACGCGGGACGGGGCAGACAGGGTAGGATTTCCTTAATAAAATGGGGCGCAAACGCCACGCCAGCGAATATCTAGCTGATAGTGATTCGGTCAGCTCGGCGTCCACCTCGAAAATTCCGAGCAGAAACGTAAGGCAAGAGGGGGTTGCTAGGATGAAATCCATGGGAGGGTTTGTGTTGCTTAGGCCGATTCAATCTATCGCGTTCTCGCTTGGTTATGAACAGCTGGATTTATCTTGGATCGTTGCCAGTGATCGATATCACTGTTTATCGAACAAAACGATATTTCTAGTCGTTTTTCATTTTTCTTCCTTCTTTTCTTTTTTTTTTTTTGAGGAAAAATGTTGATCATAGAGATTTTAGATCGTTACCAGTGTTCGATATCATTGTTTATCGAATAAAACGATATTTCTAATCGTTTTTCATAATTCTTCCTTCTTTTCTCTTTTTTTTTTTTTTTTTTTTTTTGAGGGAACATGTTGATCATGGGGATTTCAGATCGTTACCAGTGATCGATAATACTGTCTATCTCTCTTCTCTTCTCTTTTTTTTTTACGAAACATATTGATCATGGGGTAAGTTCGATATTCGAAGAAGTAGGCATAATGTGACCGATAATAATTATAAAGTAATATCTAGGTGATGGTTTTAAAGAAAATGAGTAAAATGTTTGTATCTTTGATGAAGTGGTTCCAATAATCTTCAACATTTTGTAAAAATACAGACAGGTATGGAAAGTAAAAATATCACGGGCTGAATTTAGCTCAGTGTCTCTAGTTAAAGGACACGGCAAACATGCAGAAAAGTCGAATTTCAAGGGTCGAGGAGATGCGGTTTTCCTGGCAGAAAGGCGAGAAGATTTCCACGAGGGTGACCATCCCCTTCTGTCAAGTTAGCGTTATCCAAATCTAACACGTAGACCAGAGATGCAGGGGCGTTCGTGATAACGTTAGTATGGAAATTATTGTTCGTGGTTCCACGCGTAGATGTATGGCTGTGTGTTTGTGTGCCTGCAAGCGTCGGAGGGTGAGAATGCTTCGAGTCGATATCGCAAGCTCTCTGAAAATGCATGTTAGCCTTAGATCGTTATAATATTCTACAAGTTGTTGAAGTAATCTTTGCGAGAGCATTTACTTTTAGAATATAATTTAAAACTTTCATTCAGAACGTATTTCAAACTTTCTTCATAAAATCGATTTGTTTAAAGTTGAATTTTACGATTATCCGATAGTTCAATTAAATAACAACAGACTTAGATAATTGGTAATATTTCAATATTTTGTTATCTATGTTGTTTTACTCCTATGTAAACATAAAGAACTTTAAAAAGGAAAAATTGCATTAAGAGGATATTAAGAAGCCTTTACAGTTATAAGAGATTATTTTGGAAAAGAATAAAATTTTTTTTTAATAATTTAATAACTGCGATTGAGTAAAATTAAAATTTTGTAACACAGCTAAGGGAAATAAAGTAAAATAGTTGCTTTATATACCAAAGGTAAAAATTGACAATAAGTTCGTTTCAAGATTGACATCGTTGCTCGTTCTGGGACACAATCTTGAAGGTGCCAGTGTGCTTTTTGGCTGTTTCCAGCCACGTAGTTCGCGTTATTTTTGCCGAAGTCTATCTTCCAGAATCTCCGACTTGCTGTTCTTTTTGTCGATCGAACGTGCGCGAAATGCTGAAAGAGTACAATGGCCAAATCGAAATTGCAATAAATATTCATCTAAATTTATAATTTTTTGTAAAGAAACTTTTATTTCCACAAAAATTTCATTTCGCATTTTAAAGCTCTATGTTATAAAAATATTGTTTAACTCAAAGGAAAATGAAACGCGAAGATTGTAATAAATTATATCAGGCCAGCAAGGAGATAAATTTTTTTCTTATCGAAGCAGAAGCAAGAAGTCGATCTTTAGTGGAAGAAAGATGATTCGACTGACTCCTCGTTCCGGATCGACTATGTTTGCCAGGGCTCGACAATATTTACTTTTCTTTCGCCGGATCCTCGTGTCGCAAGCGATCGAGGGATGTATTATTCACATCTTGTATGCCTCACCCCATTATGTATAAACACGATAACATAAACTGGATGCGAAATATACGACTAGAACGAGTATGTCGATTTTTAAACGAGAAAAGCGATGAATAATCGGTCAGTTATTATCTCCATATTTTTTTTTTTTCAAAAGACATCAATTACCGCGTCGTTAAAATATGCATTAACAGATCTAATTACAAAAATCATATGACAGTCTTCTTTAGCATGAACAAAATATACTAAAAATTACTGTAGAAAATTCAGGAAATTTTTGGTGTGATTTCAAAACGAAATCCTGCGGAGACCTCGAGCGGACGATTGATCCGAATATTCCGGTATCGCAGCGCTGCTCGTCCGCGCACTCATAAATGATTTCCTTAGAAAAGAAAATTGAAACCCAGAATTAATTACGTTGCACGGTTAAGGCGGCCACAATGGGCCGCAATAAAACATCCAAGTACAAAGTAGAACAATAAGGACGAAGTACAAAGGCGCGTCGTACAATTAGATTTGTGAACAATTTCCACCTTCCGCTTGCGTCACCCTCCCCACTCCGTCTCACGGCTTTTACCCTTCTCGTGCGCCACAACTCGGAACCCTGCACCACCACCAACGTAGTTTTAGACTCTGTTCCAGGTAACACTTTCCGGCATGTCTTTCGGGATTATTTCGAATTGCGCGAAAAGTACTTACCTTCGGTTCTCCTGTTGGACGAACTCGATTATGTGTCTCGATAATAATCAAGGCCGATTGCCGTCAATATAAATTTCATTCACCGTTAGACGTTCCTTCATCCTGTTATAAAACGTAGTAAACATTTAGGATTCGAGATTTTCCTTGTACAGCGTTTCGTGTACTGTCTTAACGAGCCCAGACTTTTATTACCCCTCATTAAGCATACGTTAAGTATGTACATTATTCATTTACCTGGCCCGGAAACGATTTCTCCAGCGGTCCAAAATAGACAGCCAATTTATCTTGTTCTATTTTTAACTCGTATTATATTTCGGCGACAATGGCAGTATCGTAAAGTATGAATATATAACTGTATTCACACATTTTCTTTTATAAGAGGCAGTAAACTCTTAAGTAAACAGTTTACAGTTCTACGCTTGATGAAAGCGGAGAAATTGCAATAAACTGTATTCTTCGAATTTTAAGCTCTGTAGTAAATATTAATATTTTTAATAAGTTTCGGCATATAATTATTTCTCGCTATTACATATTACTCCAAGCTTCTCAGTTCATATTCAAGTATCGTAATTTATATATAGATAAATTACAAAAATCATAAAATACTTAATTTCTTTCTTTTTCTTTTTTAATTTTACAAACAAGATCTATACGCGCAAATAAATTCAGACACACAGAATTTTCGAGATACATTTCGTTCTGCCACCAGTTTACCCATTTCACATTCTTCGCCAGTTTTCACTTCGTTATAAGGAAAGAAGACCATCGATCTCGATCCTCTCCACTACACTCCGCGGGCCACGAGAAACGCGTGGCTAAGCAAGTAACATTATCAAACAGGCCGAACAGTGTTCGCCGGTCTAATTGAATCGAGATCAAAGGATGCGCGACAGCGCGAACACGACTGACGTTTATCCATCGTGACAGCACGTGCCGGTGCCTAGTGGGCCACACGCGGGCCGAATTTATTTTTTTTTTTTTTGCATCAGGTGGTCGCGGTGCAACGTAATAAACATATTCATAGGTGGTATAAAGTGGAGAGAGGGGAATGGAGAAGGTTGAAAAAGAGAAAAAGCGAGAAAGCAAGATAGAGAACACGTGGTGGATGGTCGTGGCTGCGTGTAGGATGGCGACTAGCGAAGGGTATCGGGGGAGAGGAGCTTGTCGCATTCGGTATGCAAAGTGCACGGGCCACGGGGACCCGCTTCGTCGCGTGGAAAAAAAGGTATCATAAAAAAATGCAAGGTTACCCACATTTTTTTTTATTCCCCCTGAACAGCTTGGTGGCTCCAGCGGAGTGCAGCCGATTCAGGGAACAGGGGAAGCTTCGGGGGAGCTGTCCGGGGCGGAGGAGGAAGCAGAGAGTTGGGTTATCGGTGAGTAATACCGAGACGCACTCTTTACGCAGACACCTACGGCCCTGTTCGGGCTCGTGGCTCGCTTTGAACCTGTTAAGCGGGTAATTCCTTGAGACAAAACGTCCCCCATGCCGGCAATTCGACGTGAGCTACGACGCGTATGCTCTGCGATTTTAACACCGAGGGAATCGGCCGTGATTCACCCGCCTAGCTGGATGTCTTTGAGCGAATGAATAAATAAATAAGACGCCTTGCTACCAAAATGAACGACGCTTTGTAAATAGAAATTTGTATATGTGTCAACGGTAATTGTTTAGTCATAGTTCGTTCCTGTAATTTTATGGTATCCTGAACAGTTCGAGCTTGTATCTTGTCTAAGATAAATATCGCCTCGTTCAGCACGATGTTTACGAAAAGGAGAATTTTGAAAATGTATATCGCTTGATTATTTACAAACGTCCAACGTCGCTTCATTTACTTATATCGTGAGAATGAAACTGCCAGATAACAAAGTATCAGGTTATCAGAGTCGATATTAGAATTATTAAATATTTTGAAAATAACTTGCAGTTTTAGAAGATAATGGAGAAACTTGAGACTTTTTAAATTAATACGCTAATTTTAACGATAATTATTAAACTTTGATTACTCGTTATACTCGTTAAACTCATTACAAGAATGTTTTCAAACGTCGAGGTAACTTGCCTTCTCCGCTTAACAGGTTAATAGGAAGTTAGGCGAATTGCGTTTACTGGGGCAGGATATCAGTTGACCTTTCTCGAGGGGAATGAATTTTTTCCTTTTGGTGGATGAAGGAGTCGTCGTATTAGGATATAAAACGGGGATAAAAAAGACGATTAAAGATTAAGATCGATAAAACTTGTAAAACAGATTACGCTTGGTGTAAAATCTCACATGCTTGAAATAAAAATTCAATCGAACAATTTCAATTTCCCGCAGATATTGTCCAACATATTTATATTTAAATATTTAAAATTTGTATTGAAAATCTATGCATCAGAAAGTTTTACGTTCGCTCTACGTATTTTATTGAAAATGAAAGTGGACGATATTAAATAATAACAATTTAAACACACAATGCTACAAACAATTAAAGTATCTAATCTAAGTAAAAATCTAAGTAAAAGAATTAAAATGTACGTTGTTATTATTATCAAATTATCAACACCGAAATTTGCTACGTAGCTTTTTAATTTCATTTACGGGAAAATCTTTCTACAGAAAAATTATATTTCAAGTAAGACTGAAACTCCAAAATTTCGGAACAAGATTGATGAGATATTTGTATATTTAGAGAATTCGTCTCAAGTTTCCTGAGGTCATCGTAAAGGGACACGTCGGTGCAAAAGATTTTCAACGATGACGTGGCACATTTCGGTACAATCACCGATTTCTCTTGGCGAAATTCGTGCGAGCGAACGACCGAAGCGTTCGATCTCGTCGACGTGCAGGATACGGCGTGTCCTTCGGGAAGAAAATTACGAAAATCGAAACGTAAGAAAACCGAAACGTTAGAAATAGCCATGGCAAGAGAGGAAACAACGCGCGAGAGGGCGATCGTCCACGAAAATTGCAGCGAAAAAAGCATGAGGGAGTCTGAATTTTAGAGTTCCGAAAAATCTCATCGGATAAAGTTTCGTGTGTAAGGACAACGTTGAGGATACGAACGCGCAAGGATTCCTGTGCCATGCGCGACTCTGCTCGTCTTTGTCTCTCTTTCGTTGACCAGCCGAAGAGCGGGAGGACGCAGAAGAAGAAACACGAATAAAGACGAGGGTTGAGAGGGAAAGAGGGCGCGGAAGAAGAAGAAGAAGAAGAAGAAGAAGGAGAAGAAGAAGAAGAACGAATCGTCCGTTGATTAAACAAGGAGAAGAATCGAATAAGAGAAACGATGAACAAAGAGAGGAAACATTCGGCGTCTCACAGGATTCGTCGTCCTTTTAGACGAGAGAGCGACAAAGACAACCAGACGAGTGAAAGAGAGGGAGAAGAGAACCCGAGAAACCGTGGACTGTAACAGAAGTGCGGAGGGGCAAGGAAGAACTGGTGGGGGCAAGGAGCGCTCGACGTCTCAAATTTGGTTGGCTGTCTCGAGTTGTTTGCCTCTCCGTCAAGCCTGTCCTTTTCGCGTTCTTTCTCTGTCGCTCGTCTATGAGCTACATGGCTACGGGAAGGGGAAGCTTTGGTCGAAAGTGCCAGATAGGAAGGAGAGAATATCATTAGAGAAAGGAGGAAGGATCGTGGTTCGAGAAACGTTCAAGAGAAAGGGAAGGGATAAGCCGGAAGCGAGAAAGTCGACGAAGATTGGTGGATTGAACAGAGAAAGAAGTTATTCTAGTAAACCGAAGAAGGGGAGGGTGAGAAACGATTGGAACAGAGAGGGAAGGATGGGGTAAAAGGAAGATTGGAAAGAGAAAGTATTATCGGCTGAGTAACATTAAGAACGAAGAAGGAAGGAAATACGACGAGAGGAAGAAAGAGAGTTGACTGGAGATAGAAAAGAGAGGACAGCATTTCGTCGGCGATAGCGGTGAAGAAGAGAGGGGAAGAAGTTGGCGTGGAGGAGAGAGAGCTGCTGAGATGGTTGGAAAGAGCCAGTACGTGAGCTAGCAAGTGACGGTACGGAGAGGGTAGTGGAGAAGGTTTGGAAGGTAGGGGAAGAGCAGTGCCTTGGCGCGAGCCCGAGGACTCCAAACTCCGGAATTTCAACCGCCAGAGCTGTACCGGCGCTCGTACAACGCGGGTCTAGCGAGTGTGTGAATAGTTTCAAGTGAGGAAGAGAGAGAGAGAGAGAGAGGGAGAGAGAAGGAAGGTACAACCAACTGAACGAACGAGCTCTCTCGGAGAGGGGATAAAGATAGGAAGGGAGCAGTAGAGCGGTGATGGAAAGGGAGAACACGAGGTTGAGGACGATCTGTAGTTATTTACAATCGCAGTTGGAAGGATAAACTACAAATCTCGTGCCTTGCACATGGTTCTACGTTCCGGTTTTACCGAGTGTAAGTGAAATTTCCATCGTACGAAATTTTCGATCCTTCGCTTTAGTTGATCGTGAGCGTCGGCCGTGCAGCATCAAATAAATTAGTCAATTACACACGGTCGAACCTTACGGTGAAGAACGCAAGCTTATTGTTCGCGTAGACAGTGACGACAATAAGACGGACATATTCGTTATCAGTGAACAGTGAAAAGTGATGGGTTGTGATATGACCAATGATTTGAAAAGAAGTTCTAGTTATTATCGCACCGCGTGAATTCGATTATTGAGGGAGTTACTGATAATCGGAAAAGTGGGGACGAGTGATCGAAAAGCGAGCAATCGTTAACTGAACAATGTAAATCGTACGGATATCGTCATCGTTCGTATTTTTTGTTCGTTTATTTCTCTTTTCGATCGTATTGCTTTGTGAGTTGTTTCGCTAACCTCCGGATCCAAAATTCGTTGACGTTGAGACACCGCGTTGGCGAACGCGGATTAAGTCTGAACGGTTCGGAGTTGCGTTTTACAACAGCTATCAGAGAAAATACCATTGTCGTCGTCGACGTATAGTCGAAACGAGGGCGACCATGCCGCACACGGGGTTACACTCGATATCGCAGCAGCTGGAGCGATCGAGGTTAATCTGGATCTTTGCTCCTGGCGTATGTGCGATCATATGATAAATGTAGAACACGTTGTACCCCGCTTTTTTGTTTCTTTGCTTTCGTTTGTTTTCATTTGGCTTTTAATCTTGGATTAAACCGTCCTCCCCGCAAATGTTTGCTTCACGTGATTCTCGTTCGCGCGTCTTGAGTCATCCGCCCATGTGACGTACGCGAGGAAACCTGTATCGACGGTTGAAAGGGAGACACGAAACGTCCCGACTTGACGCGCGCGTCCAAGCCACGTTATCGTTCAGACGCCTTGCAACAAGATTTGTCTAGTGAGAGAACTTTTTGAAAATTGAGAAAGTGAAACAAAAACGACATATCGTGACAATAAGACAGATTGTTATCGAAGTTTCGTGCGCGCGCGAGCGCGTGTACGCGCGCACGTGTGTGTACAACCCCATCATTGCAGTGTAAAGTGTGTGCCGGATCGTTTTTTTATTCTTCGTGTTACACACAGTACGCTGTTATCGAGAAGAAAGAAACGTGGATAAGAACGTGCAATTTTCTTTCCACAGAGAAGGGAGCGTCTTAAAACAAGACGAAAGTGGAGTAGAGAACAAGGAACAATATGAGTGAAATGAGTGCTGAACAACAACAACAACAGCAGCAGCAACAACAACAACAGCAACAACAACAGCAGTACGTAGGCGGCAGTTCTAATTCGGAGCATCATTGCAAAGATTGCGGTCTTTACTTCGAAAGCAATAAAAGTCTCGAAGTGCACCTGAGATATCACCAAGAGAACCTGCTCAGTCAGTGGGCGAACCAGGCCCAGCAGGAGGAGAGTAACAACAATAACAGTAAGGCCGGCAATCACAACAGTCACGTGGGCGCCAAACGCGATAGCGTGACTGCTCCGGCGGATTCGAGCGAATCTTCTTCGAGGCCGCCCTCGCAGGACGCTACATCATCGTCGCAACAGTCATTGGCACAACAACAGCAACTTCAACAGCAACAACAACTTCAACAGCAGCAGCAGCAGCAGCAGCAACAACTTCAACAGCAGCAGCAGCAGCAGCAACAACTTCAACAGCAGCAGCAGCAGCAGCAGCAACTTCAGCAGCAGCAGCAGCAGCAGCAAGCTCAGCAGCAGCAGCAGCAGCAAGCTCAGCAGCAGCAACAAGCTCAGCAGCAGCAGCCAGCTGCTAGCCAGAATTTTAATCACTATCACACGCCGATGTACAGCGAAAATTTTTTTATGCATAACGACCAGGCCTACATGTTGTCTCATCATTACTCACCGCCGCGTGAAGACAACGGCGGAGGTGGCGGAGGTGGCGGAGGTGGAAGTTACTCGCGTTATCATCCATACCAACATCAACAGCATTTTCCCTCTGAGCGAGCTAATTCAGTAAGTTCGACCAGTCCAAGAAGCCCACCATTACAATGCGAGAAGTGCGGCGCTGTGTACGAAGATGCGAATCAGTTGGGTGAACACGTAAGAGCAAGTCACTCGAATTCACCGGGGGGTTATCCTGGACAACATCAGTATCAACAACTGGGTAACAGCCCTCAGCAAAATCAACAGCAGATGCACGCATCGCCTCCGCAATCTAGTCAGCAGCAGCAACAACAACAACAGTCTGGCTATGATTATAACGGTAGACAACCAGTAAAACTGGATATGAACAAGGAACCTGACGAACAAGCGGAAATTCTCGATTTGGATTCCCACAAGGTGCAAACTCACAGGTACGAGGAGGAGCTAATGAGAATCCATCAGCAGCAACAGCAGGAGTTGCAGATACAAATGCATCAACAGCAGATACTGCAACAGCAGCAGCAGAGGTCTGGTTCGCATTCGGTGAGTTCTATGTTGGGTTGGCCACCGGCCGCACAACCTCATGATTATCATCCCGGGTTATCGCCTATGGTTCCAATGGATAGTATTTCATCACTTTCTGATCAGAGTCAATTCATACGAGGGCAACACATGCCCGTCGAAGCACCGCGACATCCAAGCTCCCCTATTATTACAAGCACGCAACCGATGCCCGGTCACCAGATACCCGGGGGTTTGCTGCAACAACCACCTAAACATCCGCCTTTAACTAATCAATCGTGGAAAAGTAACGAGGCGCGGCGACCAAAGACCTACAACTGCACCGCGTGCAACAAGTGGTTCACCAGCTCGGGCCATCTGAAGAGGCACTACAACACGACGCTGCACAAGAACGCTGTTAAACAGAGTAATCAGCCAGACCCAGCGAACTTGCCGATCAGTGCTCATCATCATCCTGGTAGAGATAGCCATTCTAGTGGCAGAGGCGCAGGACCATCTAGATCGCCGGAGTTATCTTCTTCCGGAAGTCCCCCAAACTTGATGGCAGGTCCCTCGGGCGAGGCGGCGAGGGGCCTGCTCCACACGCCCACCAATCTCTACAACAGCAACAACAACAATTCGAACAGCAGCAGCAGCAGCGAATCTTCGGCGGCAACGGTGGTGGTGGGTCTAACGCAACAATCGCCTACAGCGGTGCACTTGGGCTCCACAATGGTACCGGCGCACATTTCTCCGGTGGAATCTCCACTGGCGGTCCATCATCAGCAACAAATGGGTTCGCCGTCCTCGCAACTGGGCCACCAACAGCAACATCAACAACAGCAGCAGTTGCATCACCTTCCAATGGGTTCGCCGTCGGGCCAACTTCCGGTCCATCCCATGAATTCGCCCATGTCACCCATGCACCCACCGCTACCGCCCCACCTGAATTCCCCTTCGCCAATGGGCTCCCACCCGCACCACCACATGAATTCGCCATCTCCCATAACGCCGGGCTCGGTCCACCCAGCAATGGCTTCGCCCACGGCAATGGGGGGTACTACGATGCCTCATCAGCCGTACCCAAACGCCTTGCCCCCCCACGTTATAACTACTACCAACATCCCGGGCCTGCTGGAGTCTATCACCATCCAGCTAACTACTACTGGTAATGAGACGTCTTTACCACTCTCCGACCAATCTCAACACCAGCAGCAACATCACCATGAACATCGGCAACAGCAGCAGCAACAAGATCAGCTGCAGCAATCTCAGGATGTTTTACCCGGTTTTGGGACCTTTAGCAATCATCAAAGGATCCTACCAAGTTTCACGGATTTTACTGTAACCGGGTTTATGGCTGACCCAAATCAATCGGAAGCCATCAACGTGGGGGGGCTAAGTCCAGAGGAGAACGTATCTCCTCAACGATCGTTCGATTCGCCTGAATCTTACAGTCTGTACAGAAGTTCACCGCCTCGATACGAATCTCTGACACCCATGGAAATGAACTTACAACCGAACACTGACGGCATGATCATCAAACAGTACGAAATTCAAACGCATCATCAGCATCTTCCGCCGCAACCGCTTCAGCAGACCCGAGACAATTTTGAAGCGAACAATAATTTGCCTCGAATGATACAAGCGAAAGAGGAGCTAAATCCGAATGTCGGTAGACAAATAATGAAGAATCAGAAACCAAAACCCAATTCTGTAGTTACTAAAGAACATCAGGTAACTAGCACAAACACTGGCTCACATTATATTTCCCAGGACGGCTTTCACAAGTGCATCGAATGCGACAAGGTTTTCAACAAGGCTTGTTATTTGACACAACACAACAAAAGTTTTCACTCTGGTGACAAGCCGTACAAATGCAATCAGTGCGGTAAGAGATTCACCCTGGAGTGCCTGCACGCCGAGCACCTGCAGAAGCATGCCGGTGACAAGCCGTACAAGTGTGAAATATGCCCGAAGCAGTTTAATCATAAAACAGATCTTAGGAGGCACATGTGCCTCCATACTGGCGAAAAGCCGTACGCCTGTGATACTTGTGGCAAGGGATTCATCAGAAAGGACCACATGATGAAGCACCTCGAGACGCACAGAAAGAAAAATAACCACAACGTCCATCTAAGGACGTGATTTGAGAGGAGTCCCAACATCGAAGACTAGCATCGCAGATGGAGAAACAATGACTGTCGTTATCTGCTGATCTTCGCGCCCACAGTGTGTTTATAATTATTAATTGAAAGGTGAGATGTTGGTCATTAATCGAATATTATGGTCACCTTGTAAACTATATAATATATCATGAGAGAATCCCGTCGTCGGAAAATCCCGACTTCTAGAATCGAGATTTTCTTAAAATTCGATCAAAAACACTGGAAATCAAGTAGACATCCATATGATCGCGAATAAAATTTTAATTTATTATTAATAGCTTCTTGGTTATGACAGTTTGGAGTAACCTTTACAATTAATTGATTTGTACATTACAGAAAATAGTTCCTTAATTTAATAAACGATTTTCTTACCGTTCTCTAATTCAGGAAATGATGAGTATGCGGTAGCGCGTTTTTTTTTTATTTTATCTTCCAAGTGGTGTATCGATCGAAATTATCATAGTTGGATGATAAATGATCTCGCGAATTAGTATTTAACGAATAGCAATTACAATGTACAGCGGGACATTGATTTTTGCTCAACCATGTAATATTTATTTTAACTTGGAATCGAGAGCAAAGTTTAGTACGTTCCGACGAAGAGATTCGGTATCGTGGTGCTCACATCGCGTATGACGAACCCTACAAAATTGCTTGCGAATTTTTAGCATCTTGGAACACTGAGATTTGAATGAAAATTACAACAAAGCGGAGGGAAATTTGAATATCAAATGTCGCCATGCATGGAGTTGATCGTACGTTGATCGGCAAGGGACCGTCTTTTTCTGTTCCCTCGTCGATTGCTCGACTCGATGAATTGCGATTTCCGTTGTAACAAAATGCATTCAGGTAACGCGCTCTCGAATCCACGATCCCCTCGGGAACAATTGAAAATTTACGCTATTTCAAAAAATTATTCCGGAAACAAAAAAAAAAAAAAAGAAATAACTCTCAATGATAATATCTTGTGACTTTGAAGCTTAAAAATTGTACAAAATATGTTATATGCATAGTCATATAATTATCGCACTTATTAAATTCAATTGGATATCGGCTAAAAAGTGATTTTGGAATTTATTCCTAATCATATTTTATAGTACATATAGTACATTTATGGAGAGAAAACGAGAGTAAAAAGAAAATGATTAATAGATAATTGCAAAAAGACGCGACGATGACAGAGCGGTAAATCCGAAACATCGTGAAAATCGTTACTCCAGCGATGGATTGTATATAGTTTTGCCACTACTTTGTTGTATGTCCCTAGTTACTTCTTTTTTCTTTTTCATTATTTATCGGAGACGGCCGAGAGGTGAAAAACGAAAGTGCTCCCTCAATTATCTATGATTTTATATTTTAGTTTCATAACGAGCCTCTCGACGCCCTCATTTTCAAAACATTCCATTTTTTCGTACATTCCCAGTATCGTGAAGTATAGATGTCCGTCGACGGGGATCGGTTTTCACGACAGCGACGCGTCTTTTTCTTTTCTTCTAAACGTTAAGCTTACTAATAGCCTAAGTTTCGAATTGTACGTTGCCCGGAATGAATCTCGCTCGTGTTGTTTCCTTGCAAGACGCAAAATTTCCCCTCGCTTTTAAAACGGTTCGACGTTTCAGTATTCTCGCTACACATATCGAATTTTAATCGATCGTATCCGATATTTATCGTAATTTTCGGCGAATATATTCTTGAATAAAAAACAGAAAAAATAGGAAATCAGTTTTTTGATCAAGAACGTCTTTTTACCCATGAAATTTAAACATAGATCGCGAATGACTTACACACGGCATTCCTTCGATCGATTATTAAATCGTTGGAGAATTTCATCGAGCGTGCTGCCTCTAATTGCGCGGCAGCCGCCGCATACGATCAATTAATGCTCGATTAATTGCCCGTGGAGCGCAAAACGAGCCAATCACCATAGCATCGAGTTCCTCCTCTCGCGACACGAGCGAATTTCCCTTCGAGCTACGCACAGCTCGTTACACGTTACACATACTCTTACGCACATCCAACATACACTTAAACACACATGAATACATACTTACACACAGGTATACTAAATAAACGTTGACCTCGCTGTAACGAAATTTACGCCGCGTTTACCTGTAATTATTTCTGTTGATCATCGTTGAGTCCGTCGGATTGACCTTAGGCGTTTAACAGTTGTTCGAACCTGACACGTAATTTTGTTGTTGTTCCCGATTGTTAGTTGTTGTGACAATGATATCTTTTCTTCACCGCGACCAAACTGTTTGTTCCTTGTAATTTATTTCACAACCATCGTCGCGTTCGATTTTTATTAAATGCGTTTCTTTAGGCTTCTCTTTTCGGTGTTCTATTACCGCGGTTTGTTTTCATAAGAAACAGGACATTTCCATAGCATAATATTGCTGCTTGAAATAATTAGAAGAACGCGGGTATTATTTTCTTATTTAATACACGCAACGGAATATGATAATCCAATTGCGCTAAATGAATTCGCGTTTCGGTTCTTTGATTATTTTAAGCAGTATGACATAATTATACATGTATAAATTTAATCTCATTCGTATTCGTTTCGATCACTATGACACATAAGTAAACACAAATACATATACAAATACCGTGTATACACACGCATATATGACGTCCTTTCGCAAGTTTCATTTTTTAGTTGTTTCGTATTTTAAAAAAAAGAAAAAAAAAATTGACGTCAAAATATTACGGTGGAAACGAGAGAAAAAGACGATAAATTATATAGCATTCTTGCCATTTTTACTACGTAATATGACACCCAGAACAGACTACCTCAGAGTTCAGGAATTTAACGATGAATGAAAGGAAGAAAGAAAAAATGAAAGAGCCAATGCAATAATAATAATGTTATTAAAGAAATGTAGCTGAGCGCGCACCCGTGCGGGCGGAACGACGTACTTTGCTTCTTTTCTCATATTTTCAACCGGCAAATACATTCAGAAAAATAGTAACCCCTTGGATTCACCTCAAGGGTACAAATTATTCCAGGAAATTTAAAATTATCCGCGAAATTCCTATTTATTGCTTTGTATTAAATGATATAGTATCCATAGTTTCTCCACTCGTTTCTCAAATTGGCCAGTAAAAAGTAAAGTAGAAGATGATAAATTGTGGAGGACGCTCTCTTTCTTCTTTGCTTTTGTCACAAAAGTTCCTCGAGTCGCCCGCCGGCTGTATGAGCGTATAATAGAACGTTATACATATAGATACTAATATAAACGAAAAAGAAAAACAGAAAATAAGAGCGGAAAGAGAGAAACGATAACGAAGGGGAGGATTTGTAGAGATCGATGTACGTTTTAGATACATATCAAACAGTATTACTGTATATTGTTTAGTTATAAATAATCGTATAGAGTTATAGAGAAAAGAGAAAAAAAGGGAACGAAGGAGAGAAAAGGTGGACGAACGCGTTAATGAAAATCGAGATCGTGAGTTATAATACATATTTCTAGTATCATATCATTATCAAATATTTATACTGTGAATAAGTTTCAGCGAAAGAAAAGAGAATGCTTTCTTTAAGAGTGATATGAACAAGTGATCGAGTAAAAAGATTAATTAGGACAATGAAACAATTTTCTGGTTTTTCGTTTTCTTTCTGAGAAAGAAGATAATTGATAAAAACCCTGAATGGGTAACGCAAATCGCACTATTAAGTCCACCGTAATGGGCATTTATCTATTAATTAAATCCTATAATATGGTGATTTTGCACTCGACGGCAAAGCACTATGTATTTCTATGATTCTATTTTAAAATAATAATGTGTTTCATTTGTTTCATTTATAGTGATTGCTGTAATATAGTACTATTATGTTATTATTGTGTTATTATTACAAATATCGTATTAAGAAATATTATGCAAAAGTCGTACTTTGTTAATTTTTGACTTCCCTATTCTGCGAGTGCGTCCTTTCGGTGCAAAAGAGAGTTCGGGGCGATAGCTTATTTCTGATTGTAATATAATTGTTTCAGCACCAGAGTGCTAAATTATATCTATTATATACATGTATGTACGGTACCAAACTGTAATGGTTGTGCCAAATTAAAAAAAAAAAAAAAAAAGGAAAGAGAATTTTACAAAACTTGTGTGCTTCCTCTCGTGTGATTCTAATGTTTTGGGCATTTCACAGAGAAATAGGCGAAGAAAAGATGAGTTATACGGAAATAAAGAATAGAGAAAAAATTATAAACCTATATAACTCGTGTACGCGTGTGCGAAAATGGGAACGTGAATACGAGAACGTTAAGAATAAGAGGACGCATGCTTGCGTGAGAGAGGGTGAGATTAGCGTGAGAGAGATACGGAAAGAAAGGGAAAATAGAAGAAATTCTTATCCCTTCTTTGTTATGTGCCATAATAACCGTGAGCTGAAAAATTGTAAACGGTTAAAACAGATGAAAAAGGAGAAAGAGTGGAGTGTGTGTATACGTTTCTTCGTATGCGAGTGCCCGGGTATAGAAGGCGGGTTTGCACCTGCCTATGTAAGTATGTATGTATGTATGTATGTATGCATGTGAATGAAACACGAAGTTTATATATTATATATGTACACAAACATTAGGATAACAACGTACGATAAGCGAAAGAGAGGAAAAACCAAGAATAGAATAATCGTGCGGCAATGCACGTCTGTTCGAGGAATGCGAGCGAATAAAACATAGGTGTTAACGCTCAGTATCACAACTCACAGACTTATTCCTCCTTCTTTTCTTTTTCCTCTTTTTCTTTTCTTTTTCCTCTCCTTATGTCTTTTTCCTCCTACTTGCGATTAATTAATGAACGTCGACGTAAGTTGAAAGAATGATTAAATAGAAAATTATAGGGGAAAAGATCCGAGAAAAGTGTAAATTTAAGAATTGTATTATTTTATATGTGTTCCATTTGTTTTTATAAATATATTTTATGTCAGAATACACAAAAGATTTCCTTATTTCTATTTGGTTCGATCATCTCCACTTTTGTACCTTTATTTTAATTTTCCGTCTCAAGGCAGATACAAGTACAAATTTTGAACAATGCTAATGATCAGCTCGCTTGTAAATTCTTCTCAACTTTCGTGCATTCGGACGATCATAGAGAAATCTTTACGTGTATGGACGATTCAACTATTAGTTACAGAATTAGAGCAGGCATTCTCCTCTCGCGAACCGATCGAACGATCCAACTATGCACTGACCTTTGACTCTCGGGACCGAACTCGCGCTCGCGTCATGAATAATTTCATCAATTTTTATATTCGCATAGTCGCTGTATGGGATACAACGTTCCGCGATTTTGTTGTCGATCAATTTTCGTTAATATCGGAGTGCACGGGCGTGCGTGACTCCGCGAAATATCCTGACCGCGGCGAGCCGTTCACGCATCATCACCCTGTCCGCACGGTGTTTCGTTCGTGTCCACGCCCCCGTCGAGTCTCCTAAACCCCTCAATGTAATTCCTCCCCGGACGCCAGCCTCTCCTCGCGCAACCGTAACCTTGGGCATTTGGTAATTTAGTAAATTGTTGCGGACTCTGCGCAAGGAAACGCTCGATTCGCGAACGCCTCCTCTGGAAACAGCTCGGGACAGCGGCGAGCTGCGTCGATTTCACGTTGCTGGATCACGTTGAACAGCGATCGCTTTTACGAAATTTCTTAATCCCTCGCGGCATTTCGAGGAATCGTAAGTTGAAGATCGTAACGGACGCGCCCGAGAAATCTTTCCATGCGAGTTCAACGCATTCATCGAGAATCGCACGCGTATCTGGCAGCTTTGCGTGATCTGACGTTCGGAACGGAATGAAAATGTAAAAGGGGAAAGGCGGATCGATCGCGAATCGAAAGTTACGCGGAATCAACGATCGATGATCGCGCGTTTATACAACGAGCCAATTTCGTAGGCATATTCCTATTCGATGTTCGTAGAAACAGTGGGTGGTGGTGGTGGTGTACGATCATCGATTGAATTCGAGTGAATTTTTAAAAGTGTTGTTCGCGAAAGTTTGTTCCGCGTAGACACAGCGAGTCCCCATCATTGTTAGGCTTAGGTAATATATACCTGATGATGAAGCAATAGATTGAATCAGATTTATCAACAGTTTAAGATGACAGGAATGAGGTTGAGGGAATTTGTCGAAAGAAATGGAATGAAAGAAAGAGAGGAAGAGAAAGAGTAATGGGAATGTATTTCGAAGAAAGGAAGGATGATAAATCGAGAATAAGAATGATGTTATATGTAATCCATTATATTGTACTATGCGTTTTTAGCTGAATTATTATGTTTTCTAATTCGTTGTGAACGAATGTTTTTTGGTATAAATATATAGATAAATGAATATATATATATTTAAATTTTAGGACCTTAATATAAGCTAATTAAGGAGCTATATACGTAGCGGATGCGAATCGTTGTCTCACGTTCCGCGTATTCAGGAAATTCACTCGGTGACCTTTTGAACATTGGCGCGCAATCGATCAGACAATCGAGATCTATGTACGTATTCAGAGCCCATTTTTCAATTTCTACCGCGGTGCTTCGATCATCGGTGCGTAAAAGAAATCACTCGATGAAAAGATTCTCTTCAAAATATACACTCTATCTTTAAAAAAATTCTTTCTTTTTTAATGCAGACATTGGAAAACTTTATCAAGCGCATAAAATATATTTTCCAATCTTGCGTTTTTTTATGATAAATAGATTACTTATACGAGCAGTCGAGGAGTTTTTTTAAACAAAGAGGCTAGAAGTATCGTTGACTTAAAGAAAATTTAGTCGTAATTGAACAACGACATATGTACATAATTTACAAAAGCGATTCAATAGTTCGATTTGAGATCTTTGCGCGCACGATCATCGAGTTCTGTGTCGAAGAAAATCAACAAACGTAGGAAGCGATGCGACGCTGCGATATACACGATCATATACATAAATATTAATAGCTCGTTACTTGAGAACGTCACCAAAAGCCATCCAATCGTTCAAATGAAATCAATCCGTGCGCATAGAAAAATGTGAAAGAGTAAAAAAGAAAAAAAAAATGAAAAATAGATGAAACGAAGTGCTTAGCCCGATCCTATCGTCGGTTTATTTATATATATACATATATATATATATATATGTATATATATAAAAGAATAAAAAAAACTTGCAATTGTCCTTCCGTAAGGAGTACACTGCCGCCACAAATAGGAGAAAAATAACAATGAAGCAGAGAAAACGATAGTAAAGAAAGGAAATGAAGATGATCGATTTATGTAGGCGCACGTAAAGATTCGTATACAGACGCACGATCCTCTTCGCTTGTCTGCGTACGTGTCTAATACGGTGTTAATTACGTATTCGACGAATGCCATAACAAGTACCTCATACAAAACACATGTACAAATGTTCATACGTTTTCAAATATTAGCTAATTAATAAATAATTAATATCCATACTAAGATTCTTTCCGTATTTTTTTACTATGAATCCATCTCGTCTTATTGTTCTATCCTCGCTTTATCCTCGCTCATCGTAAGATATCCTTAATAAAATAAATGAAATAAATAAGTTGAAAGATACAAAAGATCATGATAAAACAAACATCTTCTTAAGTTCGTACTTTGCGGAAAATCGATGTCTATCGAAATATAATTATCAAGGTAAATAGAAGACGAAGACTAACCGAGGTTAAATATAAAATGGTAAGTTTGAGTAAAGATATCCAATTTAAATCTTGCTACGCGAGAAAATTATTTCCTTCGACAAATTACGGGAAACGGCAATCTCCCAGATTTAATACAGAAACTTTACTCATTGTGTGGTAGAATATGTTGCCCGGCTCGCTACACACGGATGGCTTGATTGTTCGCATGGAAGGATGGAAAACGGCAACGGTAAGTAATTTACACGAGCAAAGTCGAGAATATACCTGTTTTTACCTGTATATAGTTCGCCGATTCCGCCGGTTCGAAATTCTTTTCCCTCGGCGCATGGAAAATCGCGTTTCCAGGCCGGATTATTATCGCTGAAATTGCATAATCACACATAATCATACACGATCCTGCGGGACGATACGCGAGTCTTGTCCGTATCGTTTAAACTCGTTTTCCCGATGCGCGTAACTCCCGATGGAAAAGAAGAAGAAGAAGAAGAAGAAGAATAAAAAAAAAATGGAGGCGAGGAAAAAGAAGGAATAAGTTCCCCCTTCTTATTCTCCGCCTCCCCTCTCACATCCTGTGATAAATAGCAAGATTACGAGTCTACGTGTCGGCCAATGAACGATGCCCTCGGCCCGTGGACCATATGTTCCTCCAAGGCTGTGAGACCCTCGGCTGAACTTGGGCCACGCTTACGCGCCACGCACAGCCCCGACTCAGCCTTTAACAATTCGGGTGATTATCCGGTGAAATATATAAAACACATTTTTCACGCGGAACGAGATTAAAGGGTGGAACGGCGAAAGATTGCCGTTCATATTTCAGTATCACTCACGTGGATGGGAACGTTGCATACATTTGTGTTTATTAACCCGCGAACCGGCGCGGCACCGGTTCAAGACCGCGCGACCAGTCGCCAGGGCCAGTGAGGAGAAACGGGGCAACGATTATGAAAGAATACGAGCAGTGTGCCGCTCAGCGTAATTTTATTACGCGGTTTCGCGCTCGCGATTCGCCCTTTGCCAACTCGCGACTGGGGTGCTGAAAGGAGAATTCACCGAGACTCCGTGTATCATGGTAGGGTCTTTTAAAAGTTACTGCTGAAACCCACGTCTCAGGTGTATGCCACCTAACGGGGGATAAAATCTTCGTCGGATGGATTAATGAAGAGATACGATTTTGCGAGAGAAGTTTTTCGGTAATGGAACGTAATATTTCTTCCATGTTGGATTTCGTGCGTTCCGGTACGAAGGGATTCGTGATTTCAAGCTAATATGGTAAATTTTTTTTATCGCTTAGTAAATTTTAAAAGATATCGACGAGACTCTTTTTTGTTCGCTAATGAAAAGAGTTAGAATGAAAATGTAGCGTTTTATTAATTTGAATTTGTATCGTTAGTTCCTCGATCAACTTTCATCGATTACGTATATACAAGTATTACGTAAATCCTGATACTCCGCGACAGAAAATGGTAAAAGTTGATTTGCCCCGATCACATGGATCGTCAAGCGAGATACTCGGTAACTTTATAACGTCAGTGAACGTTCCGTTCACGGTTCCCTTAAAATCAAAAACCCCCGCAGCTTTGGATGTTCGATTCGGTCGGGTTGATGCGTATCCTAAAATTTTTCCCACAGAGAAGACAGCTGTCGTAATGAGTTGCATCCTCACGTTTCTCTTCCTCGCCGCCTTATCTATCCGTTTGGCTTCCTCGGCGCGACCGCCACATTTTTTCAGAAGGCGATGCATACCCTACATGACAATGCAGCTTCCCTTCTTTCTTTATCGTGGTGCTCGTCGAAAGGACGCGAGAGACCCCGACGAAATTTGAGAAACGAGCCGTACGAGGGCATAAATCGTCCCGATAACGGAGATAACAGGTAGCTCGATCGGTACTCGCGATTTCCAACGTTCGAATCGCTCGCTTCGCCGCGAGTCCTTTCTTTTTCGTTCTTATTCCGATGGGCTCGCAGTTCTTTTGTCTGTGGAAGAATAGGTATTCCTGGTAATGGCCGCTCAACCGACTATTCCCGATGCTTTCTCGAGCAATTTCGCCTTGCAAACGCTTCAATTTTTCTTTTTTTTTAAATATTCGGATTTAAAAATGTTTGAACAGATCGCGAATGGATATGGAGATATCGAAGGGCCTGCGAGCTTGGAAACGAGTTCTCGAAGGGCTCGAGCTATTCGGAAGCTTTACAGAAATTAAATGGTTTGAAACGCTGCTGGAATATCGTGAAAATTGTACGATTAATGTACGTAATCGAATTATACATTTTATTTATCGCAGATTTAACGTGTTGCTATATTTCCGATAAAATTTCAATTGAAAAATCGGATATCTTAATGTTTGGAAATCGAAACATTGAATTTAATTACTGACATTTAGTTACACCATTGTAGAAAAGATTTCAATAAACATTGACTTGTAAATGTTATAATCGTTGTTTCAATATTCTCAGGAAAATTTCTGTCAAGTCATAAATTTCCCTTTCAAACGTCAAACAGCGAGTGATCTTTGGATTAGCCACAGGTTAGAAACAATTATAAGCTACCTGAAGATTGAGGCAGGTCCTGTACGATGAAAGTTCCGACACGGAAAATCTTCCTGGAGTTCTCTATATAGTGATACTTCCGGGCAAAGATCGACTTACGGTGTCTCTGTCGTATTATTGTATCATACGTGTGTTCGGTCTGATCGTCTTATGCCACTTCATCTCGAGAGAATTATGATCAGGGAAGGGGAACTCCGTTTGTCCAGGGTTCTTTCCTAAAATTCGATCAATAAATCTGTCACGCGTCCCTTTTACGCCTAGAATTCTTTTTTCCTACCAAATAAGCGAGTTGAAAAAACGCCGCCTCGACGAAAGGTATTTTAAAGTTCCAATACGCTTTATTTATATTTAGATTTATTACGATTTAAATCCAGATAAAAGGCTTTTTATATCGCTTTCTTGCTATTTACACGGAAATTTATTACTGTTCAAACACAATAAAATTTCTGTTCCAAACGCGTTTCGGTTATCTATGAGACTAATTTCACGTTACTAAGTTATCACGCTTCGAATCGTATGTATATTCAACAAAAATTTGGATTTTACTTCATTTATTAAAAACAACAGATAGAGAAAATTTTTCCCTGTTACCTTCCAACTATCAGAAATGTATTTCAACTCAAATTATTCATCAAACTGTTTACAATCAGGCATGCGTTATCGTAATTTGAATTATTTATTAAACAAAATTTTATACTTCATGTAAATTCTCTTTTCTTTATAGAAAATAACAAACAAATCTTCGAATGTTGTAATATAGTTGAGTTCTTCTTACAGTCACGTCAACGCAAACTTGTTATCACCTCATTTACAACCAGATAGACCCGGATCAATCTATGTCGCACAGACCACCAGATACAATACAAGCTGATCACCTAATTAAATCGTAAAATCAATGCAACCTGTTACATCCAACGTAAATTCACCAGTGCCGATCGAATCGAACACAAATCCACAAAAATGAAACTCTCAAAAAAGAAAAAAAAAAACAATCTAAAATCGTCGCTCGCCTGCGCGCAAAAATCAGGGTCAAAAGGAGATCCAGTGTCAATGGAATACACCAAAAACTCTCGGTCAACAATCAATCAGTCTCGAGTAAACGCGAGATGATGGAAAAAAATTCCTCCGAAGGCACGATCACGAAGCGTCGACGAACAAATGAAAGAGGAAAGCGAGACCATGAATTTTTCCACTCGAAAAACGCAATTCCCACATTCTGTGCAAAATTTATCTGCCGCGGCCAAGGTCTAGAAACTCTCCCGTAAGGTAAAAGCCGCGAATGAATCGACGTTATCGCGCCACGTATTATCACCGTTACTTAATCTTATCTCGAGGCGGGGCTAGGTTGATCGCTCGTAAATCATCCTGGCTTGTGATTCGTCATCGTGCCACGGCCAGTCTGTGGAACGGATCCCACGCGGTTATTATGCACATGTCGTTCGGTTTTCGCGCGTTTCCCAGTTTAGAGACATCCTCGACACCTGAGGTCCGAGTCCCATGGCAGACCCGTGAAAGGATTTTAGTGGCCGCTTGCGTAACGCTTACATAGTACAAATAATACGGCGATAATCGTTCGATTGTTCGGCCAGAGGAGGCTGGTGAAAGCGACGGAGAAAGTCGGGGATAAGTGACCTGAACGTTTGTAACGTGTTTCGTGGATCGTTTCTTTATTTTTTCGGGGTGAGAGGACCGCCGAATTTACAAGGTCACGGAATAATGCGCGCAGGAACTGACGTTTGGGATTTATTTTTGATATTTATTATCAATTTGTTGAAGAGCGTCCATTTGATTTAATTCGTGTACGTGGTTTTGAGAAAAGATTTGTATCGGTAAAATTTAATTTCCCTTGGACACTAGAATTATCAAATTCGTAAACGTTGAGGTTATTACGTTTAATATATAATGAATAATATATGATAAAGACATTTGGGTATTTTTGATAAAATTATTATCGACTTTTATTCAAATAAAAATGTAATTTCAATTCGCATCATGTAAATATGTGCATTCGTTAAAAGTATTTTAATTAAAATCACCTACCTATATGTAGAATATTTATAGAATAAATTGAGTTTAATGAAATTTAATGAAGTTTGATAAAATTTAATTTCAACAGATTGTTTGATATTAAATTTGATTTATGGAATAGTTTAGTTATGTAAGTAGATAGGAATAAAATAACGAAAAGATGAAGATCGTGACACGAAGAGTTAATCTTACGTCGATACTTCACAATCATAAAATTACGCAAATGTTGTTATACGTTAATTATAATGAATTTGTGCTTCGTCTTATAGGATGAAACATTAATTACGTAACTTTGTATTTAGGTTTACGAAAGGATGAAATATAACTGCATCTGGTTAAATACATAATTATAGGTTAGTCAATGTGAAATTGCGAAACGATTACAAAAGATCGTCAATAAACGATACGAACGTTCAATCAGATAATTTTAGGAAACAGTACGTCACTCATGGTTAATATGTAATATTTGTATGGTCTAGTGGTTACGCCATGTCCAATAACTTATACTTTCTTCGACATAACTGATACATATATTTACAGAACTTTCTCTTGATTATGAACACCATTGGAAATCGCTTCTTACACAATTCCCATGTACGTTTTCGCTATTGTTAAATATTATTTTAAATCGCCAAGTATCAAAGTTTAATTCGATTGGTGTTTATTTGCTACCATTAACATTTCATACCATTGTTATAAAAATTTCTAGTTAAAAAGAATTACAAGGTTGAAGAGTTAATATATCGTTTAAACGTGTCAAGTTCATCGGCAACTCTCACTCCATGAAGCAGTAGCGCTTTACAAAAGAATCGCGGGAGATCCTAACGACTTTCGCAAGGTCCTTCGACAATGCGAGACCGCCGGTGCATCCACGGTCCCAAATTCGGAGAGAGCGACGATGGTCGCGCTCTCCAGAACAAACAGAGTCTCCGTCGCCGACGTCGGCGTCTGTGCACATAGACGCCGAATACGAAGGGCCCAGGCGGTACGATGGTAGGTAGCATCTGTCTGTCCGCGTTTTCTCGTTGCGCTGTAGTTTGCGCTTCCCAGGCTCCACGGGATGCACCTGGTCTTCTCCCTGGTGCCGGTGCATTTGCCTTCTCCCCACTTCTCGCGGTTCTAGCCGAACAGAGACATGCTCTTGCGAACCTGAATAGCGCGATGGTACGACCCTGTTGGTCGGCTCAATGCCGGCGCGGTTCGTTCTACAGGCTTTGCCCATCGTTCTCGAGATTTATCTGCTCGTTCGTGAACCACCGGCGAATACTTGGAGAAGTTGTCGACGCTGCTCGATGTGGAACGGTCCAAGGGGGATGCTTTTCGCATTCGCAAACCGAGAATCGACGATTCGAAGCGGACGATTCTTCGAAGTTCTGCTCGATTGGGGATTCCGGTGATCGATGGAATTTCGACCACGGAAACTGAGTTTTCGTCCGATGCTTTTCCAACTGGCGAACGATGATGCTTCTTCGTGTTAGGTTTGGCAGAAGTTTGCCAAGGGTGAAATCGCACGGGATGCGGCGCGAAGTATATTTAGCTTCAATCGCGACACGATTCTTCGTATAAGAAAGCGAAGCGGATGTAAAATCTATGGAAGAATTGGTAGTAGGAAACAAGAGCTACGCCTATGCTAGTGTCGGCTTAGAATTGTGTACAGGCATTTTCGTTCCGACTTTTAGTAGCTGTGCAGTTTAAGGTTTCGAAGAGGAAATGCGAGATATTGTTTGAGTACTCGCGGCTGGTCAACACATGGTCGAAAAATGTCAGCGTCGCGGGTTCTTTGAATTCTGGCTTTAATGAGCGTCCTTTTGGCAAGAACGGAAGCCGACAAAACACGGCGATGTTGAAATTTTACAGTGACGTAATTCCTGTTTAATGTTATAGTTCAAAAGACCTACTTGTGTCTTACGTCAACATTTTTCCTATTAACAGAAGCTCGACTAAAAATTGTAATCAATTACTGCTACATCTATGAATCTCTATATTTTTATAAAAATACTTGTACTTATTTTCATGCACGAAATGTTACTATTTATATAATAATATCGTATCATGACAATTTGAAAGGAAACGATCAGGAGTGCAGCTATTTTAAACGTTGACAAAGATTGATTAGATCCTCGATGAGTTTTACGTGTCACTCAGTTACCCCAAGAATTCAACAAAAGGGAGAGAAATCACCCCATCGCCAGATTTATTTAATACAGCGCCGAGCGAAGGTGGTGTGTGGGGTGGCACAGCGGTGCAAGTGTTGGGAGGTGGGGCTTGGGATGGCTGCAACCTGTTGAGTCAGACAATATCGCGTTTTTACTAATGCCACATCACCGTCCCGACTCGGGGATTCGAGGGGGTGGCTACATTTTTGCCGTTCCGCACGGGAACCTTTGAACGAGATCGTTATTATCGAACTCGAGATTATTAACCCTTGAAAACTCATAAATTCTTGCACTTTCTGCAACATGCGACTGATCGATTCATCGAAATAGATACTCGAGGATCGTATGTAGGTTCGATAATTATATCGTTTTATTTTATAATTACTTGTAGTTTATTTTACATTGCAAAATGATTGATTTAACACTGAAACTACCAGGTCCACTGAAATGACGAATTTCGGATTTCGTTTCTGTTTTTTACAATTACCGTATACGTGCAAATGTTTTCGGTAAAGTTAACGTTGATTTTTTATTGAAGTTGAAACATGATTAAATTATGTCATAAACGTGTCACTTTATTTATAATCGTTTATACAAAATATAACCTACCTAAGTATTCAATTGAAACATCGTTTAATATCCAAACGAATTTCACCGACAATTTTTTCGCAGATTTCCTTTCCACGTCAGTGATGTCTTCTTGAACGAGGTTGAACCGCCCTCAAACAATACTTTTTTCTTATTTCCTCAGCGCGCAAATACGGCATCAGCGTCGTTACGAAAGCGACGTGCCATGTGTAATCCACAAGACTTGACGAGAGCGAAAATCCCAATCAGCTGCTCGCCAGATCCTCGAGCAAACAAGGGATACCTTCGACAATGGAATTGTGTGTTGGTCGTGCGTGTGCACGTTGTACATCATAATGCGACACACGTGTATTTTGCTCGTATAGTACACACACGGGCGCGTTTGTCCATTTCCTCGAATTTCTCCTTGCTTCTCTGGTTTCGTCAATAATTTTACCCTAAAATTATTTATTATAGAATTAATACGACATCTAGTAGCGAGTTTTTCGAATAAAAAGATTTTTGGTTAATTTCATTCAGTTTCAGAAGACACGAATTTTGGATAATTTTCGTAACATCAACGATCCGATCCTTCGCGAAGCATATTTTGTCATATCATTTATGGAAAGAAGAAAAATATTTGAGCACCGGTTATGTATGCATCTTATTTATGCAACTTGATTCTGTACACATAGCGTAGTTGTTTTATGCTTCAAAATGAAATTGTTGGTTTCGAAAGTGCAAATATTGTTTCTGACAAAACACATTAATGCCGTGTATTCAAACATTCCTCTGTATGTAACGAAACAATATATTTCTGATGACTCCTGAAACAATTAGAATGTATAACTTTTTCATATTTTTCCTGCATATTTTCATAGTGGCAAAAACGACGATCCTAAGAACGCCTCGTTACACCTTTTTTTAGATTCGTTATAATCCTAAGCTCATAAATTTCCTCTACAGCAACAACGGTTTTTTCCTACTCATTGAAACTTTCAAACATACCGTAATTCGTGAAATTTGACGACTTTCTTCGACACAAAAATGTTCGATTCTCCTTCGTAATTGAAATCCATCCTAAAAAAATATTTTCCCACATGGCAAATCTTTCTGCCCAAGATCGGTACCATTTATTTTTCAAGAAGAGTTTACTTCAAAAATAGAAAACGACCCTACGAGAAAGTCTTTCGCTTAACCCTTCTCTGTAAAATCTCCAAGATTGCGCGTTAAAAAGGCAACTAGTCTCGCCCTTTCCTCGAGAGCACAAATCGCGCGAAAAAGAGGGCCGTTTACCGCAAAAATTGCCTTCTTTTCTACGAAATTTGCCCTATCGATCGTCAATTCTCGCGACCCTCGTCGATTTAACCTTGATATGGCGAACCTTTGGCCTATTCGCTGCGGAGGGTTTCAACCCTTTCCTAGTATGATCGGCAAAAACGGTCGAAACCCTTTTCGTGGCAATATTTCACCTTTTCTTCGAAAATAATTCGCCTTTCGAGCGATCGTTATTACATATCAGAGTCGTGCAAATTTCTCGAAACCTTCTCTAACGAAGTCCAAGGGTCGTGACACGGTTTTCATGAAGGAATGAAGGGTGAATAACAGTACGACTATGATTTACGAGAAATCGTAGATGGAACTGTAGAGGACTCCAAAAGAGATTTAGTATAATATTTTTTTCGTAGACGAACGATAGATATTTCTTCGGGAGATGAAAGATAAATATTCCATGAATTGTTCGTTTGAAAAATTTGTTATCAAAGATTCTTATTAAAGACGATCGTGTCTTCGAATGAACTCCCTTTATACCATAGTTTAATGCCAGTTCAACTTATTTTTGTAATAGAGTTCATCCGAATATACGATTAACGGTCTAATATTAAAGAATTCATCGATCTCCAATATAAATAATACCTGCCACCGATTTTTCAACGGAAGATAAAAAAATCATGCGTTTCTCCCTTAATAACGATCTTACCCCTCTCGTCGATCCCTTCAATACAAATGCCTGAACACACAGAGAAACAGGAGGAGCGTTTTTCCTTTTCTTTAGGAAATCCAACTCTTGCTTACCTCTCCTAGCCAGTTCCCACGGAATTCTTTCTAGCGTTTTCACGTTAAAATAAGTTTCGACGGTGATGTGTCGTGCGCACACATGTGCCTGTTGCAGGGGCCTGGTTTCGCCCGGTTAAAGGAATCCGTTTCGACAGGAAGCCACGGAAAAAAGGCTTGCACGCATTGTGACGATAGGGGTTGAACGAGAGGAGATCCATTTTGCGGGCAAATCTTGACGGACGTGGAAACGACGGGTTCGTGTTTGACGATCGCTGTTTCCACGCTAGTTTTAGGGGGTTTCTGGAAAAATATGGGATACGCGATGATCGTTGCCTTGCCATATTCTGTATGTTCCAGAACTATTAGGAGTAGATATGGCAACATATAACGAGAAATATAATAGAAATTACTTTTACAAAATTTCTTAGCGTATGTTTCAGAGATTCTAACTAATGATAAATTATCAAAGTTAAATTGTAAAGGAAACACAATTTGTATCTTCGTTTTGACAGTTTTATTACGGTACTAAAGTAAATTCTCATTCAGGTCATACTCGACCATTATATATCTTCTAAGTCATTTGTACTTACTTCTATCAAGATTTTGAAAGATTTCCGGATGAGATATAAGATTTATTTCCTTCACTTGTCACTTCCGTACTTTTCTTAATTTACTTACGAAACTTGCTAAGCTATTAGCTTGTATATCCGGTGTAGATAATTTTATTCATAAGAAGAACTTGTCACTTGTTCGTTGAAATTCTATAAAAATTGCAATGACATACTAAATTGTATTTCTTCAAAGTAATTAAAGAACTTTCTAATCTAGTCATTAGGTTATTCATTTATTATTTTAATAGCCTGTAATTCTTGCTTTTCCTTTTGTTCTTTTCCTGGAAATTTCCTGGAAATTTCATATTTTTCTTTCCTACTCATAAAATTCGTTCTTAAGGTTGTTGCAAAGTTTCTATATAAGGATTAAACACGTAACTGTACTATTGTCGCTGAGACTTCGAGTTTCCTACTTTTTTCACAAACACGATTATATTTCACATTTTTCCACGGTAACATACCAATGCCGGGCATTCTTAGCGCGTTAAATTCCGTCACGGATTTATTCGTTCTCGTCGTAAAAGCTACGAGAATACCGGCGAAGGTAAATCTCACCGCCCCCGAAAATTTAAGATGACAGTTGTTGCGGCATACGGTGCTCGCAACCCCTGAAATCATCGAACCGGAAGGGGGTGTCTCCAAGGGCGGAGGCATGACGCAAGTGCACAAGATCCGAAGGTCAGGTCCTCGGGATTACTCATTCATAAACGCACTTCACGCTCCTTCCTCTTCTCTTCTGTCCCTTTTAACGATCTATGGACAGGATATCCTCCATAGTCTTGAATCGATGACCTACATCCCATGAAAATGCCCTTTTCTATTTTTCTTGCTTCTCTTTAGCAGCTCATGGGAACGAGGAAGAGCGCAATCAAAATTTCTTTTCGATCGATATTTCTATTATGTCACTTAATGGATTTATAAATTGGCTTTTATTTCATTAAAATATATTTGCTGTAAAGACGTGTGTGTTATTTTGCGAAACGAAAATTCAGACTTTATAATTTCCAAAATAATATACAGATTATATTTTATGCAACCGTTTGCTTTAAATGCAAGTTGTTGTATATTTGTTACCGACTTCTATTTTTGTCCTCATTGGTATTTATTAATATTTATGAAAGAAGCTTCCCGCAAGGTAGATTACATTTTTAATAAGTTGAACGGAAATTCAATATGAATCGAATACTCAAAACAAATAACAATTTGCGCTCTTCCAAAAATTGATAATTCTTATCTGCTTCGACCAATAAAGGTCTTCTTAGAAACTTCTCTCTTCATTATCTACAAATTGTTCCGAAAGATTCCACTTACGTATTTACTACCTTCTCGTTGCTCATCATTTACGTACAATAAGAATCCCTAATGCTTCAGTCATTTGTGACTTTTTAGGGAGAATATATTGACATAGGAAGGAAAGATACCGAATGCAAACAATCCTGAACAGTATTGATTTTACGTTGAATATTTTGAATTCTATATCGGGTACCTTCTTTCGTATTCTTATCACTTATTTATGCATTGATAAACAAGTTTGTGGAATGTATGTAGAATTACCAAAAAGGAACGTCATCCATACAAATGCATAGAGCTACGTATAAGTTAGTTTGAATAAATATATAACATTTTTACTAAACTACATACAAGCATGTGCCAAAAATTCGATTTAAACAAACGATTTCGTATGTATACACATTTTTCGTCTTAATACGATTAGTCCACAGATAGAGGTTTGTCCCGAAAAAAAACTTTGAACGTAAACAAAACAATTTCGTTACAGTTCAACAGGACGTTTTCTTTCCGTAACAATCACGGCGATAATAAGTTACGTTATTTAAGAGGACGCAGTTCGCGTCCTAGCATCGAGAACAGTGGAACGTTTATGCCGAACGCATCGCGATACAAAGTGTCCATCGACATGACTAGTGCAGTGGCCGTGGTTTATCGACAACCTGTCGCCCCGACCTCGAGACAACGTCGAAAGTGCAGAACCCTTTCTGTTCTACGCGACCTGACGAAGTTGTTCTACGCGGTAATACGGGCGGGTAGAAGTTTTGTTCAAGTTTGCACGTCGACTTCGATAACATCGTTCGATGGCTTGGTATCGCATCATGTACGCGCACCATTTATCTGACGTGAGATAATAGATTAGCGATGGAACCTAACAATCTTGTTATATAATGTGGGATAGTCTCGAACGTCCCTAATTGCAAAAGATTGTTAACAGTTTTGTGAAAGAGCCAATTACAAGGTACGCATGACAAAGTTTCGATAATTGAGATTCGATGTTTTTATAGATATTGTCCGAGAAATGTCTTTCTTTTACAGACACGTCTTTTACAACGATGCATCTTCGTACAAACATGAAACCTAATCTATCAAACGTTGTGATTTGTATCTTGATAGAACAAAATGGATGATACGTAATAAATAAAACGGAAAATATTATGCATCCATTATTTCCTTATAAAACGGAAAGAATCTATTCGGGCGACATAATAAATATTACGGTTTTAACATTTTAACACAATTTCCGTGTCGAGGATAGGATGGGTTTCTAAATGTATGAATACTAATAACGGTAAGATATTTGGAAAATAAGACTGTGTGTATTATTTGGAACATTGTCTAGAAAATATATTGCTTGAGTACCGTTATTTAGAGAATTATTTAGGAAATGAATTGTTGAGATATATTTGAGAAAGTTTTTCAAATTCTGTTAAAGATTGAGATTTATTTTTGTATATATATTTTAAACAATGAACTAGTTGTTTTGTGTAAGGTTTAGAAAAATAAGGGTTTCGTTTGCTTGGCTATAAAGTTATACCAGAACAAAATGGCAAATTCAATAGTACGTTTTCATTAAATTAATTTAACACTGATCGACTTTATTCAAACGGAACGTTCAAAACAACTACCTTGTTGCAAACAAAATTTGATCTCGGTGGCGACCAAATAAAATGCAAAATAGTTGTTTACTCGAATCCTTATACCCACGAAGCGGAGATAAACATATGAAAGAGTAAACAGAACGCAAACATACACAAGCTTGTTTACCATGCTCACGGTAACCAGTTTTCTATCACGAATTATATAATTTTTCGAAAATACGGTAGAACGAACTGATATAGATCGAAGTGCGCGCACAAAACGTACATATCCACAAACATGAACAAGTATTTATTGTTACTCGCTTTAACTAGCCGAGATGTACAAACATTCTCGAGCAGAAATGTATTGGAAATCGTTCACCAGCCATTTCGCGTGAAATCGTGTGCCATGCTTCTGCGTGTTTTCAGTCGTCTGTAAAATTTACATTTACTAAGTTTACGGTTCGCGGAGTATCCACACATTTTTAGTTTATGCTATCAATAACGCGAATTTATAAGAAATATTTCTAATGTAATAAATCAATCAAAATATTGGAATACCTTCGAACGCTAATAAATGTATTTATATACATCGCATAGAATATAGTTTTCCTAAATGGTATTTCTTTTCCAATATTCTCCGCTCTTTGATGAAAGCTATAATCTTGAATCATTCCACGCGAGATGCCAAAATATTCGACATTCTGTGCCAGCAAATTACTCGTTGATTAAATAATATACAATTGTGTTCAAAAAGAAATATATATATATATATATATATATATATATATATATATATATATAAGGAAATGAAATTTGAAAGAACAAAGTTACGCGAGCGTGTACGTCTCTAATAGAGCGCACAACGGCCTTCTTTGGTTGCTCTTTATCCGTTCATGCACAAAAGATCTTTCCTGCAAGGAACTGCGCGGCACAATACCCCTCGCTTCTACCCTTACTGCCGGAAGGGTAGTCGCGACAGCTTTCGAAGGCTCGTTTACGTCGATTAACCGAGCTGTTCTCGTTACAAGCTGTGATCCGCGAGATCGCCGGGACGTCGTCGTTGCCTCGTCCGGTTGCCACGAAGCTTATCGACAAGCTGTCTACCCGACACGACGGCCACGGGCAAGGAAGCGCCTTCGTCCAATTGATCAACGTTAACGGAAGGTCCGAGGTTTATGTTAAGGAGGCGAACCACCGACCTCGTTCAACCTTACCGACCCAAACGAGCGGCACACACCATGCAGGCGTGTGTGACGACCACGTAGCATCCGCCGACCTTTTTGTCACCGTACCTTTGCGGTTCTCTGGTCGCGTGCCGGACTGTAATCCGTCTCTCTTTCGCTCACGGACGTTCCCCTTTTTTCCTACAATAAGATGGTCAGGTCGAGCCTGTGTGCAAAGAAGGGTCAATCGAGGATTAACCTGTTTACCACAGAGGGATCATATAGGAAATGACACAGGTGCCTTCCGGGTTTTAGTGAAAACCAGAAGCTAACGATGTTGACGCCCTGTCAAGCGGACGGTGTTTGTTTCTTAATCCACTTTTTATTTCTTTTTACTCGATCACTTATAGATCGTAAATATATTTTCAAATTCATGGTTCACGTCTGCCGAATATCAAAACGTTATGATCTTCTCTTGCGAAGAGAATTACCTGTTTTAACAAAGATTTTCCGTAATATAGGTACATCATAAATACGAAATCTTCAACTTTTTATAGAGACTTTTCACCCACGTTTCCTATCTACATTTATCGGTTTACGGAAGAGAATTGTTAAGAAAACGGAAGAAGATAAGATCAGGGAATCGATCATCCGCCATTGTGCTATCCGACCAAGATCAACTGCGTGTACCCTTGCAGGTGTCGCAAAATTGCAAGGAAGGATTTCCAGGTGCAAGGACTCCAGCTATTCTATTTAATTCCAGGAATAACAGTATCCCCAGGCTAGCAGCAGTACGCTCGGCCATCGACAGTATCTAAATTACAAGCGTAATTCCTGAGAGAAAGATAACGATCTGCAAAGCCGTGAGGTTATCTCTTAATCACATTAGGTAATTGTTCATGCTAGTCCTCTTTATTTCCAGCGTAAACCACCGCATGCTAAGAAAACTTTCGACATTTGGTGCACTTCGTTCGTGTCCTTCGCGAATATTGTTAAAGCCGGATTGTTAAAGAAGAAGAAGGAAACAGAGGATTAAGAAGTAGGATGGTCGACGATCTTTGTGTAAACAGGTGAGCTGTTAAACGCTTCCATCTTTTCTCTTTTCTTCCTTATTTTATTTAGCCTCGTCTAGCGCTTCCACCATCGCCCTTTCTTGCAACCAGGAAGCACAAATCGTTGAAGCTTCCCTAGATAGTGAAAACTTGACGCTGCTCGGTGTACCCATGTTGGCATAAAGTTTATGAGGGTCCGTTAAAATCGGTTTTATTGGTGTGCAGTTAGCTCCTTAGAAATCCTTCTGACAGTAAAACAATTAAAACCTTACCTCTCTTCACCCGCACATGCTCCTCGCCTACTACAAAGTTGAAGAAAGAAGACATTCCAAATGTAGTTTAGGATTTTTCCAGAAATCGAACAATTTCGAAGCATAGAAAGATCGTAAAGGCGTATGAATCGACGAGTTCGGCTCAGTCTGCCTAACAGAACATCATGAACCTCGACAACTTGCTAATTGTACTGGTGATTTATTAAATCCCCTTGTAGACGTGTCGGTGTAAAGCAACGGTCCGACAAATTTGCGCAGTAAATTTACCCAGGAAACGAAGATAAAATGAGAGTGAGCGATACCTTGCGATTTACTGTCCAGTCGTAAAACGTGCGTAAATTAGAATTACTTAATTTGCGTGGTTATAGAGATAGCTGTTCCTCTTTCCAGCGCATATTTCGCAGGGAAACTGAATTTTCCGTTGACATTTTTATTACTGGAAAGCGGAGATTCGTGCGCGCAATATCAAGATTTAGATCTTAATGAGGGAGGTCGTAAGTTTAAAATAAGGGGCATTTTAGAAACACGAGATAACGATGTCTTTTACCGATAAAAGAAGTAGTTACGTTTTTCAAAATTACGCAATGTATGAAGCAAAATTCTACTTTCAGGGGAAATCATTTACTTTCCAAAGAATTACGTCGGCAATACTCGTTCTGAAGTTTAAGTATGGTATATATTCTGTCACTAACGTGGAGAATTTTTCAGAAATTGCAATTTATCTATACGTATATATGTATTGTCTAAAACTTGTCCATCGGCGTATAAAATTTGACACAATACGCTTTGTCAAGCTCATAGCAGACAGAATTGAACGAGAACTGTGCAGTAATCCCAGACGAACAGCTATATATTTTTCATGCGAACGAAATAACCGGTCGTTACCAATTTTCGAGGCACAAAAAGGGAATCTTTAATCCTCGGCTCGGCGAGCGATTTATTTTCATCAGGGAATCGCATCGTCTCCGCGATCGAACGGCAGAGTTACGTTACGCTAACAAACGTTAATTTGTGCCCTCACGGTCGACGTATCGAATTATTGTAGCTTTCAAGAGATCTTCCCTTCCCGTTTCCCCCGTACACTTAGGCCAATCGTGAATCAAATCGCATTAGCCTCGCAGATGCATATTCATGGGAAACGTATGGCAGATTACACAGGTTTCGTTGCACCCCGCCTACCAAGAGGGGTGTTTTGCATCCCTTGAAAAAGGGTTCCGAGCATATTTATCGAGGCAAAACGACGTCGTAAATGCTCACGATATCGTCCTTCTCTCCTTTCGTTACTTTCATCCCCCCACCGCTCTTCTATTTTTATTCATACCGTCTTACGTTTTTCACGTTTGAATCTCTTTCTTTCTCTTTTTATCTTTTCGTCTTTTTTGTTCGCACACGTAGTCCCATTGATCGTACTTTGTCGTCGTTTGCGTTCCAACGGATGGAATTTGATCGACTTGCGAGACCCTCGAGCGTTACTCGTGACGAGACAACAAGCTTTTTCATTTCTTCGCGGGAGAAATCGTTTCTTCGTGATGGGACGTAACGGCTCCAGGGATCCTCGTGTTTGATACGGAATTTGACAGCACGGTAATCGTGCTATCAGACCGACAGACGGTGAAAGCGATGGGGAGGAATATGGACTTCGGAGCGTTGCGTTGCTTTTATAATTTGATCGTGTACCACGGTGCCCTTCAGGATTTTCGAATGGTACTGTCGAAATCTCTTCGTTTAAAGAGACCAGGCACTTAGAAATTCATGGAATAGAAATTTACAAGCTACCTTTATCAACGTGTTAACGTCACTAACTGCTCGTTTCTTAATTAGAAATTTGTGCAATCATATTTCGTATTATTAAAGTCGATACACGCAAATCAATCGAATAAGTCGATCTTAACTCTTCTATTAGGTTCTTTTCGTTTTATGAGGAAGTAGTAGATGCACAACATTTTTTGTTTCATATTATTTTATTGAATTATATTTGATCCATTTTATTCTATTACTACAAAATGGATCATATATAAATCCATAAAACAATATAAAATAAAAAATGTGCATCTATTATTTCACTTACGAAACGAAAGAAACTTTTAGGACAACCTAATTACATTTCTCAAGTTTATTCTCCCATCTTGCATTAAGATATCCTTGTTCCTTAAGGTATCTCAAGGTATCCTTGAGCACGTCGAAAGATCAAAATGAAAAATTCTACGACACGAAACATATTCGTTGAATTCGCACAGGATCTCGCAAAAGCATTATCCGATATTTCGAAACCACGCACGGAATGTCTGCAACCCCGAAATTAGTCACGGAAGCGTCTGCCTCGTCGCCACCGGGAAAAAGTTAGATTGTTCCCCCCGGAAGAATAGAAAAGAAGTCTGCGCGAGCAAAGGAATCAAGCGACGTGAAGAAAGAGACAGAGGGGGTCGGATGATTATCCGAAGTTCATCGGTCCTCTTCACGAACTCGTGAGCCTGCTAAGCCACGCATTAGAAACATCCAGGCGGAGTTATTCAGGTCGTGCGACTCGTTTTCTCTTGGTTCGCGCGCGCCGATTTCTCCTCCATCGCACGCGTACGTGTACGTCGCTCTCTTCTCTGTATTTCAATCTGTCCGTGTCCTTAACTCTCTGCACGTGTGTGCGTGGTAAGTCTGATCGTGAATGCCGCTGGAGGATTATGGGGTGCGAGTGTGACGAGTTCTTCGAGGACCATCCTTGTCCTTCGCCTTCTCCTTCTTCACCTTCTTCTTCTTCTTCTTCTTCTTCTTCTTCTTGCTTTCCTTCTTTACACCTCGAGTCCTTACGATCGTCGGTTACGCGAACATTGTGTCACCGATGAGATTATCTCTGCTCCCTTTTTTCAGCACTGGGGACAGTATACACGATTTCTCATCGAACGCAGGATGAGTCGCGCTATCCATTCAGAAACAGGAAGAGCTTCGTGTCATGCGGTCGCTAGGAGTCAAATTTAGAATGTTTCTTGTTCCGTATTTTAAAGAATATTGGAGAACAGAGAAAGCTGCGCAATTGATAACATACTGACTTGATTTGGACAATTTTTAGAATCGTTGGTGGAACGTCTTCGTATTTATAGTTGTGATATCGAGTAGATTCTAACGATGTTATAGGCCACGGGTAAAAAGTTGCGGAAAGATCGAAGGGAATAGAACGAAGATGTTCTTTGAAAGTATATATACTCATTGTAATTTAAGTAGCTTTCGTGCGTGGTATAGAAGAAAGCGAGTGTAATTGAATGTAAATGAGAGTAATTGAAAAATTAAAAAACAAATTGAACGATTACTAATTATTGAATAAAGAAATTGTTCCAATCGCAAGTTGTAAGGGTTATTCAATAGGAAAATCACTGACGGAAAAACAGAATCAATAGGAAAACCACTGACGATATGTTTCGAAAAGATCTCATTGTTATTAATATAACGTTAGAAAAATAATAAAACATCTTCCTTTCTTAATACATGTCTCCTAGAATTATTCGGAAATGTAATAAATAATAATCAGTAAAACATCTTTCAAGTCCTTACACCGATACAGCCTTCTCTTAAATTCCTTTTGTTAAAAATTTACTAAAACTATTTGTCTTGGTAATCCCGACAATAACTCAAACGTAGGAACAAAAAATTACTTGGTCTGCGAAACATGCATAAACAGAATAGAATAAACTGAGAAATCCATAAAGGATGAAAAAGCAGAGTTTTAGGAGAGCCTTGAGTAGCTTCCAGGTATGTACCTTCGAACGGTGCCTGAAATAATATTTCGGCTAAAACAATAAAGATTTGGAAGGGACGCACGAACAATGGACTTGGCCGTCTACCTGCGGAATTTTCCTGAGGATTTCTAGCGTCCGAAACGAGAGACGAGCTTTCAGGGAAACGGTAATGCGATTAGTTGCGGGGTGCAAAGTGAGGTACACGCAGGCATCGTTTGTTCTTCGACATAACTGTTAATTCCCTACGAATGTTATTTGTACGGATGGGGGTGCGCTTTCAACGACCGCATTGTTTTTCAGCCGCAGTATTAATGTTATTTGCGGATTAAGGCCGAACCGATCGACCAAACGTTTGGAAATAACGTTTCTCTGGATTTGCTAACTGTTAATCAGGTGTTCCATATGTTTCTACAGAAATAATTCTGCGTAAACTCATCACGTCCTAATACTTTGGATTTGACAAAGGCGTCGCTATTTTCTATGAACTCTTGTACTTTCAAATTTTGGTTAAAATTAAACGACAAGAATTTTAACTATTATGCTCTTTCTCTGTAATCTTATTTTATATCGTATAGTATTAAGTTTTCGATTTAATCACATTTAAAATTCATTAATATTTTTGTTTAACTATCGGACTTATCATGCTATACAAGGCCATATTAAAACCTGTTTGGACCTATGGAATCCAACTATGGGGAACAGCAAGTAATTCCAACATAGAAATTCTTCAATGATTCCAATCGAAAACTCTAAGATCTTTAAAGGGGTGGCCTGAATTAGAACGGTCTGAACCAGCCTTCTTTTTTGTGATTTTTTTTGGAAGGGAAAGAAAGAAGTGAAGTTATTGAATTTTGTGGTATGCTTTTATATGTATTTAACGAATACAAAAAAATTTTGTTTAAGTAAAAAAAGAATTATAACAGATTTCTAAGCCTATTTCATGGACTGCAGTTTTCAATCGGTGGACAAGATCCATCTCGTAATTCTTGACTGATACAAAAAAAAACAAAAGAGAATTAAATTATTATGTATCTTTATTGTCAATGAACTACCTAAAGGCAGGAAATAATGTGAAATTACAAATTTTGACGGGTTTAAAGAAAAAGTGTGTTTTATAAAAAAAGGTACTATACTTTAAGGTGCTGTAACAATTATTTAAATAAACTTCTCGACGAAAAATGTAGTTCATATAGAAGAGAATTTAATACTGAAGAAAAGGAATTTTGGCTCAATTAAATAAGTCGTTTAGTTTTTTTGCTATCATGTATAGCAAGTGAGAAAAATCGTGAAAATAAAAACTGGAAAAAACGCGTTTCGAAGTTTTCAATAGGAAAAAATATCAATTTTTGGTTACTTACGTTGATAATCTGTTGAGAGTTCGATCTTGAACCTTTTGGATAATTTCCCATGATATTCTTACGATGTGTATACCTCAAGAATCCGAAAAATCTAACTTATGATGCTAAAAACTACTAGCTAGTGCTAGTGTAAAGCCATGTACACTAAATGAATCATTACCTTTTTATTATACTTCTATTAGACACATTAGGATTCAACTGGATACAACCATAAATTATGACTATGATATTGAACGACCCTTTAATCTTTATCAGGTATGAAATTCTGAAAAAATGTCGGAGTGGCCAGTGCTGCTTTCGGCTTTATATCTTTGGAAATATTTAGAATTGACCTCTGTCACTTTGGAAACATATTCTTAGATAATTTATCTATCGATTTATGCAATAAAAAAATATGATTTTTTTGACATTCTAATTCAGGACACCCCCCTAATAGATGCACCTTGGTATGTTACCATCGAAACAATTCATCGCAACCTCAAGATACCCACAGTCAAAGAAGAAATATCAAAATTCAGCAATAGTTATAGCTTAAAAATTAACAATCACCAAAACCCTCTAATTACTCAATTACTCGACACGCCGGATCAGATTCGCAGGCTAAAAAGACAACACCCCTTAGGTTTAAGCACTAGATTCAATTAGAATCAAACACACTTTATACTTTTTAATCATGCCATAGTACCACGCCAGAAAAATTTACTTAAAATTCTCAAGAGAATTGATTGTAATGTGCATCCAAATAAAATAAAATAAAAAAAAGAAAAATTTCGGACCGCAGATTCTATTTTCATTTTCTCTGTTTATCCAAATTNCATAGTACCACGCCAGAAAAATTTACTTAAAATTCTCAAGAGAATTGATTGTAATGTGCATCCAAATAAAATAAAATAAAAAGAAGAAAACTATCGGACCGCAGATTCTATTTTCATTTTCTCTGTTTATCCAAATTTAGTAACAGATATAACATAAGAATTAACAATCACCAAAACCCTCTAATTACTCGATTCCTCGACACGCCGGATCAGATTCGCAGGCTAAAAAGACAACAACCCTTAGGTTTAAGCACTAAATTCAATTAGAATAAAACACACTTTATACTTTTTAATCATGTCATAGTACCACGCCAGAAAAATTTACTTAAAATTCTCAAGAGAATTGATTGTAATGTGCATTCAAATAAAATAAAATAAAAAAAAGAAAACTATCGGACCGCAGATTCTATTTTCATTTTCTCTGTTTATCCAAATTTAGTAACAGATATAACATAAGAATTAACAATCACCAAAACCCTCCAATTACTCGATTCCTCGACACGCCGGATCAGATTCGCAGGCTAAAAAGACAACAACCCTTAGGTTTAAGCACTAAATTCAATTAGAATAAAACACACTTTATACTTTTTAATCATGTCATAGTACCACGCCAGAAAAATTTACTTAAAATTCTCAAGAGAATTGATTGTAATGTGCATCCAAATAAAATAAAATAAAAAAAAGAAAACTATCGGACCCCAGATTCTATTTTCATTTTCTCTGTTTATCCAAATTTAGTAACAGATATAACATAAGAATTAACAATCACCAAAACCCTCTAATTACTCAATTACTCGACACGCCGGATCAAATTCGCAGGCTAAAAAGACAACAACCCTTAGGTTTAAGCACTAAATTCAATTAGAATCAAACACACTTTATACTTTTTAATCATGTCATAGTATCACGCCAGAAAAATTTACTTAAAATTCTCAAGAGAATTGATTGTAATGTGCATTCAAATAAAATAAAATAAAAAGAAGAAAACTATCGGACCGCAGATTCTATTTTCATTTTCTCTGTTTATCCAAATTTAGTAACAGATATAACATAAGAATTAACAATCACCAAAACCCTCTAATTACTCTATTACTCGACACGCCGGATCAGATTCGCAGGCTAAAAAGACAACAACCCTTAAGTTTAAGCTCTAAATTCAATTAGAATAAAACACACTTTATACTTTTTAATCATGTCATAGTATCACGCCAGAAAAATTTACTTAAAATTCTCAACGAGAATTGATTGTAAATTACTTCCAAATAAAAAAAAAAAAATATTCTCTGTGATTTCTCGCTTCTCAATGATTTTCAACGGATCTTAACTTCATCTGGAAGCATGGATAACCTCATGTCATGCTCAAGTTCAGCCCGACATCGTAAATACTTCAAGATCTCCGATGGTCCAGCATTCTCTGCGCCATTGTTCTACGCACCGCGGGAGGTCCTTCCTTTTTCGCTAGTTTATCCTAGATCGTTTTCTGTGTCGACCATAAGCCAACGTCCCTTGTGTTCTCCGTTCGCGTTCATGGAAGACCTCGACCTCGTGCACGGAATTTTTAAAATGTCTCCAGTTGGAATCACATGCTTCCACGAAATTCTGTTACCAATATGACGTGCCCACTTGAATATGTATGTATGTTGGTGCATGCAGCTGAGAGAATGCGCAGACGCTCATTTCATACCAAATAGCGGATATTCGTGTTTCTTGAACGAGACGGCGCGTTTCAGAATTTTGGTAATTGATATAAATTTCAATATAAGGCTAACTAAAATCGAACGATTTCTAGCTTTGAGTATAGAGAAAAGAGAAGGAAAGAGAATTTCTATAAACATACAAGTATACAGGTATTAGAATTATAACTTAATCGAGCCCTGCATATTCGATCAACATAGATCACATTTTTTTTCTACTTTATTTGGATGCACATTACAACTAATTCTCTTGATAGTTCACATTAACAAGAAAAGTGTTCCGTCTCGAACGATAGCAACCGCTAGGCGCGTACTATTCACACAGGTTGCTTCCGCAGGAAAGTACTCAGCACTTTCCAAGAGTTAAAAGAATCTTTCCTGGAAAAATGTTCGAATCGAGCGTTTATTTTCTTAAGAGACATCTCGTTAGTTGGATGCTAGAGTAAAGTTTATATCTGTTTTCAAAGGAATTTTTTAAAAAGTCCCGAAATCACGATCAGCTACACTGTACAATTTCGCATAATTGTTATACAAGTATTCGTTTTCCTCTTACTACGAGGAATAAAATCCGATCGCAGTACATATTTAACCGTGGTTAACGGGGAAGATTTACCGGGCGTTGAACGAATCTAAAAATTGGTGGAAGTAAGGAGTCGTTAAGGAGGACGAAACACTGACAGGATTACAAAGGGAAAATTAACGCAGCAGAAGGATAAGGGAAAGGAACGTGAAAGAAACGCTTATGTACAAAGAGTCTCTCCTGGGATACTAATGAAGCTAGCCCTTAATGAATCCATACCGGGCCCTTGAAGATTTCAAGATAACGCTGATGGATACTCTCGCACCAGGAACTCTTCCACAAACGGAAATTACCTTGTTCCCGCCAGGACTTTCTCTACGGTCTTTTCTTGGTTGGACAGTGTCGCTTTGAGAACAGCCATAATCCGGGAATATCGTTGTCGTCGAATTCCTCCAAGAATCTTCCTTGCATCTTTTTGCATACCAAAGCACGCGTCGATAGATTTACGACGTACTCTGTCCGGCAATTATCACCTGTCATGATTTAACCAGAGAAACCTGTGGTTCCCATAGCGACATTTCTTCTCTGTTTAACGAAATAATCTGAACCCTAATTAAGTCATGATGTACCGTGCGCCGACCCCTTCGATGAACGGAAGGAACAAAAGAACTGGAAGACGGTATTAATTATTTCGTACGCTGATTCGTTCTGGTAGAAAGTTTGCGAATTACGAGAATTTTTATATCCCTAAACTGACCGTTTTTATACTGTAGCGGCTATTTATGAATTATGATGTAAGACGAAGCACCAAAGGGATTCTTAAGGTTAACCCTTGCACAATGTAGCATGAGAGAGACTCGTCAAATACGCTATAAATTACACGCTTTAAATATCGTTACATTTAATGCAATTATGATTAATGCTTGAGTTACTCAACCCATTTTCGCGTAATTGAATCACACCCTTAGCTAAACAATATCTCTTCGTCCCTTTCCACTCTAATTAAGAATCAGTTCATACGTCGTGAAATTCCAGGCGGTTCGACAGACGGCGTTTAATCGATTGTTACGAGGCCGGAGCGGGACTTCGTGTAAACTCGAGGGATTATTATTCCCGTGGACGTGTTGTTGGTCCGCTTTCGTAGCGAGGTACGAAAGACGAATTTCGTGGAGCTGTGGGTCCCGCGTTCGCTACGTAGCCACGGATCCAATTACACGATTCACGACGATCGACGTGGAACAATCGGCGACCAGGATGGAACGTCCAACGAGAAGGAGAGTCTACTGGCAACTCTTGCCATCCGCCTCGCCAACCGTCTCTCTGTTATTTGCCGAGCTATCATCGGGAGAAGTTTCGCGGAGGCAAGGGCCCAGGCTACGAGATTGCTAGCCTTCCGCGCGGCGTAATTACCAAAAATCAAGCAAAAGGACCGAAAAGCCATCACTGTGCTTCGACGGTGTTTCTGCAATTTTGGCGCGGGGCCATTGACACGCACTCGGCCACTCGCCGTTTGTCTTCGAGACATTCTCTGCACCGCGGTGATTCTTCAACGCGAACGTCGTAAACCCAGCGGAAAATACGTGGCAAGAAAGAAAACTCTCTCGTTGCATTCATACTCTGTTAAAGTTTATCAACCTGTTTCTTAATTAGAAGCTCCTTTGGGCAGAGAAGTATAAATTTACGAAGGTCAATTGATCTTGCATTGGTTGTTTTTAGACTGGTTGTTTTTAGGCTGTAATTATCGTTAATCACTGTTACAACGTCGGACAGAAGAATAAAGTAGGTCGAGAGTAACGTAAATTATTTTTAATTGCTAGTTCGATTTATTCGCTACGTGGTCACTCGTGAATAATACTATGACCGATATTTATCCGACATATTTCTCGATTTAATATCGCATATTATATTTGTATGTAAAAAGAACCATCTTTCCTTGTATCGACAATTTCTCGTAGTTTCATTCAATTTTCCCGATCTTTCTCCGTACGATCAATGCCTCCATCCATCCCTATCACTCGCATCGGTTGGCTCACAAAAATTTGCCACGCTATGCCGCTACGTCCAGATCGCGGACATTCTCGAATCCAAAAGAAATTACCCTGTCACCCCTGGAAGCGCCATAAATCGCGACGGAGAAGCCAATTAAGCAGGAGAACGAGTTAGGGAACAGGTCTCGCGGAAGGCGAAAGTGAGGCTCGCGCGATCGGCCGACGAGAAAAACGCCCGGCAGAGTAAACAACGGAAAAGTGGAATGGCCCGAGACAAAGAGGAAGGTTCGCGCGTACTCGCCTGCCTCCTTCGATGCGGTACAAAGCGACAGAAGATGGACAAAGAAGAAGCTGGCTACGGAAACGTGTATAATCTTCTTGGCTTGCACCGAAAGACAGACAGAGATTGCATACCACCTTTGCGTTTCTTCAGGTACAAGACAGAGAGGAAAATAAAGAGGAAGGAGGATAAGGAGTGAAACGGGAAGAAGAAAAGGTAAAAAGTGCGAAGAAAGAGAAACGACAGCGTGTACAATGCGCGGCGCGAAGGGAAAGAGGAAGAGCGAGAGAGAAGCCTTTATCGTTGAAAAAGGTTTCGGCTTAGCCTTTTGCCACCCCCTTCTGACCTCCGTGCAGCCCCTCCTCAGGCGAATTTCCTAACGTTTGCCACCCGCTGCGTCCCTTCTTGCTCCACGGACAATGCTTGTCCGACCGTTCACAGCGACAATCGCACGGAAATCGTGACGGTTTTACCGTCGCTGGAAATCCATGCCGAATCTACCGGCTGCATTCATCCGGCTACGTTTTCCTCTATCTGCCTTTCCGCATCTCTCCTCCCTCTACAGCGAACGTTCTTCAGAGCCGCGTCACGACGCTGCACCGACGGCCAGAGGGTGCTCTTTGCCGAGCAAAAATGAAAAATGTTGTTGGTTCTATTCCACGTTCAATTGATGTTGTAAGGCAATCTTTAGTGGACTAAGGAATTTGGGGGAATTTTTGTGGTTGTTAAATGGTCAGAATGAAGTCGTAGAACAGTGATAAAAAACATCTTTTTTTTCTGTAGTTAATGTACTAGTCTGGTGAAATTGAAAATATCAGGAGAAGCATCTATTTTTCTATGGATAAGATGAGAAGGAATATTGATACAATACGATTTACAACTAATATGATTTTCTTCTATGTCTATTTGTTATATTTTTATTCGTTTTTCTTTTTTAAATAGCATTCGAAGTATAGAGAAAATGTATTCACGAGAAGAGAGAAGCATCTATTTTTCTATGGATAAGATGAGAAGGAATGTTGATACAATACGATTTACAACTAATATGATTTTCTTCTATGTCTATTTGTTATATTTTTATTCGTTTTTCTTTTTTAAATAGCATTCGAAGTATAGAGAAAATGTATTCACGAGAAGAGAGAAGCATCTATTTTTCTATGGATAAGATGAGAAGGAATATTGATACAATACGATTTACAACTAATATGATTTTCTTCTATGTCTATTTCTTATATTTTTATTCGTTTTTCTTTTTTAAATAGCATTCGAAGTATAGGGAAAATGTATTCACGAGAAGAGAGAAATTCTCCGAACTTTCAATCGGGTTTCATATCGAATTTTGAGAAACTGTTTAATCTCTCTCGTTAAATTTAAACGAACAGCCATGAACTATTTCTCGTATGTTTCATACATTTCCGTGATTGAACGCACACCTATTACAACTACATAATTCTCGTCTTAAAAATCGTGACAACAAACGCGAAGAAGACAGAGAGCGTTCTGCGTCGTTCGTAAATATTAATTCGAATCCTGGCCGTATTCGGTGATACACAAAACGCGCAGGATTCGCGTTTCCCCATTGGAATTGACTCCGTTACATGAAAGCACGTTTGCGGGGGTAGGTGGTGGCAAACAAATCCCGGGATCGTGGCACTCTTGGGACAGCGTCCCTTATTCTCGTCTGTATACGCGGCGATTCCGGTCCCCTTGATTTTATACTCCTTTTTTTCTGGAATATAAGGCTCGTTGATCCTGGACACGGTATAAATAATTCCTCGAACAAGATCCCAATGAATCATCTTCAAAGGAATTTTGTCGGATTGTCGCGACAGCTACGTAGCGAGCTCGACATTTCCAAGCAAATCGTACAGAGTTTCGTTTATTGGGATACGGCAAAGAGAAGATTCGTTTCTTTTCGATTCTCGTCTTATTTGATTAAATGGAAGTACAATAATACAATAAAATATAAAATAATGTAGAACGTTTTCGGCGGTGAAATAAGGGAAAATAAACTATTTCTTCTATCGAATGGAAAATTTACGTTCAACCGATACATCGAAATTCCAAGCAGCAGTGCCAGTCGTCCGTATCCATAAGTAGCTACAATAACGCGTAACGGCTTCATAATAACGCAGTAGCGAAAATGAGAAAGGAAGAGCGACTCTGGCGGCATGGTAATAAAAGTAAATCACGTGCAGGCCGAGTAGCACGTGGTTGCGGAGAGTCGTGGTGCTAATCGCGATTTCGGGAAAGCCCAGCCACCGCAAATGCGGGGAAAACTCGCCGCAATAAAAGCCAAACGGGAGAGAACCAGAGAGAAAGAGAAAAGGTGAAGGGAAAGAACGGTGGTACAGAGAATAAAGAGACAAGAGGCCTCTACTGGGGAGAGAATCGGTGGCACAAGAGAGAAAGATGAGAGAAACGACCAAGAGCTAAAACCAAAGAGCAACGAAGACAGGTATACGATGAAAAGTAGTAGGCACACGGTGAGTGCACGTGTTCGTTCGAAACGCGTTCTCGTTGCAGACGGAACCAACGGAGAGAAGAACGAACGGTACCAGAAAAAGGCGCACAATACACAGTTGGCGGGCTTGTGCGCGGCTGAAAAAAGCAGCGAGGGTTGGTCAGAGGGTGGCTAAAGGTGGCAGGCACCATTTTTCTCGGGCGGTGTGCGAGAGCAGAAATATGCCTGCATCGTCGCAATTAGTTGCGCGCCACGAAAAAGGAGAACGTCGAATGGCCGACGGACGGACGGACGAGCAGGAAGCCGCTGTTAATCTTTGCGGGTCGTAATGGCGGGAAGTAACGCCTCTCTTCGCGGGAAAAGTGCACTTACTTGCAGCAGGCCACAGCCATGTAAAAAATTTTGGCCCGTATCAGCTACGAGATAAATCGTAGCCTGCCTCCGCTTTTGTGCTTCATGGCGAACATTGCTTAAACGTGAATTATGAGTTACCCTTATAATTGGACGCGTTCAAAAAGTTAGATTAAATGCTGTTTTCATTCGTGATATTTTAATCAGGGTAGAACGAGAATCAACGTTTCGAATGTTAGAAAGGTAGAAATCTTGTGATCTTGCTCGTCCTATAAGAGGAGTGGTGATGTTGCGTAAATTGGGTAGATTGGTTGGAACTGCTGAATTCGTTCGAACGCAACACTGGGAAAATCCCAATTAGACCGGTTGAACGACAGTCGATGCTAATGTCGGGCGATTTTGGAAAGGTCGTAGCGGTGGAGGGAAAATCTGGATCGGAACTCGCTGAACTGAACTCTAATCCCTGCTACCACCTGAACAAACACCGGTCACCGTGGTTCTCTTGTCAAAGAAGACTAATGATTCGATGGAATTTCTCGGTCGTCGCGTAAAACTAGTTCGGGGAAATTGTGAAGAAGCTCGAAGACAAGGGAAGTATTCGTGAAACCACCAACTCGTGCAAGTTTTATATACTCCATCAAACCGGTTACTTCAGAGCTGTACTAAATTCCTCGGCATTAATCGATCTTCTCAGACAAACCTTTCATTCGCCATATCTTATCCCATAAATCGAATCGTTTTGGATGCTGCGATCTTTAATCCCGCTGCGTTCTTTCGAACATTTTACATTCAATCGTGTTTTTTTTTTTTTTTTTGTCGTTAGAAAATTCCTCGAATTCCAGGATGTATAAAAGGAGGTACGAAAAATTGTACTTGATACATCGCTTTTTGTTTTCTTTCAAAAGATTGCTCGTTAAAACTAGGATAGGACGAGGAATCAAAATTGGAAGATTTTAATCAAAGATAGTCAAATATACATACATATAGCTTCTTACCGGAGTATGCATTGCGATATTCGGATGTTTCATTCCTGAAAACGTCAGCTCTTTCGAATACGCATCCACTGTAACCATAATCCTACTTTCCGAATGTAAATTTCGTGGAACGACAGGCAAAACGCTTTGGTAGATTGGAAGCTCGCCGAGTTATCCAACATAGGAAGAGTCCAGGCTTCGAAGGTGGTGGCGGACGTAGTGTGTGGCTATCGATCACTGGTCCACCCCTGTGGGCGATGGTCTCCTCCTAGCAAATTCTCTCTTCGTCTTTCGCTGTTGGTCTTCGTCGATCCTCCTCTCGCTCTACCCTTGGCAGAGCCAGCTCCTCTCTCTTATCCTCATCCCCTCGAGTTACACCGAATTTACCTAACGTAGGCGCGGTAGGTCGGTTCTCTTCCTCTTGTTCCTCTATCCGTCTCGCCTTGCAGCTCGTCTCTTCCGTTCTCTGGCCTTCTCTGGTTCGCTCCCCTGGTGCCAACGTCTCCGTAGCCCTGGACCCTTTGAGAGCTTTCCTCGAGGAGGCCTAGAGAGGCTAGTGCGAGGGAGAGATCTCGAACCAAGAGAGCAAAAAGAGGAGACCAAGCGTAGACAGAGAGGAACGAAGAGGGAAGGAAGAGAGGGAGAGAGAAAGCTTGTTATGGACGTGATGGACCCTTCGTTCGTCGTACATCTGGGCAAGTAGAGCGGGCAGAAAGGGGGAAGAGAAGCTTTTAGAGCTTGGAATATTCACGAGGCCGTGGCTTGGACAAGCGAAACACATCCCTCGATATCTGCTCCTTCTTTTGACGTCACGCCCTGAAATCAAATCGGTTGAACCCAAGACACGGTTAAGTTGATCCCTGACTCCCGAATCGTTCTCGTTACGCGCTGAACGCGTATCATGCAACTCAATGGCAGACATCGATCTATCGAAAGCGACGAAATATTGCTTCCAATAGCTTCAACGTAATTTAAACGTTTCACCGTTTTGTCTTACGTGTCGTTTCTCCGAAAACTTCCGAAACTACACGCGGTTCGCCAAACTAAAAATTTCTACAGAATTACAAACTATCTAAATCCTTCCTTCTAGAAATTGTCTTTACAAAAATTTGATCATCCGAAGATGTAGCTGTCAGAGTTCTTTCAGAGTAGCTGTTGGAATTTTAACGAATGTCCAATTGAATTTCCGCGAAACTTAAAGAGCTTGTTTAATAATTGCAAGGTCACCATTAAGCGTCCATATGCATCTGAGTCGCGTTCAAGCCGAATATTTGAACTTCGTGGGCCAAGAACTTGTGCGTCCACGGACGCCTTTTGATTTCGTATTCAGGGTACGTTGTCCTCCATGGCGCGGAGCATCGCCTACCAGCAGGAATAGCAAGGTTCTGGAAGGACTTCCTCGGCAATCAGCGATGGTCCGACGTTGGTGTTTGTCTTCGCGCGTGATTGGCGCCTTGCTTTGCCGCTTCTGTTTGGTTCAACGTTAAGGTGCCTCGGCATTCCGGTCTACGCGACTGTTTATTGACATTTAACTTCGGTAACGAGCGTACGTAGAGCTGACATCGTCGCAGGATTACTCGTGGAACACTGGTTCACGGAGATAAACACGCTTATACGTGTTTCGTTCATTTCATCGAAACAATTTACTCTCAGTTCACTGAGTAAATGTAAATCGGAAACGTGTTAAGAAAAGTAACATATACAACGTTTGTATTAATTACCTTCGATTATCACTATCGCATTGAAAGATTCACAAGTCTCAGGACCAATACGAAATTCCCATCACACTATCCTCGTATACTATTATCATACGCAATATCTTTAAGCTTATCGACGAATAAATACCATACGTAGGACACGTGGCGACTCACGATAGAAACAGTAGAACGGTTAATAATAGCGCGCAAATCATCAGGAACCTTGACGAATTCCCCCGGTCCATGTGTTGCAAAATTTATGGATTCCCTTCGCTAGGGCTGGAACAATTCACAAACGTGCGAGAATTTTCCTATACGCTATCTCCCGCATGTGCGTACATATACACTCATATGTATACATACGTTTATTGTATATACGAGTATATGTACAGCGACTATAAAAAAGTATTGGTGCACACCCTTATTTTCCAATGAATCGCTGTTTTATCGGTCTCCATACATTTCATTTTCATAGTATCAAATTTCTGTAGCGATATGGGAATACTACTGTACGATACGAAATTTAATATATCTGGATCTAAGCAATCATTATGTAAATATAGTATAGTAAATACGATGGTGCGCTAATAATTTTTATATCTACGGTATATCCACGTGTATGTATATACGCGTACGTATGTGAACGTACATATACGTTTGAGTACGTATCTGCGTGCATGTGTGCGTAGGCATGTTGGTGCGTGCGCGCGTACGATATGAGGTCTTGTAGGAATTCACTGGCGGGCGTAAATTCTCTGCTTCTCTCCCGGTCGCCCCTGCCATCTAGTCGCTTTGGCTCCCCTTGGGTGGACTCTAAAGTCCACCCCCTTAGCTGGCTACCACGACCAGCCACCCCATATCTCTCGCTCTTTTTCCTTCATCGGCCTCCCTGTCTCTGGTGGACGCGTAGCTTTCTCTGACCACCGTCGCTGCCGCCTCCAGCGACAACATTCTGCAGTCGGACGAAGGGTGGCCACCCCTTCACCGAGAGCAGAACGGACCGAGGACAGTGACGCTCAAGCTCGAGTAACTGATCACCACGACGATAAGGAACGTTTCTTTTTTTATCGTCGAGTCTCTTTTTGCCGCATTACCGGATCCCTGCACGCGACATTACTTCGGCTTTATTGCTTTTAATCACCTGACGCGCGCAGGAGAAGCCACCAGGCGGTTGATGCAGGTCGAAGAAATTGTCGAGGGATGATGGCTTTTATGGGGAACTCAAAGTGTTACGCGAGTATCTTCTTCGATGTTTCCGAGACGATACGTTTCTTGAGTGACGTTGTTATACATTTTTTGCTTGGCCGATGGCGGCATTTATACACGTTGATGGCTTCAGGCAGAGGAATATTCATTTAAAATTCGATAGAAAGTGATAATCTTTAAGACGAAATTTTAGAAAACGCGCGGTCCAAGATCTCTTCTTGAAAAATTAAGTTCTCTGCATTTAAGGAGCTTTCTGATAATAAGATTTTAATATTAATCTTAAAGCGACAATTTCCCAAGTAAAATAATAATATAGCCATGTGATTTCGCGCGAGGCAATCATACATTTTAGATGTCTCTGTAAATTTCTAGATTTCTTCAATTTTGGCACAGCGATGTAATATCATCTCACAAGGTCGAAGAAGAATATACTTTATTGAAAGTTTCGTTTACCCTATATAATCTTCAATTCTCGTTTCCACTCATTTATTCGCTATCGAAAACAAAAGATCCACGAAATTACAATCTTAATGCAAATAAACTAGGAATATAATCGCGTGACCTTATCGGTGCCTGCAGATTCCACACACGTACGCACGGAGAACATCCTGAGCCCGGTAAGTGGCGTATGGAGATATCCGAAGGGGGTTGGATAGCTCGAATGGTTTGCGAGGGTGCCACTGAAGGGTGGTACTGTGCCAGAGAGAAGGGTGAAAGCAGGTGGATGGATACGGTGGTGAAGGAGGACGGAAGAGATGCGAGGACGGAAGACGATGCGGATAAACGAGAAGCAAGGGGGAAAAGAGAGAGGGTCGAACAAGGAGGAAGTAGAAAAGGATCAGAGTCAGGGAAGGTAAAAGCAAAGAGTGAGAGTGAAGGTAAAGACAGCGAAAGGGAGAAAAGAGAGAGGATTAGGTAGGGTCGAGAAAACGTGGACTTGGAAGATGGTTCTCTGGACCATCCTTTCAACCTCCCCTTTTCCTACTTGCCTCTCTTCGCTCGTTTTTTTCTCTTTCTCGCACTCCCGGCATTCAAAATACGTCGATACTACAAGAGATTTTTCGTGTTCGCTAAATCATTTATGGAAACAAAATATTGGTCGTGGTAGAAGAAACGAAGAGTGTTTTTTCTTAGAGCGTGTAGTATGTGTATTGTACGTACGAAGTCGAAACGTACGAAATGTACAATTTTTAACGATTCTTGTTTCACCGATGAATTCTGAAATAGATGCGTTTATACATGGAAAAGTTAAAGAAGTAAAAAAATCATAGCTATACGTGTAGAAAAGAAGATTCTCGACTTGGAAGTGATATACAAAATAATATATAAGAATGAAAGATAAGCAGATTAATATAATAAAACGAAAGAAAATATCTAAGCGAGTACAGTATCGATGACTATAGACGGAACGCTAGAATCAGAGAATCGGTTGATCTTCCGTCAATTACAGCGGCGTCTCGATCCTGTGAACGAAAGGAGAGCCGCTCCGGAGAGGAATGGCCAGTCGTTCGAAGGACGCTTCTGCTCGCGGGCTAATTCCACGGTTGAGCGACAGCCGGCTAATTTTTGCTCGGGGCCAATTCCGGCCGCGTCCTTGGGCGCCCTGTTGCCGGTTTAATAATGCAACACGCCACTGTGTCAGTGTGCCAATCCTTGCTCGGGTATTCGTGACAACTGACAAGTCGCTGCAACAGCAGCCTTTCCGCTTTGGAACCTTTATTGAAGGTGCCGGACCATATTCCGCCTGCTTGGCCGTTACTCATTTTCACCGACGAAACGAGCTCATCCCGGAATGCGAGCGCTTCAGTGGGGGTGGGATCATTCGGGGGGCTCGCCACCCCGTGAATTATTGCTAAGGTGACTTTGGGCTACTACTCCAACATTCTATTTAATCGCGCCGACATTCGCGAGCTTTAATTGCTCCGCGACGTACGTACGTCTTAGAACTTGTAGTAAGCTGCGGAGGAATCGTGGAACAGTACGACGTAAAGTTTCGATATAATTCCGTAGTTTCGTATTAAATAAAATAAAGAAAACTTGCTCAAGCGTTACTGTCAAAGGATAGTCTTGTAATATTTATTTGGACAACAGTAAAATAGACGAAACAAGGGTTTACTTTAATGGCGACATTTTTGATTGAGATGGGACTGGAAAGTAGAGATTGCCGCAAAGAAATGGAATTTTTAATTACGCTACGTAAATTACCAGACATTGAGGAATTATTCAGAGATGCATTAAGAGTTAAAAAATTTATCAAGCAAGAGCACTCAGTCGTTTAGATATATACATCCAATTGTTGGAACATATAATCTTTTATCATTGTATACCCGTGGCGAATGATGTTTATATTAGAATAGAACCACAATTAACACGTTCTCCTCTCTGCTTTAGTAGCTGTGAAAATTTTGAATTTATTTATCTCACGACTGAGCTCGAAAGGCAGGCTCGGCACTCCGTTGTTTGGTCAAGACAAAGGAAACGTTCATTAAGAAAACGCCATTAGGAGTGAACTTCTTTGTCTTCGTCTTCTTCTTCTCCTTCTTCCCTCTCTTCTTTTAGTTCTTTATCTTCTACTTCTCATTCGACCTCTTTGAGCTAATCCGTCAGATGAAAACAGAAATGCCTCCATACTAATTAAATGAAATTCTGCACTGATTCCAAGACAAGATATATAGTATATTGCATAAATATGCATTATGTAGGAACACCTTTGTAGGAACAAAAGAGCCCTTCCTACATTTTTCAAAATCCTCTATTAGATAATTTATTTGTCCATTCTTTTCAACGACAAAAGCTCGAAAACATTGAAAGGCATTACACCCAACAATATGCAATTGTAGAATTTTATCGAAAAATACACGATACACGTTAAACGACTCCAAAATTATATCCGATCTCTACATTTCTTCTCATTTCAATTTCCCGTACGTGCACAAACTACTAACGACTACCTTTCAATCGCGAAGATCTAAAAAATCCAGAAGAGAAGAACATCGATCATTATTCCTCCAAACTTCTTCCAAAAATTACAAATTCCATCGTAGAAACGTAGTGGGTAGATCATCAATTAACAGCAGCTGTTTTCCAGCTAATTCGCAATTCTTAGCGCGTCGATAATCGACAGGCTTAATAGGGCGCGCCGGAGGAATATTCTGTTTGTGGCGAAGGCGCGCGCGAACGGTGCGAAAAAAGGGGGGTAGGACGAGAAGGAGAGGACGGATAAAGAGATATCAACGCGGATTTACTCTCGGTATCCGGGGCTAGCAGCGGGAAGTGCCTCGTTCCTCGATCCGGCCCGTCTCAAGGATGGAAGGATCCTCCGCAGATATTCACCTTCGAATCCTGAAGAAACGAGTGGCCGTGCCGAACTCGATCGGCCATAATTTACGACGTCGACGTACCAGCCGGAACGTTATCGCGCGATTCTGATCAGCGGCGAGAGACTTCGACCCCGCGATACAAAAAACCGTTCCGAGATCTCGTCGAGGTCGTTACTCGAACGCGCTCGAGTAATGAGGGGCTATCGAAAGCGAAGGCAAAGACGCGAGATTCGAGCGTTGCACGTGTTTTCTGCCCTGATCACTCATTAGTTAGCGGCGTGGATCGCGTACAATAGAAAAACGGAAGGAACCACGTCAGGGAAACGACGGTAAATCGAACTGATTCGATTGTTTCAACGATCGCCATTATATTCGTATTTATTTTGTGTACTTTCCATTCTTCTTCTTTCCCCTGCATACATTTATTTGGACTCTTTTTTTATTGGACTCTTACTTGTTCGCGAGATGTAATTGAATTTCCGAATTCATGACATTCGTTTATTTAAATTATGTTCGTTAGAAACTTAGAGAATATTCTTGATAGACGTGTTTTAAAAATGATCGTCTAAGAATTCTTCTAAGAATAACAGAATTCTTACGTCCATTCTTTGTGCTGTCTTCTGGCTCGTCTATGCGTATATGCGATATTTGATTGATGTATCATACATAGAAAAATAACAGATTCAGAGACTGAAAGTTACGATGAAAATTTAAAATCGCTTCACTTTCGCTTATTTTCCCATTTGCTCGCGGCTCTCTACCACGGCGAAAGAACAAGAACAAAAATCAATTCCCCAACTCGATTTCAACGCCAATAAACCATCAAAAGTCCTGGAAAACAGTTCACGGGCTGAAACTTCGAAAGTTCTACCCCTCTCGTTGTTTGTTACCGATCAAATGTCGTACTTTCTCTGTATCCTTCCTTGGATATCAAAAATCGCTTGAGCATAGCTCGATTTCCGCTTCGCCAGCAAAGTTCCGAGGCTACACGCGGAAACGCGTTTGTTGTTCTCGAAGCAGAAATTTAGAGATCATTCGTTAGCGTTCAAGCAACTCGGCGTTGTTCTCCCCTCGTTGTTTTTCAGTGATCGATCATCCGTCTATGCAGCCAAAGAGAAAGAGAGAGAGGGGAGGAAAATCGAGGACAGGTGAGAGTTTCCTGGAGTTTTGCTTTTGTCCTCGTCGTTTCTACCTGGCCCTATGCGTTCACGAAGCAAGTGCATCAGCGGTATTTTTCGAAAAACTATTTGGCAAAACCTGGCCTGGCAATGTTCCCAGCGGGAGATCCTTTTCTCTTCCTGTCTCTTTTGGAAATGTGCGAGTAACGTAAGACGCGAACACGCCTCTTTCCCTGCTTAACAGATCTTACTGGCAGATACCCTGACCTGGTTAAATTCATTTTCAGAGATCTCCTGTAATTAACGTCTTCTTCCATTTGTCTTCTGTCGTAGTCGTCAGGTTTCCTGGAAAAACACCTTTCTACCTCGCTGCTATTCTTTTGGTTACAGACGAACATCGCGGAACTTTCGTTGTAACTGCTATGTTTCCTACTTGTGAAATTGTTTATTATACCAGATTTTGTGGAGTAAAATCGAAAGATAGAGTTTGTTATGGCTCCATTGCTTGAACTAATTTGACGATGCAGCTAGATATTTACGAGCGATTAGTAATCTTCTCTTTCGTGCCATAGTAAACGATGAGTCTTACAAGTTAAACTGAGTAAATAAAAAGCTATTCGTAATAGTAAACAACATACATAGTTAACTCATGAATTTTTGACTAATTTGTTGATCGTTCATTGTCCTTTATCGTGTTACGAATACACGTCAGAATTTTGCACTGACAAAGTTTGTAGCGTAAATTATACATGCGCTATAAATATATTAAATATGGAAATAATTAAAAGAAATATTAAAAGTGGTAAAGAAAGCAAATTGTCTTCGTCACTTACGCTAAAAGAATAAATTAAAACTGTTAACGCGTTCGACAAAATTTCGTTAAAAGTTACAGAATTTATAGATCCTCGGAATTTACAAAGTTCGAAATTTAGATCTCCAATTGGAAGAACCTAAAAAGTTCATAAATTTTCAACTCGGTACGATTACGCGTCTGGATGGTGAGAAATAGCAAGAATTTCGAACAGATCGATTATAAAAGAGAATAATTTTTCTGCCAACTGTGTTCGTACGTCAAATCGCAAAACAACTTGGAATGATATTTTAATATAATTATAGTTCGAATGAAACGGACTAGGCGAAGACTCGTGTCTTTTGTTATTTATCGATGGGCAACATGTCATCCGACAGCACGGTGTAATTAACGTTCCAGACTAATTCGGATCCCATTGTCGGAACGGAGCAGCGTCGGCCAAAGATAGATAATTTCCCTGTTTTGTTGTGCCTTTTTTCAGCCGTCCATGGAACACGGGGGTGGAGCAACGTGGACTGACGTTGACTGACGTTCAACAGACGTTTCCCATTATTTTGAATAGTAGAAAATCGACGAATCTTCAGAGCCATACGTCGCCGCTGAATACACCACCGTTTCCACGAAACGTTTTCAGTTTGTAAAACGTAAGACTCTCGTCGTTGTACGCTAGTATTTTCTCGGAAATTCATAAGCTGATTGAAGTGGCCTTTGAGGGTGATTTGCTCCCGACGCATCAAATGTAACACAGTTCCCAAACATTTCACTTTCAATCGTGACAGAATTTCATTTCATTTAAACCCTTTGTTGATTGATTGGATTACATAGAAACTTAATTATAATTTTTGCTACTGATTCGTATCCTCTCATACTCTATATTTTTCGATCAAGTTAAATTATCAGTATGTTAAGTTACAAAAATTGGCCGCTTACATTCTTACAAATTTCTCTTCCTTATTAAAACCCTTTGTTAATTGATAATACACAGCGAGAATCGAAAGTGACTATACGTTTTACAAAAATCAGCTTCGTACAATATTGGCTTGCATATAAAATTATTACAGCCTTTGCTATTAATTCGTAGCCTCTCGTAATCTATATTTTTCGATCAAGTAAAATTATCAGTATGTTAAGTTACAAAAATTGGCTGCTTACATTCTTACAAATTTCTCTTCCTTATTAAAACCCTTTGTTAATTGATAATACACAGCGAGAATCGAAAGTGACTATACGTTTTACAAAAATCAGCTTCGTACAATATTGGCTTGCATATAAAATTATTATAGCCTTTGCTATTAATTCGTAGCCTCTCGTAATCTATATTTTTCGATCAAGTAAAATTATCAGTATGTTAAGTTACGAAAATTGGCCGTTTACATTCTTACATAGAAATGGTAAAAACTTGCCAAGAAAAAATTCAAAACTATTCGAGCATCACGTAGCCGGTTTCGAGGTTACGTGCTTAAAATCCAGCTCCTTAACGACAGCCGAATTTCTTTGAGGCCAAGAACTCAGCGTCAAAGAAAATCAAGGCCTACCATTTATTTTTCAGTACTGTTTGACCAGCAGTTCGCAATCTCCAGAGCGAATCTACAGGACACGGTGTTAGCCTGCTCTCTCATATCCCGTGTTCAGGAAAGGAAAAACAGAGGAGAATTGGCCCGCTTCTTTTTCACCCCTTCGCCCCCTGTACCGACAGTGGCACCCTCTTTTTTCCTCAAAATAAACTCGAGGCCCCGCTTCCGTCTACGTTGGAACAGGACTCTCTAGGCGGTACATATATTTCTTCTATTGTCTAGCTCCGGAGTTTCCTATTGTTTCTAGAAATTTATCGCTTCACGGGAAGTTTGGCCACGCAGAAGCGGGTGCTTTCATCTTGAGCTAACGACGAAGGGTGAGAGAGAGAAAGAGAGCGTGTGAGCAGGCCGAACGAGAGAAGGAAGAGATATAGATTCAAAGCGGAGGCGATAATTAGTACTTCTACAAAATTATTTATGCCTGAAATAAATCAAGGGAAAGCTTAATTGCTTCCCTCTTTGCGCGTTCTCTATCCGAGCTCATTTTTTTTTCGCTTTCTGTTCTTCCGCTTTTGTTTCCACTTTTTTATTTTTTTTTTTTAATGCCACGAGATTCTCGTCGAAACTCACGCGTACAAAAATTTATCGTACCATTTAGCTTCTAATCTACCAGATTCCTTTGGAGGAGGGGGAGCGATAAAGGTAGAAGTTTCGACGATTTTGTTTTATTTAGATTGCAGTGTTTGAAAATGTTACGGGAGGCATGAAAGTAGGTTTTGATAAAAGTGTTTGTCGGAGATGAGTAAAATGAAATTTTATTTTATTTTAATTTATCGCGAACATTATCCTTTCATTAGGTGTTGTTATTATTCATTACAATTTTTCACTCGAGTTACCGTATAACGGCGAAAGAAAACCATATAATCACATGGAAATGGAATAATTCTTGAAAGGGATGAACAGATGGGTATAAGATATACGTTTTTCACAACAGATGGCGCTATAGAGGATTCGCTGCCAAAATACTCAAACATCCGATTATTATATAGAATTTAATATTTTATATTTAATAAAAAAAAAAAGAAAGAAAAAGAATAACTCCCATAAAATTTACTTAACAATTAACTATATCAAAGTTTTGACTATATATACTATAGCTTAGCTTCCATGGATCCAAATAAAGTCTAAAATCATATCTTCCCACACCTACTACACTCACGATGGTCGATTACAAAGACATTCACGCGTTTACCAATTCACGAGAGAGCAAAGGGCGAGAAGAGAAACGAAAGGGGTGGAACAGTCAATTTACGTTCCACGGGAACGATTTTATTCCGAAAACCATACGGAAGATCAGGGTTTTGTGCTGCAGTCCATTCGAGCAGTGACGGAGGAGAATTTCAAAAGCGTTCACTGGAGGACGAAGGGTGGGTGGAGAGTGGATAAGGCGTCGTAGAAGCTTAGAACCGTTCGGAGAGAGGGGCCTGGAGGCTTTGGCAACAGGTTTCATCCCCGTGGAAAGCCGCCATGTTTCCGTTTGTACGAGCTTTTCAAAAAACGTCCGTTTTTCCAGCAACGGAGAAGAAGGATGGTAGGTCTGGATCTTTTTCTCGTACCCTTACCAGTCTTCTTTCTTTTCCTCCTGCTGTCCACGCGTTTTAGCTGTCTTTTTCTCGTACCCGTTTCTTTTTCTCCTTTGTCTTCCTTCTTTGTCTTACTCTGGCTCCGCAACGGTGGATGAACGAGAAGAGGACCCGTTTCTGCGTTTTGCGGGAAACCGGTTTCTTTCCTACGTTAAATTACAAGACGGCTCTTCAACTTTTCTTCCCCCAGGCTCGTTATTTCTCCTCCTTCCGAAGTTTATAGGAGGCAACGTTTTATTTACATTGTAGCCGGGTTACTTCGAAATCGAAAGTCGCCGTGGAAACAGGATCGTAAACACGCGCGACTTTTAATATCGCTTCGACTTTCTTGAAATGTAATTGTCTTATTTCTCACCACCTCTTCGTCAGTGGTCATTCACGCGAGTAAAAGAGAGAGCGAGATTCTTTTTATTTCCCATTTCGGTAGATAATTCGCCGTGGCCGCTGCAGGATTTCACGGCCCACGAACAAGGAATGTAGCGTTTCGAAGGGCCAGAGTGACGTTGCATCGTTTACAATCGATTTGATGGATTTCACTTCGTCGATCATCGAATGTACTAGGATAATGTTAAATATAGAGAAAATTTTACGACCAGCGGTTTCTAGACCGTTTCAAATATAGCATTGACGTATATGAAAAGTTAGAAAATAAATGAACCGTCGTCCCTTGAAATTAAAATTTGTTAAAAAAAATTAAAATTTAATCCATCCATCTAATTCTATAATTATCTCCAAAGTATCGTGGGAAACGCCAATACACCGTTCCATCGTTAAATCTCAGAAAATGTGGAGAAGTGTGAATTCGTTTAATTGAAAAAAAGCGTCAACAGCAATAGAGATAATTTTTTTGCTCTTCAAGATATTCTCGTAGAGAGCGAAGACTACCCGTCCCGCCTTTTTTTTCGCAGCCAGCGGTATGCACTCTTTGAAGTACATTTTCAGAAAACCGTGAGAAAATGACAGAAAAATTGAAAGTAACGCGTGAGAAACAAAGATGGCCAAGAGTGAACCGATGCCGACATTATGGAAGCCTTGGTTACAAGATCGTAACTCAACCACTTTAGAGTTTCTCGGTCCGTGGCACGCCATTAGGCATCCTCTTTAGAAAAATAAATCTTCTCTTCCAGGAATTCCACGTAGACTAAGGAAACCTAGTCTCGAATACGCATAACGAGTCGACACCCCCGTGTCGAGGAAAATGGACTCGTCCAGCAAGGGTGGTCACTACGAGACACCACTCTCTTCCCTTCCCCGTTTCCCTCCGTTTTTCGTTTGTGCTCGCCTCCGCTTCGCTTCCATTCCACAAGCGGTTTGAACGCGTTTGAAATGCCGATCAACCGTCGATCGTGTTACCTTGCCAACATTTTCTCGATGGACGAGCTGGAAAATTCGAACCGAATTCGAGAGTGTTGCTCTTGAGCGAGATGAGACAGATTGGAGAATAATTTTGAATGTTTTAATTTAAACCAGAAGAAGAATAATTTTGTTGCTTTAATTTAAAATTTCAGATATATACGATCTACACCGTTAAATTTATAATCCGCAAATAATACAATTTTGCTACAAATTCAAAATATCCTGAAACTTCCGAGCGAAGATGTATATAATTTATGTGAATATTTTACGTGAATAAAAATATGGATAATAGTTTACACATTTTTAGAAAGATACCTATAAAGATCTTTGTAATTAACTGTAAATATGTACATACGCCGGAAATTTTTTTTTAAGCTACCGATATTCCAAAATTTACAATATTGGTCGCTCGATCATTTCGTTTGAAACAGAAGCAGGAAGGCCAACCAAGTGATACGAAGAAACAATGCTAGAAGAAACACGAGCCAGACGAAGAAGATGGAAAGAAAGGCAAAGGAAACAATTCGGATCCGGCTGCGTAGCTGTCATCAAAGACGTCCCGTCACGATTGCGAGTCACGAAGGAGAAGACCGAACAAATCCACGTTTTAAAAGAGCCGGAGAGGAGATGAACGAGCGATACGAGGACGAAGAAAAGCATTGGTAATCGTGGTTCTCCAGTGAACCGTTTCGCAAGAAGAATTTGAGTGGACGTCTCGACAAAAGCGCTAGCAACTTTTCCTCGGTCTTCTTTGCGTACCGGAAAATTCGAAAAATGACCTGCTCCCTTCTTCGTATCCTCCTCCATCTTCGTCTCGAATAGTTTTGTGACCGGTGTGTCGTTTCACCTTCGACAGCATCGCCAAGCGAATTTTCAAACGCGAAGCCCCCTGCCGGTGAATGGAACGCACACAATCGACGCATTGTAGCGTTCCTGGGAGAGCTCGATGCACCTACGGGAATAATATTTACTTCCGGTCGACAGACATCCGGTCTGGCCTCTCGCAACGTTCCTTCAGTGTGTAACACGAAACCGTGACGACCAGTAACGCAGTTTTTCTTGCCTCGATGGACCGTTTCGCGACGGGGTATCCCTTGAGGGGGAGGTAAAGGAGAGAATAAAGAAAAAAAATTGTTACTTTCCATTGATGAGGTTACCGCAAGGAGCAAAGTAAAAGAGGAAATTACACGTTACGCGTTTAATCGAATTTGAGAGGGTAACGACATGTGCCACAAATTACGTGACGCGACGATGACTTCGATTTTTTATTCCACAGGGGTGGAACCCTTTTCCTCGAACCCGTGCTTGGTTCACGGTCTACAACTGTTGAGTTTGCTTTTTATGGTTCGACGTTTGGACGCGTTTTGTTCAGGAAAACGCGAATCGATTCGGTGCTACGTAATTCGGGGCGTGTTTGAAACTTAATCGCGTCGCGGAGACTTGAACGATGGTGCAGGCAACGAAAGACTGAGCGTTTCTTCGATTCCAATCGAATCGTGGAATAAATGTTTAAATGTTGTAAGAAGGAGAGTTTTGGAAGTAAAAATACCACATTAAAAGAAATAGTCGTCACAAATGTTTGCAAGTCAATTTATGATTTATCCTGATTCCAAAATATTTATTCACGAATTGTAACGTTGATAACACAATATTTAATTTCGCGTCGAAACATAAACTAACTCGTTCGAACAAATCATTGTCAGGGAGATTCAACATTCGACGAAAGTAATTGTTTCACGGAACTCGGAATACGCGAAACGCTCGAAAACGAAGGTTTCCACCGTATCGGCGCAACGATTTCGCAACGACACGATAATTAGGCGACCTTGATCGAACGGGGTAAAGCAAGGATCGCGAAGAAGACGGATCGGGGGAGGGTTGGAGGGAGGGAGGAAAAAACAACGGAGGTAAATACGAGAAACGAAGAAAGGTAGGTTCCAGTAAGGCTCATTTACTGTTGGCCTGTTGCAAAAAGCATTGATGATCCCTCGAGGCACAAAGAGCAATGATAGAGAGCAACAGATAAGTGCAATCCGAGTTGCAAAACGTTGCGGTGCATGAAGAGGCATTACAGCTCGCTCGCAAATTACTACGCGGGGTAATCATAATGCGATCGTAATGCAACGCGAATGACTTGATTTCGAGCGTGAGCCTCGCCGTTGCGAGATAAGACCCCGGCCATTACGCGAAATTAGCGATTATCGGACGGTAATTCATAATTATTGTTCGTCGTAATGCAGACTCGCGAACAGAGGACCGCACGGAACAATATTTCGAATCGACGCGACTCTGTGCCCGGGAATTTCAACGAGGAAACAAGCGGGAAGCGTGACTATTGAACGTTTTCCTCGATAAATAACGAGTACGTTGCTAGGCTGCTGCCATTTATTTAAAAAGAAAAGAGTCGCCAGAGATTCTTCACGTTTTGTTGCATGTTGGAAAGTTTTGGTCCTTATTATTAGGTTGCCTGAAAAGTTTCTTTCGTTTTATAAGGTTATAATAGATTTTTTTTTTATTTATTTAATTTATATTTTACAATTTGTCCAGCTGGACATTCGGTAAATTTTTCTAGCTTAAAGTTGATAATAGATGAACAACAATTTCTGTTTTATATTATTTCATTGAATTAGGTATGACCCATTTCGTTCTATTTCTATTTATTATGTTCCTGCATAATTCAATAAACTAATATTTTTTTTTATATTTGCAAGTAGTTTATAATCAATTCTCATTGAGAATTATAAGTAAATTATTCTGGCGTGGTACTATAACGTTAATGATAAATGATTATCATATGTTTGATTCTGATAAACTATTATAAAACAAAAAACATTGTGGCTTTATTGTTTCCTTATAAAACGAAAGAAGCTTTTCGAACAACTTAATATTAGTAAAATAGATGCAAAAGCGCTGTACTATCGGAGAATAGACGAAAATAGTTGTAAATACCGAGGATTATTTTCTAGTCTTACGACTTTCAATTAAATTCAAATTACGAAAACAAATTCTACTAAAGAAATATCTACTAGTCTCAAGTATTCATCATTCTCGAAACTTTAACAAAAGCTTAAAATATTGTAAACAATAGCACGTAGCAACTGTGGATATTTCATGGAAAATTAGAAAAAGAAGGAATTGAAAACAACATAGTATTTCCTACAGATGGTAGCTATCACTTTTCGAAGATTCTTGGAAATTTCGGCAGCTAGGAAAATGCAAGGCTTTGAGGAAACTCGGGATACAACAATGGCATAGGACCTGAAGCGAACATAAATTGTAGACACCACGTGTTATTTGTGGACGAACGTTTTTGGACTGGTTAGTACGATCGGTCGAGACGAAGAAAAGGAGACGAAAGATCTTCTGGAAGGAAACGAGAGGGCAAAAGAATTGAAAGAAAGACCTTGGAAGGCCCGCGTGCACCTATACAAACAGGCCCTGCTGAAAAGCAAATATTTTGTTGTGATGCAAGAATTCACAACATTAATGGGGTCCCTCGAAGTGCAGCGTTCCAGGTCGATTACAGCGCACAGGAAATGAGCTTTCTCGCCTTTCGTTCCTTTTAAACACTGCTAATGATAATAAAAATAAGAACTTGAATGAGAGAAATAACTGTAACTGGTAAACACCAGCTGTCTTAAATATAGTTTCATTTGACTAAAATAGTATGACTAATACCTGACCAAAATAATGTGACTAAAATAACAGGACAAAATATCTAATACATTTAAGAAATCGAAGCATTCCCTGAAAGAAATTTGTTCGTTACTTCTTTCTTCAAACTATAATTTACGTTTTTATCTTGAGACATATCGTTTTCTTAAACGTTTTCATTCATTTTTTTTAATTTTGCATTAAATAAGAAAAAATAAATACTTTTTATGATACTTGCACTTTTTTATATTCCAATATAGTATACCAGATATATTATGTTTTTCGAAAGTGGAAGTATAGTAAAGATAGCTCAACGTTCAAAATCGTTGTCGATCTTTTTCTTCCTTTGTGCTTGAACATGTCTGATCATTCTGGTCCATACAACGAAACGCTCGACATTCTTCCATTATTATTGTCCAAACTATGGCAATGGAGAATTGTTGGAGTACTTGCAACACGTAACAATAGGTTTAACGTTGTCACCCATCTTCTTTTTCATCTTCCGCTATCGACGTGGTACCAAAAATTCAGTTCAACCATTGAACGGCTTTCCTTGGAAAATTGCACCTTTCAGGTAGCAACTAAAAACGATAAATTTCTTCTGCACCATTGATCGAGTTCCCTGGGTAGAACTTTTTCTTGATAAAGCACCCAGAAACGAGCTTTCTTCAGGAATTCGCCAAGAAAATATGCTTGCACCTTTTTTAAACTTTCTTGATCTTTCAATCATTTTTTTCATACTACTTCTGAAAATATCTCAATATAAAATTTTTTTTTTATTTTATTTGGAAGTGTCTTACAGTCAATTCTCTTGAGAATTTTAAGTAAATTTTTCTGGCGTGATATTACGGCCTGATTAAAAGTATAAAGTGTGTTTGATTCTAAATTATAAAATATTAAAATTTAATATGGAAATTTTAGTACGAAATATATTAAGAATTTTATTTCAAAACTCAAAGAAGCGTAAAACGTAAAATAATTCTCTCCGTGAATTTTCTAAAATTTTCCAATATCTTAACATTTATGATCTAATATAGAACGAAAAAAAAAAAAAAGAAAAATACATAAAACGATACTCTGTCTAGATTTTCTAAAATTTTACGATATCCTAATATCTGATTTTAATAGTCTCTGCGAAACTCCAAACATTACGTGTTTCTCATACAGGAAAACAAGTTATAAAAATGGAAATTTAAAACGTACAAGCCGACGAAGAATTTCGTGCTGCAGCTTCTAGAGAATTGTAAGAGATGACAAAAGCTCGATAAAGCCTAATCGACGAAGGAATGCACCTAGTACGAACAGGTTTGGAATATTCATTAGAAGGAGCAACTGATTTGAAGGCGATTTAATTACGGGCCTCGGTAGGCTTAATTAATTTGGCCGATGGTTCGACAACGATTAAAGCTGCACCGTTTCGTAACACGCATTTCCAAACGATCCATAAAAGGTTTCTGCAATGTTCCGATAGGTTTGTAAAATTCTTTTCATAAATATGGATGTTACCCTTTGTTTCGTGCTGCATTTTTAACAATCGTTTTATACATACAATACCCTTTGATCGAAACTATCCTGTATGAATTTTCTTTATGAATTTTTTTATCGATTATTATTCCAAATAATATCGTTTGATATTGATTTTTAAAAAGAATTTTCCTACCATACGATAGACGAATACTTTAAAGAAATTTCACAATATATGTACTAATTAAATATAACGACTAGAAAATAGTTCAGAACTGAGGACGTTTCTTACATCAACTTCTAACGGCACAATTTACTGTCAACATTATACAAGGTACTCAGGAAGCTTTCCTAACAAGTTGCGTCTACCTCTTAATCAAATAAAACAATAGAAGATAATCTAGCAACTACGCTCCAAAAGCTTCGCAAGAAAGATATAATAATTAAGCAAAACAATGAGAAATACCATTTCAACAAGCAAATTGAACATAATTCCTTCAATGAAATTCTATCAAGTTAAATGTAGGTGCGCGTATAAAAATTAAATATACATATAAAATTATCAACGCAAGTCCAACCGCCGGCAAGAAGGAAAAAACGAACAAACACGCAAAGGGAATATAAATCTCTTATCTCAACACGTTGTTAACACCGTAACGCGATGTCTCTGCAAAGAAGTGCAGGAAAAGCGAGTAATTCCGTGGTATCGCGGAAACGTGTAGCACGAGCTGCTTCGCTAATTTCCCGGCAGCTGTTAATTAAATAAAACGGTGGAGAATAGCGGCGCGTAGCAAAGCGGAGACTAACTTGCCGAAATGATTCTGTTCCCATAGGGAGCCAGCTCGTTTAACAAAGCAGGACTTATTCGGTTTACTGCATGCGTAGTAAATGCACCGGGGGTGCCGGTGCAACCTGTTGCCGGCACACGGTGTAAAGATGTCGTAAATGCGCGGTAATAACGCGAAATACGCGTGGTGGAGTGTCGTTAGCAGTTTCAAGCATGCCGTGCTAGCGGGACGCCTCGTGCACCAGCCCCGGCTATCGTCATTTTTATTGTATCTTTTACTGACGACGTTTGTTTCAACTTGTCTGTTCGTCGATTACACTACGAATTGCCGCGAGTCTCGCGCTCGATGAAGATATCACTGTCCAAGTACAAATAAGATAGAAAGGAAATCTATTACGAACGAGATAAGGAAATTGAATTAAAGTCGAAAAATTAAGACGATTAATTAGTATAACTTGTATAATAGTTCGCAGGGCACTCGAGATACATAAATCGGATTCGAAATTTATCGTTTGTCGTTGTGAGTCTATGTGTATATATCGAGGGTGGAATATTTACTGCTCTTCCATTTTCAAAGAAATAGAGAAAGAATATAATAATAAAAAGATGCAATAAAGCGAATTTTGGGTATAAACAAAAATTCTAACGTCACAGTTAAAAACAGATGGAAAGGAAATTCACGCTTTGTCCAGAAACAGAGATAAAATATTGAATATGTTAGGACGTTGCTGGAACGAAAGTAATTAAGTTGGCTGAACTTTACAACGGCACTTACAAGTTTACAACGTCTCGTCTGCGCATCAGGTTTACAATTGAACTCACAACATACAATTCTTTTTCGTTCCGTACCTCTTTCTTTTCCTTTTACGATGCAGTACCCAGGTATTATTCGATGAATCAAACTTCAAATCAAATTTTGCAGTTACAATTTGATAAAACGTTTTTGACTAGCTGGTAGTGAAGCAGTTTGAGCGATCTCTTTAGAAATTCGTGTAGTCACACTAAAGATTTTAATCGCCGTTGGCTACGACTGACTCAGTAAGATGGAACTCGGCCCCGTGGAACGTGAGATCCCGTGAAACGCATCGTGCACGCTCGCGTTCCGAAAATTCATCGCGATACGCTCCCATAAAGACCCACGATTCGGCTAACAATTACGAGTAACATATAGCATTCCTTCTATCTACCTCCACCTCTGACCGATAACTATCACCTTCGTCACCTCGTTTAATAACAAAAGACAAAATAGATAGATAGATAATTTTTCAAAACGCATAAAATTTATTTGAAATTATATATGAATTATATATACGAATCTCTCGGAAGCTAATCCGATCGACTTTACTTTAAGAAAATAATCACGTTTAATCTAGATTACGTATAATGTTCTCATAACGAATACAGAATTCATTCAGGATGGAATGTTTAATTACTGCTGCGGGGAATTAGCACATTCTCCGGAATCCTTAAAATTCCGACAAAACATGCTTCTCCATTTTGAAAGCAAGATCGAGACAACGTTTTAAAATTAACCGTGTCCGTGAAAGCGTCTCCGATATACACGTAAGGCACGCCAATTCTACTTCTTTCCTTCTTCCACGAGTCATAAAGTAAAATTTAAAGCTCCAATAAAACGTCTGCTAAGAATAATCCAGAGTCTCGGCCAGCGATGCAACCGAAACCCACTCGTGGAAGTTCATCGAGGCGGTGATAAATGCACGAATTGTTGTCAATTTTGTCGACGTGAATAGACGCTGAGGAAGAGCAGGACGTTACAGAAAAAAACGAAACAAACGAGGCAGAAGAAGATTTTAAAGATAAAATGTTGGGGGAAGAAGAAGAGGAACAGGAGAAGAGAACACCAAAGGGAGAAAGAAACTGAAGAAGAAGTAGACGAGGACGAGGAAGAAGAAGAAGAGGAAGAAGAAGAAGAAGAAGAAGAAGAGGACGAGGAGGATGGAAAAGAAAGAAAGAAAGAGGAAGGAGTAGAAAAATCTCAAAAGGGTGCCGCGTGCACGCGGAGAACGCATTATATATGCGATCAAAGAGGGCAAGAGACGCGAGTACACGAGAACATGTGGGACAATGCCTGTCACCTCATTCACGTCAAGTGAGCTCGAGGACTACCAACTTCAGCCCCGTCGTTCCGTAGTGGCAGAAGAAGAACCTGGCCACGGATCAAATTGCATCTCGATTCGTGCATCGACTTCTCTTTTTTAACGTTGGCCTCGTCTTCTTCTTGTTCCGCCGCGCGCTCCGTCGACCCTTCCCTTGTTCTTTAGCTCATCCTCCCTCCCTGCGCGTCTCTTTTCGGTCACCCTGCTGCTCCACTCTGATCAACCATCCCCTTAATCGTGCCTTCTACACACACGGAGGCTCGAGGCGTTCGCGGGTAGATCCGGTCAGCCGTAGAAATCGAACGAGTCCACGGCGAGAGGAAGCAAAGATTCCCGGAGGCGTCGCGTCGAGTCGATTTCGTGGCGATTCGCGGAGCTTGCATCTCCGTTTCCGGTAGAACGGGCAGGGATCACGACGTCCCTTGGAGAGAACGATGAAGTTCGATGCGATAGCGAGAAACGTGGGTCACCGATGGTAGTTCGTGCATGGAGATTCGGCATCTGATACGGAAAATTAGAGGTTACGAGATGGAAAGATAATTTTTCCAGAGTAGGTAGATCGAATAGAGGAGATAGAATAGTTTCGTTTTCTTTTTCCCTTGTCAATAATAATGATTGTTAATATTTTTGAAATTTTCTATTAGAAGTTTATTCGATTTTTCGCTTGAAATGTTCGATAATGATTATTAATATGTTTTACTTTATTTTCAAAATGTTGCTTCGTTTTGCTTTTGAAATAGAGCACACGCTTCCAAAAATATCTATACGCAATGTGGCAAGAATTTCGAGCAACCTATGGAAAATTCGTTGAACGATCGAGTGACACACATTACGAAGGAGGAACGGTTTCACTTGAAAACGTCGTTCGCATTGGAAAAAAGTATAATCAACTGCATTCAGCACGGAAAATGAACTCCACCCCCGAGAGACATAATTCCCGTATTCCCCTATTCCTTTATTCCGGTTTAGTGGAATCCCAAAGATTTGCCAGTTTCTCGTACCGAAGCTCTACCACGAAATTCGATTTTTTTCCCTTTCCTTTCCTCGCTTCTTTTCGTGTATTTCTCTCTCTCGTGCAACCGGCAGGTGGGGTACACGCCGTAAATTGAAACGCTTCTCCGAAACATTTTCGTTCTTGCCGTTTCTCAATCTTACATAATATGTGGCACGAGGAATTTTTACCTAAGTTTAAAGTTCCATGTTGTAAAAAATTACGCTTGCCTTTTTACAGGAAGATGGGCAATTTAATTTCAATTCTAATCTAACCAAGCAACCGATATTTATTTCATAGCTGGTAAGGATAATTTATGATCTTTGTTACATTATTAACAGGCCAAACTCTTCTTCAGTCTTTGTCAACATTTATTGCAAACATCTATTGTCAACATCTGTTGCAAACACCGAGATTAGAATAAGAAGCGTTTAAAGAAAGAAGAAAGAAAAAAGTTAATTCTCTATTAGACATAGTAGCTTACCAACGCAGCTACAATGGATACATTTCCAAGATAACATCGTAATCACAGCATTAAATCGATAATCCGCTATCGGCAAGGAGTGCCAGTCATCGTGCTGCAGTCAATAAATATGCAAAGTGCGGGTTAATTTAAAACCTAGGTACGCTGCATGTAACAGTATGATTAACGACGTAGTAAAACTCCATTTATCCAAATTTATAGTTGAGGTTCGCTGATCCTCTGTTCCACCTATAACTTCTTGTTCGAACGATAGAAATTGACATTTGTAAAACCAGGTTCGAGGGTATCCATTTATTCTCAGTCTAAACTACTATGTATCTTGGACTGTCTAAATGAACCTTTACGAGATTTGAAGAATACAATGGAATAATTTAAAATTTAGGAATATACCGTTAATCCTGATCCTTTAATAGTCGAGCGAACAACTGTTCGTTTTATAATTAACTCGACGAAATATGTTCACTGTTAGATGGATAAAAATTTATTTGCACAAAGTATTTGTATTTCGTTGGTTTAACAGCTAGAAACTAGACCGTCGTCTAAAATCTTAGATTCCTTTTTTTATCGTTCTGTAAATACGAACAGACTTGCTCATTTTCTATTCCATGTAAATAGGATACGTTATCGTATCTTGCATGAATTAATTAAAATGAATGTGAAAAAGGAATAAACTGACCTTATTGCAAAAATGTCTCATTTATCATCTGATTTACATTCACCGATACAATTAAACGTTTCTATGGGCACTGAAGCGACGCGTTCAACACGATCAACAAGTCTCGCGGCGGAGAGAAAGAAATCCCGCGGCTGCATTAGATTTCGATTATCTCTTGGTCCGACTCGTTCCGTTCACCTTGCACTTTTTCTTCTTCTGCGGGCCACGTCGCGAGTCGAAACACGTTCTCGGAACGCCTATTCATCGTGCCGAATTTTTCAACGGTCCAAAAGCAAACAAGAACGCGAATCCCCCCAATCAGCGCCGATTCAGATTTCCAGTTCCAGGCGGCGCGCCCTCGTTGCTTTTCCAGCCCGGTTATTTCTACGCGGTCGGTTCATTAATAAAGACATCGACGCAGTTTAAACCGACTCGTGAAAATCTTCCCCTCTTCTGAGCCGTCCTTCTTATTCGAAGTTTTCAATAGCGAGAGCGAAACAGTATTTTAATTATAGAAGTTGTGACATAGGTAATTTGGGTGAAAGCAATTCGATCGAGACGAAATCGACTTTCATCGAGGAAAGTATAGCAAACGATTATAGACGATGGATGCAAAAATATTCGTGACGTTAGTTTTTCGTACAAGGCGAGGAATGTGAAAGTAGTCTGCGAATTAGAACGTTTATATCGGACACAGTAGGATAGAGAAGGAAGTTTTAAGAAATGGAGTCTACAAAAGTGTCATACTCGTGATTATAGGTATTATTTGTAATAAGAGGTAGGATTAGCTAAATGTTGTAGGTAATAGCAGGTTAAATTAGGTTGCAGTGTCGGGATATCGAAGATGGAAGATACTTAACATTTAACTGGATGCAACATAAAATTAAGTTTTGATGTTTAATTACAGAACGTTTTCCTCTTCCCGAAGTTCATTTCCAACAGCTGGTAATTAAACTTCTATTTAGAAATTCTAGACACGAGTTTATTTTCTCGAACATATTCTCACATCAATCAATGTGATTGCGTAGATCGCTGACATAGTTGTAAAAGATTTGTAATGATAGGATATCGGTAAGAGAAATCTTTTTATTACATGCGTAGACACCGCAATGCACGTTACATGAATGTGTGTAATACTATTTACGTAATACCGCTTATCAAGAAATTTAGAATCTCATTACAAAGTAAATTGATTACATCAATCAATATATCTATAAATCTCGCCCTCTAAGCTTCGAAACTATCTTACAAAACGGTAGTCCGCGAAAAATACATGGAAAGAAATTTTCACACGAAGAAAAGAGTAGGTGGCGTCCGTCGAATTCCATCGGGTCCTGGCTACGATCGGTAACTCCCTGTATAACGTCATATACCGCGTGGCGCAAAAAAGGAAGCGCAAAGGCACGAAAACTGGTTTCGCTCTCTGAGTCACCGTCTATAATGACGGGCCGCTTGGAACGCGCTGGAGATTCACTCGTTGGTCGAAAAGTTTTCGTAGTGGATTAGAAGGGCCGGTGACTGTAGGTGGGACAGCACGAATGAACACGAGGAAACACAGCTAATATTGCGGCCACGTTTCCGGTCGTTAAAGTGTCGAAGCTTGTCAGTCTGGCCGACAGATCCGAGTACGTGTCTCGATGCGATTATAATTTCAATATCAGGACGATCTCCGCCGATTCGGATAATTCTACCTCTCCTATAATATCAAACAGGACTCAAAACGTTGGATGAATATCTTGGAACGAAGAATACCGCGATATTGTTTCTTCTGTTTGCTTTTTCTTATTGCAACATGCGAGTTGATCCAAGGATAAGAATAGTTCTTGAAAACTAACGATCGTGTTATGGTGCAAAGCTATAAAATTGATATGATATTGTAGTATTTTCTCGAGAAATATATATGGACAGACGAGGAGGAAAAATGGTAGCAGTAAAATTTTTCGAAAATTCGAACAAGTGCAAAAGCTGCTCGTTTATTCTCGTATCCCTTGTATCGCTTGTTCACGTTTGCATGCTTTTTACAAAATGCATGAATTGCTCAACAATTTTATATTTCTCTGGCTAAAGAAATCTCTGTTATCCTTTCTCCTATTCTTGCTGGCAAATCGTACCTAAATGTAGCTCTTATCCTTCCAGTGCAATATGAACTCCAAACAAAACTGCACAGCCCTCTCAGCGCACCCTAACATTTATTCAACAAATTCCTCTTCAATTTCTGAAGGACAATCAAGTGCCTTCGACAGGCAGTGTATCCCAACTACGGCTCGTAGTTGCGCTACGAATCTCTTGGAAGATTAGTCGAACGGGGAAATTGCCGCCAGAAATTTCTATTCGGCTTGAATATTCGTTTCGAGGAAGAAGGGAAGGGGATAACGGTGAATCATCCCGATGTCAGAGCACCGGTAACTGGATACCGGACGAAACTCGTTCGAATTACTCTGGGAAATGAACGACTCGTCGAATGGAAGCGCGCTCCCGATCTTTCGAACGAAGCCAGTTCGAGTTTCATGTCTATTGGCCGCGCGCGTTCAAATGCTCTATCCGTCGACTTTTCTTTTATACTGCGTTCACTATTTTCTTGAATAGCGCCCGTTATGGCGCTTGCAACATGGATCATGGTCCCACATCGTGGGAGTGAGCCGAAACCGAGTCCCGTGGCCGAAGATCCCGTTAGCCTTCCTAACCCTTTTTTCCATCTCTTTCGTACGATTAACCCTTCTCTTCCTGTGTTTATGGAGTACTTTCGAAAGTTTCGGTCGGAACGTTCGATGTTTGCATGGACGCGAACGAATCGTGAAACGATTATAGCGAATTTTGGTATTATCGGGACGAAAGCCGAACGATCGTGGAATATCGATTTAACGATTGATTTAACAAATATTTTGTGCTTCATCGATGTCGTTTTACCTGACCAGTATTGGTCCATAAAGAATGTCATTTACGATACAGATTAAAAAATTTATGAATAGCGCGAGAAATTATTACGATTCCTGAAAATAATTTTTTCTCGTATAAATTTATTGCTATAAGCAATTTCGTTAATGTAATAAAATGTCTTCGTTCGCTGTTAAAAAGACTCCACTTAATCCGTTTAACGTTTCCTCCGAAGGCGCAACCAGTAACGTGACTATAAATCAGGATAATATAAAGGGTCTCTGTTTATGTATTAATTTTACAATTGTAAATGCATGTTTCGAGCAGAATTGGCAACTAAAGGCGCCTATAAAATTAAGCGCGAGATCGTTTTAAAAGCTTATACACGGCCATTATGACAAACCTGCAGTTGGAATAATGTCGCGGTCTCATTAATGGGATTGCGACTAATTGAAAGAAGAACCAGTTTTAGATTTCAGATTGTGGCTTTAATCGCTATTGAAACTGCATCGAAGTATATATCGTGTTGCCTTCTAACACGCCGCTGGCTCTCGTTATCAAAATTGATTCTCACGGTGAAATTAATAAATATATTAATACGTGTTCCGCGTATAATATATATAAACGTGAATCATCCTCAACTACCTTTCATTAAAAAGGGGCAAGAAAGTCGAAAATGTTAAACTGCACGTTAAAGGAGGCTCCTTCCATCGGTAATATTTTAAACACGCGAGGGGACTCGAAACGAAATTCAAATAGATTCAAAGTATCGTGATTATTCCATCGATGGAGATCCATCAGTGATCGTGACAACGTTGTCGCGTGATCAAGAAAACCCTCGTCAAGCCACCTACGATTTACCAGTGAACGAAGGAATATTTAAGGATCGCCATGATGGCTGGCCATGCGATAATTTCATTTTCGAGACGCTCAGAGGGCCTGGTGGTTTACGTGGATATTAGAAAACCGCCTAAGCAGGGACATTAAGGATACGATGCACCTGAGGGAAAATTATCGATAATGGCGCGCTCGTTTTCTCTCATTCATTACATGTTATCGTGAAGATAATAATAGTACCAGGGTCGGGTAATAGCAATAGCAGGACGTCAGGATGTTTACCTTATCCTTCGAACGGTGTAACTGGCTCTGCAGCTATACCATTTGCTTCATGCAACAATTAATACCACGTGCACCGTACGTACACACGCGTGTAACCCTTGTCGTTAGGTTGTTACGAATATTAATCATTGTTATTCTCACTTACTTTGTAAAGCCGTGTACGTCAGTTCGCCTGTCACGATAATAACGAAATATTGGCTGACACGTGTAATTTACCGTTCAACAGATGCATCGCCCGCCAGATAGTCATTAGAAAGAGACTTCGCCGCAGATCGAGACGGGACCGAAACGTGATCATGTATCGACGTGAACTTGCAGATTTCCATTCGCGTATTTAGCTGTCGTGCGTTTCATCGAACCTCCTTTCGCTCGGGAACTGTAACCTTTGATTAGAAGTTTCTTGATTTTTCGTGTAAACGGACAGATGCTACAGCAATTATTATTATAAATTTCAGAAGCAGTCGAGAAATGAGGAACAGTATTCACATGAAGTTAATAACGTTTTATCTAAATCTTATTTAACGTCATCGCTGATATTATTAATTAGTAAAGTATCGTACAAAATGGTCTCGCTGTAACAATATTCGTTATAATTCTGACGCACAAATTATCTACAAAATTGCTAACTATTAAGGCAGACCTATAATTGTAGAATTACTTTAACGAACGAATGCGTTGAATTTTATGGTGAATATAAAAACTCTCGTGGTAGGAATGAGCTGATGGGACAACGTCTCAAAAAATACTGCTCGCGAGGATGAGTCTTGATATCCTTGTTGTAAATTCAACCTTATCGTCCATCGTGGATCGAGGTTCACGAAAAAAGAAAAAAAGAAAACAGCGAAAAATCGATAAAAGAAAGAGAAAGAGAGGGACAAGGGGTGGGACAAGATGGAAGAAGAAAGACAGGAGGAGATCTTTCCCGAGAAATCGTGCGAAAGTTTCGCCTACGACGACGGCATAAACACGTCGTTACGGATTACAAGGAGGAACCGATTTCACGAGTATCCTGCCTAATCGTGGGGTGTTCCTCGTGATTCATGAATAAAATATATGGGCGCCGGCCACTCGACTACAAGTACCCTGGCTAAGTGCCCTTCTAGGAGAAGACTATTAACTGATACATCATAAACTGTCGTTTATGGCGTCATTGGTGTATTATTCACGAGCCAGCTCGGCAAGACAATGGCGCGATACTTAACAGGTGTAATGAATTCCTTTAATGAATCCTTCGTTGTGATATTTACGATGACAAACGTGAGAATCTAAAGAACGTTAGATAATAATAGTAATAATAATGTTGCATTTTTATTGATCGCTCATAATCCATCTAACAAGTGGCGAATGAAAGATGGGAAATGGTTAACGATGCGAATAATGCATGGAATAATAAATCTACATCGTGTATTAAATTAAATTAATTATAAAAATATCTATTTTTTTTTATTTACTCGAAGAGCAGCGTTAAATGTTGATTAATAACAACAAACGTGGTTATACGTGGTTATTCGTGAATGACACACCGTAAATACGACACCAGCATTAAGGAACTATCGATTGCCGCGAGTTAACGTTACAGTGCAAATCTGTTGTCTGGCTTGCACAATGATCTTCACGACCGTTTATATACCAGACGAGATGGCAGATCACGATGCATAAGTATCCGGGCATACGATGCTGCGAGGAAAACGTTGTTACCATAATGACTGTAATATTATGACACCGAGCTATGGCAGGTTCGTGTTTATCAGAGATCTGCAGTTGCACTCGCTAAATGGGCGCACACAACCAAGCAAACGATCGTGTGTGCGATCACACTATAAATTGCGATTATATCGTGCATACTGTAAAGCATTTAGAGCATTTTTTCTCTCGGTGATTAAAGTAATCAGCAGGTTCGTCGTGACGATAGAATTTTTTGTGCTCGCTGAACGAGTCATTATCTGGATTTTTTTATCGTATTCTCTTTTTTCTTTCCTCCCCTTTTTCCTTTTTTTCCTCGACTTGTTTCACTCCCTTTTTTTTTTTTATCAGTAGGAATGTTAAATTTGCTTGTGAAGGGAATCTAATCTAGTGTTTGCGGCGACGCGTGTTTGCATTGATAAACTTCCGTGATAATGTTTGTCATTATCGTTATCGACGGATAGGCCGAAAGCGCGGTTGAAACTTTAATGCACCTCGGCCGTTTACCAACTGGATTATCTTGTCGAGTTCCGGCAGAGCTGTGCAATTACATTCTACTTTACTGTGTTTTCTTCTACTTGCCCTGTTTTTTGTATCAACGTTGCAACGGTTTAACACAATAATTACATAATTTTAGCCGATTTCACGGTCATAATTGTACTTAATACCAAACACTGAGACTGTTTAAAATATCATCAAGCTCCAATTACCTGTATTATACAAATTTTATAGGTCAGTATAAAAATCAACTAATACATTAACATACATTAGAACCGTCTACTATAGAAATTTATTGCGTCAATGACACAAAAATGAATTGCAACTGGAACGCTATCAACCGTGCAACCGTTCCACTCAGTTATTACATAATTTTAACGGATTTCACGATAATAATTATACGCGTAATATCGAACGCTCAGACTGTTTAGAATACCATAGACTTTAATTTATTTGATAAAAGTTATTTTCAACATCAGAAATTTTAAAATGTTTCGTATCACGCGTATAATATATTCGTAAAATATATTATATTTCCTAAGTCTGTATCTATATCTTTACAACTACACACCGAATTCATTTACATGTAACTCAATGTTGCCTATAAGACGGTATCCGGTAAGACGAGTAGCAACGAAGAAAGTTTATCCTCGAGGAAGAGCATCCAGGGGGTCTCAGGTATACGTATACCTCGGGCGGCAAGTCACATTCCAACCGTGTGTGCGCGTTCCGATTTTCGCGTGCAGAACTCTCCCTTGCCGCTGTGGGCTGAAACGGTAGGAAGGAAAGAGCAGTCGCCCCGTGGCACGTGGCGGCCACGTATTTCAATAATAGCAGGAATTAAAGTCCAGCGGGGCTGGTCGAGTTGGGAGGAAGGGTTCGTTTGGTCGGCCACCCGTTCCGTTTTCTTCTCCTTTCCTACCCACTGCCCTTTTTTCCGTCTTCGTCTCCGAGGCCGCAGTTCTTCCACTTGCCTCCTTTTTTTTCCTGCCCTTCTTCTTCTTCTTCTTCTTCTTCTTCTTCTTCTTGTTCTTCTTCCCTTCCGGGACACAATCGGATTCTAACGCGTGCCCGCATGCAGCAGGCCCATCGCGACACCTTTTACCTCGCTTTCTTGCGGACATCACGCGCGTTCCTTCTCTTCCTTCCTTCCTCGATGGCGCTCCTTTCAGCCTCCGCCATCACCGACATCCAGGTAGCGCTACTCTAGCATCCTGATTATGCCACCGACGATCCTGAACACGATGGTTAAACTGCCACCTACCCTGTTACTTCGCTTTACTCAGGTAGCCACGAGATTTTTATTGCGACAGGTTGACCCATTGATCTGCTTCTATGGCCGTTCCTTTTCATTCTTTTATTTGGATTGCTTTTTTTCTTTTTTTTGTTCTTTTTTCTTCTTTCCTCTTTTTCCTTCTTTTTTTCTCCTTGGTCTTCTTCTGTGCAAGATGTCTGGAGTCGTGGGAGATCATATGAAGGAATCGTGTTCCTGAGGTTGTGTCTCGGCAACTTTATTCCTTGTGACCTCGTTCAACTGGCGTCCTCGTTCCACTCGATCCGAACGCCGGAACAACTTTATCGCAACAGGTTGCATCGACCGTCTATTGACCCTGGTAATTCAAACTCCAATCGGTTCGAGTGCAGTAACGCGGGACTCGCTTATCTCCAAAAGCTTTGTCCCATTGTTTCCGATATTCGGTCACGACGCATTCCGCTCGAAATTATAAGGAACGTTTAATTAGATAGAAGAATTAACCTTTAATTGAATCGAAGCGATAATGGATTTTTAGTTCAGTTGTAATTGCATGTCGACGAAAGAAGAATTACATAAGAGTTAACTGATCAATTAATAACTAATGAAAATCCTGTATTCGAGTCAGTACTATACACACATCTAAAAGTATTACGTACTACGAACTTGGAACCACATCCTCCACGTATTAAACAGTCCAAACACGAAGCGAAACCCTTCAATAAACCATACTACTCACCCAGAAGCGCCTCGGACGCAACGAAGAAAAATGGTTATTCCCTGCAATCAAGGTCGATCAATTGCCAAGAGATTTATATAGCGGACATCATATTCTTATCACATTTCTGTAATGACCTCGAATCCGTGTCGTGAACTATGGGGACGGTGGTGTGTATGCGCATATACACACATGCATAGACGGCATACATATATACGCGTACGCAAGTAGAGGAGGCGGGAGTTCCCTTGGCGGAAGAAAAATTGAACGGGCGCCTCGGAGCTTGTTCCTGGAATTGAATCAAACAAGTGTTACCACCCTCTTCGAGTATAATATATCTTCTAACATTCTGCAGAGGGACCGAGACGGATAGCTGCTGGCCTGTTCCAGGATATACCTGATCCCACGTAGAGATCTACGTCCGTTTCGAGATTTTCTTTTTGCGTCCCGTGTTGCACGCCCCCAGGACCGAAATTGATGTTTGTACTGCTCAAAATCGCCGAGATACCCCATTCCATTCTCCTCTCTCTTTTTCTCTCTTCCTCCATCTCTCTCTCTCTCTCTCTCTCTCCCTCTGTTCTCCCTTCTCCGCTACGCGGTGTCACCGCTTCGAGAATGTTAAAAATGATTTCGTGAGAAAGTATGACGCCGCTCGGACCTGGCTGAATGATGATGTACACCCAACTGGACCTCCGGTTGCTTTGTCGGTCGATATAGCTCCGAACTGTTCGTTTATTGACTTCTTCAACTTTTAATTTGTCGCTTTTCTTTTTATCGAATCCAATGAGTCATCGATCACTACATCGCGTCGAAGACAGTTTATACGCTGAAACTTTATCTATCAGAACTCGTCGAAGGGCAGACAATTTCGTATATCAGTTCCACAGAAGTTTGATCAGCTCTATCGGTATCGCTAGCACGTTCGTAATTAACAGTCGAATATAGTTGAAGAACATATTCCACCGCGCAATTTCGTAAATGTCTACTTCGCCTCGTTATTTTCTTGAAAGATGCAGAACACGAACCAACGACTACACGTTCTGCAAAACGTGCAGCGTAGTATGTAAAACTGAATCACGACGACGAAAGAGTGAATCACTCGTATCCGACGATAGGAGAGAGGACCTTGAGCGATCAATTGGTATACCGAGCAAGGCATCGTTTTTGACTGTACGTTTTCCATGGTTGAAGATCACCTTTGGCGTGGTAAGGACGAAAAAGCGGCGCACTACGCGTGTCGCGGCCGTTCCCGTTGACAAGCATTATCCTTTCACGCGATCACCTTTGACTGACAAACCAATTATTCGGCACTCAGCACTGACGAGCCAACTATTTTATCAATCAGCGCCGCCGGGCCTCCTCGTGGGCAGAAGAAACGACGATGTCTTGCGTACCAGTGGGGATCGAAGGAGGAGAAACAACCAGAAGAGAAAGGAAGAAGAAACACGGTGAACAGAAGCGAGAAGAGAACGGAGAGAAGAAGCGCGGGTGTTCCTCGCTGGAGAGAGCTATAATAGCACGAAACATAATCCCCGGGTGAATCTAACGAGTCCTGTAAGAGCGAGCTGGACCAACGGGGGACGAAGAGGATGGTAGAAAATAGAGATAGAGTTAAGGAGTTTGTTCTTGGCTAGACAGAGAAGAAGAAGGTTTTTCAGGTGTAAGAGACGAGTAAGGATACGTGACTGCAGGACGAGCAAGAGGAAGGAAGATAGTCGAAAGAGTGTAAGATTGAAAGTCAGAGAGGAAGAGGGGAAAGCGGTTCGGCGCCTCTCCGATCATTCTTCAGTCTAGCGCAACGACTCATCGGCTTTTTTTGCCGCTGCGGCTCCGAAGAGACGTTCAAATTGCTCTAATGGCGGACCAAAGAGGAAAGTTATGCCCGACAGGTACTTATCTTTTTCCCAAGTTCGTGTGTCTTTCGGTGCCAACCCTCCCCGTTACCACCTTTTGCTTCCACGGTCTCGTGTTAGCTGTGCTCACGAAACGACCACGGCTTATCGATGGAATCGTCGAGCATTCGTGATCTTTTAAAGATACGTTTCCTTTCGGGGGAACCGTGTTTACTGCTTCCTGGACCGTATACAAAGGAAGTTATACCTAAGGGATCGTATACGAAGAACGTGGCAATTGCGAGAATTTTTGTTATTTATTTTAGACGATCGATCGTTTTCCACTCAAGAAGCGTGATATTTAGTTTACGAACTTCGAGGCTCAAGTTCCCGTGAATGTATCGAGGGTGCAACGAGGCACCAAACGCGGCGTCAACAATTTTTATTTTTTACAACGTTCGTTATTAAAATTTGTAGTAATGGGTCTATTCGTCAGAACGTTGATTGATCAGAAAACGCATCCCCACCGTAACGAGAACCTAACGCTAGCTATTTTACCGTGGTCACGAGTTCCGTGGCCCGCGAAATCGTTTAGACAGCAACAGACAAGAGGAGTTCGTAGCGGAATCGAAGCGGCGCGTAACTGAAAATTGAGATAACAAAAGAACGGAGTGGCCCGTTCTCTTGGTGTAATTACGGCCGGTCATGGCGGCCGCGAGCGCGCTTATTATATTTGCCATAATTGCCGAGGTCCCGATTCAATTTGATCGCAGTTGTAATCTCGCTAGACGGACTAATTGCCGACGGCGCGTATCTGAATTCGTGTATCTCTGGCAAACGCGCGAAATTGCCCCAAGGGGAAACGAGACCATGCGCGCTCAGCGCGACTCTACTATCGTCGTTCTTTTAAAAGAGACGATGTCGAACGAGCGGTTGAGAGTTGCTGGCCAAACTATAATCCCATAGCCGGCGTCGTCATTATGTCTACATCGTGGGTATGCGAGCAGAGCTCGCCATTATCTCGTTTACGTCACGAAGACATTGCTCGCGTTCGTGGTCGGCGCAATTCAGAAAATCACTAAGAAATAATAAGTCAGCGCGGATCCTGGCTTGCACGGCCACCGAGCGTTCTTCCTATCCGGCCGATAGTAATTACCCCGGGACGTGTACGCGGATACATCGTCCGTTGGATCACGAGACGATTCCATCCCTTGCCACGTTGCGGAACAGGACCGGGCATCTTCTTTCCCGGAAACTAGAAACGATTCTCTGGTTCTCCCATCGGATTACGATAAACGCGAATATTCAGGGCAGATGATTTTGCGTGTAACGAGAATTGAAAATAGGTGACACGGAGTTCATAAGTGGTCTTCTGTTCGAGAAATTTGTGGAATTCTAGGCTCGGAGAAACGTAAAAAAATTCTTCCTTAGAGAAAAATTGAATTCTAAAAGTTGAATATACGAAGTAATTCTAATAACGGTGGAAACAATCTGTCCAAACTATATATGTAAATCTATGAGAATATATCTTAGAAGAGGAGCTATAAATATGACTTTTTAACATAAATTTCTGAATCGAGATCAAACAGATTGAAGCTTACAACATTATACGTTATAGACAACTCGTATATGTACGTGGTTACGTAAGCGAAGAAGAGAAGACGAATTAATCGTGTATCGCATAATCGCCTTAAATGAAGCTAATGCGAAGGATCGTTAGATTCCTTTTTACGTTTAATAATGCTGTGTTCGGTCCGTTAGTCCAATTGTAATACCTTCATTCAAGAGGATACGAGCAGATAAACGTTTGAAGCGCTAATAATTGAAGTGTTAGGATAGGTGTAATGTCAATAGCAGTCGTTCTTACTGCGGTTTCAGAGAAATCGACTCCATTTGCGGCTTTGCTGACCAATGGCTAGACGTTTCAGAGAGTATCTGCTACTACTCACTGTTGTATTTCATTCGAGGTTTTATCCGAAACTGCGTTTCGTGATTGCAAATCTTTCCTTCGCGTTTTGCCTAATCTCCCTGTACGTAGCCAGAGAAAAAACGACCACGTATATCCTTCGATGGTAGAATGCTTCAAACAATTGCAATTAATCACGATATTGCATCATTACTAATTTTGTTGAGCATAAAAGATTTTACATTTAACATTTAGCAATTCTATGACATCATAGTAGCTTGGATATCATTACAGCAATTATGAATTCTTTTTTTATAAATGCAATAAATGAAACTTCTAAAGTTCAAGCAGCTGATCAACCAGCGTCCTATTTTTCTACCTCCACCTTTTTTTTTTTTTGATTCAATGGTACATCCTCCGTTCTATAATTCTTCCAATTATTAAATTACACATATAATCAGTTTAAAAAGTCTACGTGCAGCGACTTTCTGCGTTTGTTTTTTCATGGAAAATTTGATGTCAAAAAAAAAGTTCGTAGGTCTATGCATTACGATATTTCAAATTCGAAGGGTATATATGGACTTCTGTAACTGGCTGTAGGCTAAAATTCGCTGTTTCTTCTAATCGTTGAAGAGAAATCGTGGAACGGTCCGTGAGGCGGTCTGTCGCCGAACACAACGAATAATAGCCGTTAGGTCGTCGTTGCCGAGTTTTTACGATCGGCACGTCCGCCGTCGCAGGAAGAAAAAGAATCTGTGGCATAGGTGGTATAAGTGGGTCACTGTCGCTTTCAATTAGGCGCAAAACGGCGCGAGAAGAGATGGCTTCTTCGCACATTTGCCGGCGACATCTCAGACGAGCAAAAAGCAAACGACCCTTCGCAAAATCTTGTCTCTTACTTCCATCTCTTCCTTCCGTCTTTCTCTGTTCCCGGCTCCATTAAAAGACCTTTGCCCTCCTTCCTCAATGGGTCTCTAAGTTTGAGAAAGGTCGGTCAAACTCGTGGCTTCCACTTCCCTTCTAGCCTAACGATATCTCGTTAAACCTTCCTACTTATTCGACGATCGATATTTGCTTCTCCGTTCGCTTTGATTTCGTTTCGCGTTCTAGATCGATATCGTTTCAACATTTACACGGTAGTGGACAAAAGAAAGTTTAAAAGATAGACGAAAGGTTATTATAATTATAGAAACGAGATTAATATATATTTGACAACCAGTGAATAGACATAATTCAGAATATTCGATGTGGTAGAAATTTCTTAGAAACAAGATTTAAGAAAGTTATGTGTTAGTATTGCGAATGGGAATGGCAGAGCCTACTCGCAGAATTTCAAGAAATCGGCGCCAACCGGAAATGATTTAACGGTTCAAGAATGATTTCCTCTGGGTAGACCCCAATCTTGAGACGTATTTCTATTCTCCTATGAAAAGAAAATTCAATCTCGTTCACATAATATGTCAAAATGTCTCTTTATCTACAAAGAATATGTGAAAGCCTGATATATGGGATTTGCTAAAATCAGTTCGAATATCACGATTCTATACGATTAAAATTCTTACTCTTCGTTAATAATTTTTAGTTTCCTCTTCGACTTTTAATCCAATTACGATGTTAAAATCATTTTTCAAGTACGACATTAAAAAGGAAACTCGTTATTTGATAATTACATGCATTTTACAATGCAACGAGATAATATTAATAATATTTAATATATTTATATGAACGTTAAAACGTGTCAATGTACACGTTAATAAATAAATGATTCTACTTTACCATTGCATGCAAATATTTCACAATCTACTTTGAGTAATTCACGACTTGTTCCTTTCGAAAGAAATGGATTGATGGACGAATCAAGGCCGGGTTAAGATTGACGAAGCGCCATGAATATAATCCCACGACTTCAGCCTCCGGTGGAAACCGACCTGGGTCAACGGGCTTCAATAGTATCTCGGCCTTGCAGTCGAATCTTTATCATCCTTTCTGTTCTCGCGCGTGTAACGGATTCGAGAGGCCCGGTACTCAGGTATCGTAATATCCCCTTGCTGATTTAATCTTTACCTTTTCATTCTCCCTTTTATCTTTATCGAGCTAAATATATCGTTACGTTCAATCTAATCGCTATTAATTACGATATATGCAATCGTGAAACAGGTTACTTGTCGATTCTTCTAACATTTCATCTTGAAAATATTCGTAATTTAAAGGAAGTTTATAAAGAATAGGAAAGACTTAGAGAAGGCAACAAAAACGAAAGCAACGCAACAACCATAAACACCGCTCCACGCTAAACTAAGAAGCTGCAAGAACTATCCTCATTTCCTGTCAGCTGACCGTCAACGAACGAGTTCCCGATCCGGTGCAAACCACGAAAACGACAATTCGAGCCGGTTCGTCAAACAGAGAGCCGCTACAAGGCAGCCGGTCGTCGAAAAGGGAAGCGCATCCACCGTTTCCCACGTAACGATTTAACAACATCCCAATTACTATCCCCGGGGGCGGGGTGAGCGTTCCGCAAACAGGGCAAAGTCACAGCTACGAGCAAAAAGACAGCCTGGTAGCCAGAGGGCCGCGATCATGGTCTACGCCACTGGTACGCCACCGTTGCTTCGAGAGATACACTTTTTGTGGGTTTCTAGGCCGCTAAGGAGCGAATGAATGAACACGGCTCTTCGTAATCCATTCATGCTTCAAGAGGGTACACCCTTTCTCCTTCTTCTTCAAGGAGATCGCTGGAACGAGAGAGCGAGAGATAGTCAGAGACCCTTCATCTCCTCGGGATCCTTCCTTGTAACTCGCGCTGTTATATTTTGTTTGTCTGCTTCCGAAGAACCCTCCGGACCTCCTTCCTTCGTCTCTTTCGTTCTCCTCCTCCTCCATCTCATCCTCCTTCTTCTCCTCCGCCTCCTCTTTCCCTTTTCTCCCTCGTGTTAGACCTCACTTAGACCCCAGGATCTGGGTCAGATTACATGTATACAACTTGTTGAGGCATCAACCGTGGCCGAGGGAACCTCGTCGTCGAACGAGCAATTCGCAAATCGAATTACGACCCGTCGCCACCCCTTCGACGTCTTACTTCGATCATTCCTTCCGTCGCGATTAAGCGACATTCCTGCGATCCCTGCGCGTTGTTTCGCGCGCCGCTGACATCGAGGGATCGTAATCAGACGCTGGAATCGAGGAAGGCTCGAGTCGATCGATTCGCCTCATCGTCATAATCGAGTTTCTGTTCTTAGTTTCTCAGGCTTTGAGGGGGAGGGGGGTAATTTTGAGAGAGAGAGAAAGAGAGAAAAAAAGAGTTTGGACGATAGAAGTGGTTTCTTCTCGCTGATTTGAAGTGAAAGAGAGTTATTCATGGTTTTTTTTTTTTTTTCAAGATACTTCGTTTGTGTTGAGCTCTGTTTGGTGAATCGACGAGTTGTTAATGGTTCATTGATTCTAGAGTTCGGAAAGATGAGTCTTATCGATGATTCGTAGTGTGAACTGAGCAGATCGAAGCGTTTAGTTCAAGCATCACGACAGATGTTTTCTTTTCTTATCTACTGAGAGTGAAACGAAACTTAAAAATGTCTACTCATCTGGAAGATTCACAACGATGAATCGTATTGTCTGAAAAACTAAGTTTCCAGGCTTCGTCGTTTGACAGTCCAATTATTTTTCTTTCGAAAGATTCTTGATAATTTATACCATGTTTAATCCGACAATAATTTTCTGTTTTATAATAAAAGTAAAAATATGTCCGTAATTGCTGAAAACGTAAGGTCTTAAAAAATCGGTACTATTTATACCATGTGCGAATGTTTGTCTTGGAACATTTACCTTCTTATTTCTGTGCATAAATTTTCTCCAGCTTTCTGGTTTCGAGCGTTTTAACGAATAACAGTATATCAATGGACGCGACTCGTTTATCAAATCAGTTAATTTGGAATATTCCCGAGGGGGCCGCGTTTCGACCGTTCGTCGTTATCTTATAATAAAACATCTCGCATTGCGGTGAAATATTTCCCGGTCGGCGGTGATTAATTTAGTGCGAATAAAAAAAATGACAAAGGTTTATTTTAGCCACCGCAGCGACGTGCTTTATCGGTGCGTTGATCGAGCCGGGTTACCAGCCAAGTTCTGGTGCAACCTGGAGAACGGCATTCCATCGATTTCGTTGCAGCTGCTTGATCGTGAGTGTTCCCTAAAGTGTATAACCAACGATAGATGGATTTGTCAAAAAATTTTTCTTCAAAGTTGTTACTTTACTGTTACTTTGTATTACGTAATTTTACATTATTTTAAACAATTTAGCCATATGAAGTTTATATTATTTTTAATTGTTAATCACTATTGAGGAGATAATCTTACAGCAGTGAAGCTAAAATTAAAGTTAACTATTTATAATCATTTTGAAGTAATCTATCTATAGTTTGGAAGGAACCGTAATTTCAAATCAGCTAGAATAGCGTAATATTAAAACAAACGAGATAGATTATTGCGTGATAGAACAGGACTAAAGCCTACCTTAACGAATAAATAAAACTCGATCTGCTGCAGATATTATACAAGATAAAAATGAATTTTTCTATATTCTTTTATAGAAAAAAGAATTACGTTATTTGCTTCCAAAACGCGTGACACAGTCCTCTCTTCGTTATAAGAAAATTAATTCTCAAAAACATCTCACAATCAAGATTAAATTATACAGCTGCCAGCTGGAGCCTAAGTAACTCTACATCTTAGAGATAATATTCGTAACAGAGTTTCTTAGAAACGATGACTGGTGCTTTACAACCAACAAGAACTTGACACAGCTTATGCAACATCTCGTTTAATGTCGAGAGTCACAATTCGATTATTCTCTAAAGTTAAACAAGGCCGATCTATGTAAATGGAAAATTTCAGATACCAGATGCGATCACGGAGAAATGTTATTCGATTTTAATTAGCGCGTAAGTGCAGCATACTTTGAAAGACGGAAACGTATGTTGCACGGTTCCCAGACGCGGCCAATTAATTCGGCAAACCGGGCAATTAGTGAAATTATTAATAAAAATCGTAATGAAGCTAAATCAACGGTGATAGAAGCCTTCCTGTGCGGTCGTCGGTGGGCCATTGTACGACCATGATGCACCGTTTAATAATCGGCAACGTCTTTCGAATTGTATGTCAATTGGCGACAATAATAAAATTCGACGATGGCGTCGAGACGTCGTTTGCCACGGTGTGTGCGTTTGTCTGCGCGAAAGTCGATTAGTTTGTCTCTTAATTAAAGACCTCGCGCGACTGTCAGCTCGTCATACCGCGTAAAGTGGATTTAGATAGTCGAGGAAATTTTGAATAATCGCTCAAAAATATCGTGATTCATTTCGTACACTTATCATGCCTAGCATGGCAAACAATAATTAGATTGCAATGATGAAAAATTGTGCAAGGTGCAAAGATACGCGTGAATTCGCATAATACGCAAACGTGCATAAAATATGCAAACTAGGTACAGTGCTCGTTATAACATTTAGTAGATGAAACAAATCTCTACAAATCTCTAGGTTCCGCTTCTTCAGTCGTGTTCACAAGGATATAAATTTGCATAAACATCCACACTCTTATGGTAACAGATTTATTACGTACGAAGTTCCATCGCGGTATCGTGCTCTTCCTGTTCTGAATCTGACGAAACCCTATGCAGCTGGTTGAAACGAGAACGATCTTCTCCTACGTAGCGAGGAGATCCGTGAAAAATGGCAAGATCGGCAAAGCCCAGAAGCGAGGTGGAAAAGGCAGGAAAAGTCCTGTCGGTGGATCCGTTCTAGGGACGACGATAATTCCGGTCGACGACGTCGGGACGAGAGTAATTGGCGGAAGGAAGGACCGGATGCAGCGCAGAGGGAAGAACGGATGGAACGAAGGAGGACACGGAATGTAAAATGGCAAGAGTATTGGCTGCACGGAACGAACGAGACCACGCACAACTAAGATTATATTCTCATTAACTCGATCTCGGCGGGGAAATCATCGGGACGAATGGAAATTGCTCGCGGGATTGAATATTCGACGGTCTTCTTTCGGATCGAGCCCGAACAAGCAGAAGGATCTTGGATATTCCGCTCGGATGTCGATCCTCTCAATTTCCTCGAATAAGACGGATGAGACTGTTTTTTCTCCTTGGCAACTGGTTATGAAAGCTGGCAATCATTTTTTACTCGACGTTCGAGAATAATATTTTGTTGCACCGAGTTCATCAGAACGCCATTGGGTAATTACGAAAATAACGTTGCGAACGAAGAGATTTTAATTAACTCGTTAGGGACCAAGTAGTAAAATAATTTCTAAGGATTGCATAAACGTATTTACCAAATAAAATGAGCAGAATAAGTCTTGCAAAAATACAACAAATGTATTAAAATAACAGATACATGGCGGAGGGCCGTCACACATCCGATACACAAAAAGGAATATACAAACTATGATCTATTTAGCAAGAAATATTTTATCGCGATGCTATAGGATACTTCAATTTCTTCAAGATTCATACAGTTGTAGCGCCCGGATGGAAGGAGAAAGAAAAAAGTGAAGATGAAATGTTGGGTTAAAGCAACGTTGGTTCTTGATGAGTTAAACAAATCGTCTCGGTTTTAATTGCGTAATTATGTTTCGTCGATATAAAATTTTCGAGATGACGACTCTCCAAGATATGGAAGTATTTTTATGAGTATAAAATGGATCGTTACAGCTAATTTAATCTTCTTGTACGAAAGTAATATAGCGGAAGAAAGGTAGAATTGTTTAAACTTGGAACATTGAGTTCCAAGTAGGATTTGTTAAGTGGTAGGTTTTCTTTTTTTGTTTCAAGGCATCGAATATAGGTGCACAAAGGAGTCCGTAACTCGGAGAGACGCCTTCTTACCGGGAAGTCATCGAGTTCGTTTTCCACTTCGATGCCACGGTTCTCGAGATTGATGGAACGGGGCTCGGTGACAGGAAAATTGAAATCCCCCGCCTTCTTCTTCGCCTTAAAAGAATATTGTATATAAAAACGATGTCTGAGTTGCAGAAATTCTCCCGAGCGGTCGGATCTGGTTAAAATAAATTACATTGAAAAGAAGCAACTCGGAAGCGAACAAATTGTTAAGGATGCAATTCACCGAAGCCTTGCACGTTACATATAATTGAATACTAACGAAGATACGGTTTCTCTATGTTTGTAATTTATTTCTGGAAATTTGGAACATAGTTGCAAAATTTACATTTATTACAAAAGTTTTACGTACGAATTTAAATTAACGTAGTGGTCACTCCAGAAATGTAATTCTGTCAGATATAAAAAAATCTCTTTATTTATAATAAATACATAATGAAATTGTTAAATCGTTTTGTTTGCAATATCAAGTAAAATTCGCAGCTTCTTAACGAAACTCGAAAAATCGCCGTACTATGTGAAGAAACTGAGAAAGTCTACAACTTTTCCACCCTTTGTGCGAAGAAACTGAAAGAAACTACAACTTTCCTCCTTTTTGTCAATTTCCTTCTCCACATTCAACAGCTATCTTCCGTTCAAGCTGTTTTTCCGGTGAACGTGTCCATTCGATGTAACGCGGCTGCGAGCCATCAAGGTCCCCAATAAAAGAGGGGCAATCGCGAAGAAAACGGGGCTTTGGAGCACGCGACAAAGGAGCTCCCTGTGAAATTCACGATTCCCTCGCGACTCTGCATAATCGAATGATTCTTCCGACGATGTCGGAACATGTGCGCTACGTCGTGTGACGTCACGGCCGAGATAAACGTTGGAAAGCGGATGGTTATGCAGGAGAACCGAATTTCTGGCCAAGCAACGAAAGAGAAAGACAAGACGGCTAGTATTAGGTTGTCCGAAAAGTGTCTTTCTTTCGCAAACGTGATTTTTACAACAGTGCACCTTCGTACAAACGTGAAACCAAGTCTGTGAAATGTCGCGGTGTTTATCTCAACGAAACGAAATGGATCGTACGTAATTTGACAAAATAATATAAAACAAGAAACATTGCGCGTCTCTTATTTCCTCATAAAACGAAAGAAACTTCTCGAACAACCTAATACATTTACGATTAGCTATAAATAAATCTTGCACCTATTGTCTCTCCAAAAGAAGGAACAAATTTTATTAACGAATTTCTCGCGTTTCTACTACTTGATTCTTCTTAATATCCAAGCAAAAGTAGTATCAGTTTAGACAACTCATTATTTGATCGACGTTCATACTAAAAACGCAACGAAATTTTTGAACAATCCGATACTACCGTTTCAAAGATTTCCTTACAGCTTCTGTTTGAAATTAGAATCTGTCTCCGAGTGTATATACACGTTTCACTGTGCAATCAGCGAGATTTCGTGCGAGCGAAGAAAAAGGAAGCGTAGGTGAAGCGAGAGAACGTGGAAGATGAACGAGACGAAGATCGGGAAGAAAGAAACGGGCAAACTGTAGACGACGAACAACAGACACAGAGTGGAAAGGGATAGAACGACAAAGGGAGGAAACGTAAAAGCGCGATAGAGACGATAGTAACGTAGAAGATGAGGGAGGAAGCGAGAAGACGCTATGAAATTGGCAGTCTAATAAAAGAAGCCAGCGAGGAATCGACTGCAGTGGATCGATCCGAGACTGCATTTTCATCGTGATAACGATCGCTCATCAAGGATATACCTACTACTTCTTTTATCTCCTCTATTCTACTCCCTCCACCAGTTCTCCGATCCTTTAAAGCGATGATCATTTTAAGGTATCGCGGCATGGTCCATCTTTTCTTTTCTTCTTCGTCCACGTCCACTTCTTCTGCTTCTTCTACTAGCTCTTCTTGTTCCTTGTTTTTCCTAGCGGTTTTCTTTTTTTTTTTTCTTCGTTCGAAATACTTTGTACTTTTATTCTCACCCAGAACGGGGCTCGTTTTTAATGATAGACTTTTTGGTGGACTGCCGCGGTGGCCCGTCTGTTACCGGGCCGGCCATTGTATCGGACCGATAATTAAACGTTGCCAAACACGAACGCGCGCGAACGTTCATTTTGTACGCGATTACGCTAAACGCGATAGTTACTCTCCACGCCGATCTCTGTCTCCTTTGCTGGATGATGAACGAGAAGAAAGACTGAGTTAGTGAATCTGTGTTTGAAGAATCGCGCGATGAATAATCGTTTAAGACGATACCCCGTCCTGAACGTTTAATAAATAACATTCAACACACTAACTTGCTAATAGGTGTATAAATCACAGACACTAAACTGACCAACTCCATCGAAGTTAATGGGGTGGTTTTAAAAAAAAAAAAAAACAGTGGAATTGATCGGTTCTACTACCCAATGGCTCGTATTATACCAACGACTGTAAATACACTAATAGTTGTAACCTACGAAGACTATAAGCACACACGTGTCATTCGAAACAGCTACTCGCATTATACCGATTATTATTAATGCCACAATCTGTATTACACATCTTAAACGAGTCACATGCCACGGGGCAATAAATCTCGCAATTACAATCCGGGAAAACGAATCGCGGTGGTTACGAACACAGTATCGGACATGTTGCCGAGCAAAAGGTTGTTCACATCGAACGAGGCACAGTTAAAAACGGACGTTTCAACGAATCGGCGGAATTAATCGGTCTGTCGAGGCTAATCGAATGCTGTTTCGAGCGAGAGATGCCACTTAAGGGACGGAATATGCTCGATATCTTAATTTCGGACGGTGTCGTCGCGTGGAGCGTTTCAGTCAGGCGAAATGCACCCTGGAACCGGTTAACGCGACACGCTGCAAACGGATCTTTAATTTCGTATCGAGGTAATGAACGTCGGCCCGCGGAACTCGCCGTTTTCTCGATCGTCTGCGGAACCGTGAACGCAATCTCGCCGGATTTTATTGGAGCTTCGGGCGATTCTAATGGCCCGTAAAGGAAAAGAGTTCGATACGAGGCGCGGATCTAGAGAGAGAGAAGTTTCGAGAGAGCTGAAGCCATGGCCGGAATCTACGGAGCTACTTTATTCGATCGGCAGAATCGCGATCGTTGCGGTCGAATTAAAACCGATCGAGGAAACGTCGTTAGTTTCTAATAACGAGACAGATAAAATCCGGACCTCTCTTTTTATTTAGGGATGCGTTCGGTGAAACGTGACTTGGATTATTCGTGGAAAGTGAACGTTCGAAGATTACGTAGTTTGTCTCAATTCTTGGATTAAATCTTGACCATTTTGGTTTCGCTCGCGATTGGAATTTCAGTTGCAGATCTGCGAGGCTTAGAAGTTTAGAAGATTATTTTATCGAATGGAAAATATAAAGATACAAAGGTAAAAAATAAGGAATAGAAGAGTTTAAGAGTAATTGAAAGATACACGAGGGATTTAAAATTCTGAAAGTGGATTTGCAGTGCAACTGAAAGATCTTTGAGAAGACTATTCAGCACGTACTAAATTGCTTCAATGCAACAGTTTAACGTGATAAATGGAGCATTCTTTCTATCGTTACGATGTTCTTAGGTTTCTTGGAAATATTCGTGACCCGTGATACGGAGAGAGCTACATCGGATCCAAGAAAGCAAAATGATGGAAGGAAACCATACTGATAAAAGTGTCAGCGTTTCAATCGCGAGATATCGCTTGAATTTTTTAATTGGACAGTTATCTTGGTTAACAGTGCCCTTTGTTATTCTTCGATTCTTTGGCAAGTCATGCTATATAACCGCTTTCGTTGTCTGTCATTGATACTTAACTTGCTCTCGTAATTTCCTCTATGAATTAAAATATTCTTGTCTAATCGATCTAACAGATTACGACCTCGATTCATAAAATAGAGTTATGCCAGAAGATGTTTGTAATCAAAGTTTCATTATCATTTATCATTATTATCAAATCTCTACTCCGTAATCCTATTCACATTTTCTCTCAAATGCAAGCAAGTATCATCAACTTTTACGATCAGCAACATGCTCCGGGTTATCTACAATGTTGCTCGTACTCCAAAACATTAGTCGGATCAAAACGGATGGGTTCGATAATTTCCAAGGAATCGAAGAAATCGAAGGAATCGAGGAAATCGAAGGAATCGAGGAAATCGAAGTAATCGAGGAAATCCATATGGTTGCACGAAACGATCGTTGAACACACAACGAGCGGAACATCTTCGATTTTTCTTTTTTCTCCATTCACATGGCAATCAACATATCGATTTTCTATCTCGATGTTGCTCGCGTATTCGTTCCATCTCTCCTACTCTTCTAATCGTATTCTCGATGAGCGAAGAGAAGAGAAAAAAAAAGCGAAGAAAGGGGGAGGCGTCGCGATCTCATCAGCGAGCAACAAAGTCCTCTTTGTCTTGCAAGTCCGCGATTGTATTTGGCCGCCGCGCTGTTCGCACGTTACTCAGCCGCGTCTCGATCGAGTAAACACGCTAATCGATTTCAAGGATGAGGTAAAAGGAATGGACGCGACGGCCAGATAAGACGACGAAGAAACGTAAATCGAGGGAGAAAGGGACGAATCCTGGCAAGAAAGGGAATATTTATTTCGATCTTCTTCTAGAGATTTTATCGCCTTATAGCTCCATGTTGAATTCGACGATTGTAATTTGGCTTACAGTTGCGTCAACGCAAGAAAAATTAGCTCTGACAATTTCCAGCTTGTGACACTATAGAATTTCGCTATGTAGCTAAATTACTGAGCGAAAGAAACCAGAAAGAAATTTTCTTCTTGAAGCACGAGAACAATCATTGGATTTGAAAATATGAAAAATTCCATAATCTCCAAATACGGTCTTAATAGAAGATAGTTTCATGCCTCATCGAATCGCAGGGAAGAATAATGAACACTTTTATGCTCGTTGTACGTCCTCTCTGTAGTCAAATTACGGAAGTAAAAAAGTCGTCGAGAACCAGAATTCGCTTAATCATTGTATTCGCGTAATTACTACGTCATAAGCGAATGTTCCCCCGCGTCATTATTTTCCCTTTAAAGTCCCTCCTTTTCGTTCATCCTCGTGTCCGGTTACTTCATCGAACCGCTGTCATTACTTCTTTACTCGCTCGTGGTTATGGACCGACGAAAGTACTTACTGAAATACCTACTTAACTTGATCGCTCGTCTTCGAACATTGTTCTATTCGCTCTCAGTCCATCGTCAAACCTATTCTTCGAATTCTACGATGAATCTCTTCGCATGAAATCTTAATTCTCAAAAAGTAAACTTTGATAGCTACAAGCTCGATAGAAACTTCGACCATTCGACCAAACGCATTGACAATCTATAATTTATCCTTTGATTATTTCTAATTCTTGTAATTAGCGATTAACTTGATAAAGAGCACGATTAACGAAGAAAAGCTGGGAAAAACAAATTACTAGCGAAAGAAGAAGAGACAGCAGGGGGAAGAGAAGCAAGGAGAACAGAGGTCGATCCTCCTGGCAGGATTCGCGGCGAAATCGGCGGTTAGAAACGGCCATGAACCATTTTCGCCCTACGAAGGAGCAGCGCACACAGCACAGACAAAATAAAAATGCGAGGAGGAACAGCGACCAGGCGCTCAAAGCGAGGGAAAGGGGATACTAGAGAGGACACGGGAGAGAAGAGAAAAGGAGAGACGAAGAGAAGAGAAGCCGGCCAACTTCTCTCACCCGGTTTGGGCTGGCTTGGCCTTCCAAGGGGCCAGCCTAGACTCACGATTCTCATCTCTTGTGCTGGTCCACCGCGAGACGAAATTCGTACGTTGCTTCTTCTTCTTCGTCTTCTCCGTTTTCTTCTTCTTCTTCTTCTTCTTCTTCTTCCTCTTCGTCTTCTTCTTAGTATCTTCTTCCTTCCACGTAAAAGGACGACAACTAACGCGTTCTCTCTGTCTTGTTCCTCGGGCCAGTCGCGATTTATTAGTCGAGCTAATTAATAGGCTAACTGGACGCGGGTATGCGAGTATGCGTGCACGTCGAGTCGGTGCGAGTTTCGTGGAAATCGAGGCAACGATTCGCGATTTATTGCCGCGCGAAAGATTCATGGTTTCGGGCCGGGCGAGCTTTCCTTCGCAGCGATCTCCAAAAGCCTTTTTTCACCGAGAGGAATAGAAGGTCTAATGGCATCGACGCGATCGTAGCACTGGAATTCCTTTAATTCGGATGTTCCCGCGATGAGGGATCGATCCTTCGCAGCCAAATTCCTTTCAGCTCGGCCGCCGCGCTGCCACTGTAATTCGACGTTTCGATAGCACCGCCTCGAGACCGAACCATCACGATCAGGCTTTGGTAAAAACTATGCCGCTGCTGGAATTCACGCGGCTACGATTCTCTGTTTGCTCTGGGTGCCACAGCAGATTGGTACATAATGAAACAAATAGCGCGTCTTCTTCTTTGGACTTTCTTTTACCAGTAAAGGTTGAATAAGTAAATTTTATATTATTTTTTATTATAGTATCATTAAATATTAACGAAATATTATTAAACAGCGATATTGGGTAAAATCTCTGATCGGTTGTCTACCGCAAAAAATTATACTTCTATCCACGTTTTCTCTGATTTCCGTAATATCCAAGAATTTACATACGTCTTTTGCGATACTACAGGAACAATTGCATCGTCTTAATATATCTTCAATTCTAAGAAACGTCAAATGTTCGGATTTTCTTGCTTTTACATATTTATACCGATCAAAGATTTATTTGCAACATTTAAATTACATGATAAATAGCATTCATGAACTTCCAACCTCGAGATTATTACGAATTAAGCACGTTCTATGTGATATATGGATTCCCAATAAACAGCCCATTATTCAACTTCATCAAGCAATAGCATGAAAACTTAGAAACCTGTTTAAAATCCAAAATTTAAAATTTTCCATTCTCCAAAAATTACAACCATCGTTTAAAAGAAAAATACCGTTAAAACTTAAAGAGTCTCGAAGACTTTCCCAATGTAAAACTTTCTAAAATAAAACTTTCCATCCCCATAATAGCTTTCTCCACACGGTATCATTACAAGATCCTCTTGTAGCAGAAACATTTCTGTTTTGATCTAAGAAGAACAAATAATTAAAAATACAAAAGTAAAAATTCTCTACTACTCAAATAATGTTCACACCGATTGGAAACTATTCGTCTAAATATAAGATGAAAACTACTGTTACATCAGATGTTTCGCAATTAACTTTTCACCGGAGCGACAGTTTTTCAACATTGTTTCATTGCTTGAAACAGAAATATTTTTCTCTGAATCAGGGGAACAATTAACGACCTTCCATTGTCTGGGCATGAAATTTGAACGATTCGCGGACAAAACCAGCGCAGATTAATTCCGCGTTTCCGATCTCTGTTGCTTTTCACCGGGTGTCCCCGTCCTGAGGCTCGTGTCACGGCACGTCAGTCGCACGCTGCTGCAATTCAACGTGAAATCTAAGGCGTCGTTCACACCGTTGCAAGCTCCGTCCTCCTTGGTTGTCTCCTTCCTCGCCTGGACGTTTCTCCGGCCCGTTTCCGGCCTCGATCTTCCGTTTCCTTCCGTTTCTACGCCGTCGTCGATCCTGCAGCCCGTACGATCGTGCTGCCTCATCGCGATCCGTATGGTGTGAGTCATTTCCGGGCTGGAGGATCGCGATTCGTGATCAGCCTCTGCCTCCGAGTCGATATCGACGCGAACGTTTCCGGATATCTCGGCACAGATGCACTTGGTGACGTCTTGGAGATCGAGGTCCGATAATCGTGCACGGCTCGGACCTGGAAACGAAAATCGAATGAGCGATGATCTAATTTTATGGTATTTAATTAATATTAATTTTTCTTTTAGTTCTTCTTCTGGTTCAGTTAGCGTAGAGAATGATTTATGGTCACAGTGGGGAAATTTATACTTTGGCGTGGAAGATGGTAAGAAATTAATGGAGTGCAGTATGTTAGGCGTAGCGCCCGTGCACCTAGAAACTGCAACCTGTCTAACGTCAATGTAGGAAGTGGAGATTAGTTACCGACTAATAATTTTTTATAATTGAATAAGTTTGAATATTAATTTTTCTAGACGTTATTGGTCCTATATCAGAGGATTATTGGCAATTTTATTACTTTTCAATAATTAAGTAAATCAGCAGACGAACTCTTCTACCGTATACTATTTTAAATATATGACCATAGGAAATATTCTACCATATAAAATATAAAGTTAGACGTGTAAATTATTTCTCGCTGTTAGTCGAAAGTTGATCGATTTCTGACTACACAAATTTACACAATATTTATCTAAAAAGTGATCAAAATTTTTCTGCAAATTTTACATCATCTTTATATTTAATCATACGGTTTTAACTCGTCCAAGGTTCCTCGCAAATCGCTAATTGATACTTTTGACTGTCTCGAACACCAATCAACCACTATCTCGAAGCATGTTCCAAGTTTTCCAAAGCCCGTAAAGAGGCGAACAGGTTGTCGATGCTCGCGAATCGAACGAACTTCGAAAGGTCTGTGCATAAAACAGATTCCCTTACGCGCCCGCGAATACCAGGAATGCCACTGAGTAAACGTTCGCCAGAACTGCAGACTTTGAATTGACCTTGGACGATGTTCTTCGTGCATTCTTCGAGGGTTGGAGCTCCTTTCGTGCATTCCAGGAACTCTTTGCCTCTTCTGCGTCGAGACTTCCTCGACGATCTCTTCCTTCTTTCGAGCTCCGACTTCGTCCCTGCGTCGTTCGGCGTGACCTTATCCAGAAGTTCGTCCAGAATGTCGTCCTTGGTTTCGACGACCTTGGTCCGTGCACTCGCCTGTGATTCGATCAAAGGAATCGAAGACTCTGGAAGCTCCAGAGAGACGATCGTCAGGAAAGGTGGCCTCTCCTTCCGGATTCTCTCCAGCCACGACCTATAACTGTTTCATTCACGATCACCATTACAGCGTGGATCAGGAGCTGACCGAATTAGACTCAATCTTCTGCTTGGAAAATTGAGTGTCGTTTTAAGCGTCGAATTGATACCATCGTCATTGATACCACGCTGCTCGTCTTATTTGAATCAATGAGTGCAAGTCTTGGTAGAGCTCTGTTTGCTGTGATTTGATTTTCACTCCTTGCTTTTCTGATTTTTAAAAGTTATGGAAGGAGTAGTATTTTAGGGTAGATTAATTAATTTATTTAGAACGTCTTCAATTATTAATTAATGTATTTATTTTTTAGATTCATATATTTAGAACGTCTAAAAATTGGAAGTTTTGTTGCAATTACTACATAGCGTAGGATACGTTAAAATTACTTTTCATCGAATACCGAGGAAAGATAGAAGGGATCGATTAATCTACCATTTTCTAATCTTTTTTTTTTCAATTTCTCGTGTTTTCGAGTAAATAATAATTGGTTTCCAAGACCTTTTCAAATGTCAGTCGTGATTTCAAGCACTACGAAGAAGTTGCAAGGGAAGCGAAGTAACAGAGTAAAAAGAGAAACGAAATTGTGTGAAAAGATGAAGCAGTAGCACTTCGACAACGAGAAGAGCTTCATCATGATGAAGTTACCGACGCTTTTCAAATTCACTTCCTAACGATCTTCCTTCACGATGACTTCTTGTCGTTAGAGAAGAACCAATCTAACGAAATGATACACTTCATCTTCGAGATCGTATAAGCGTTCGATTATTGAGAAATACTAAATATCGTTTCTGTTATAATACATATAGGAATATCTAGTAATATACACAATGTCTATTTAAATGTCCAATTCGTCCATTTTATACCAATTTACGCAAAATAGAGAACTTAAGGTCGAGCTATGAAAGATTCGGATCTTTTGCTTCTGCAAATTACTAAAAACACACAGATGCCTTTGATAAAATGAATGTTGACTTTTATTAAGATCAACCTATAATTATCATTAGGCTGTGAATTTTCTAATACATTCTCTTTATCCGGTAGTTGTAGCGTTAAATAATAATGAAACAAAGAAAACTAAAATGAATTCAATGGTAGATCGTGACTCCATATAGCTAACAAAAATCCTTCAACGATGAAAACTTTCCAATTAGAAATTTCTCGTTTTATTAGATCATCTAGAAGATTTTATCGTCTCGAGTGAATTGAAAACAATCGCCTCGCAGCAAAGCAGACTCGGTACAGGACAGAGGACGTGGGATAGGAACGCGTCCGAAAGCGGTCGATAAATGGGCCACGATAACGAAAGCAACGGGAGGCGACGAAGAAGAAGGAATTCTTTTTGAGAGACGGCTGATCCACGCTGGTGGTGGATTCACAAGAAACGAGAGCACGTCCTAAACTCGCAATAAACTCGGTAACCTTGCCCGGATCTCGAGCTGTCCCGGGGTCAGCCTCGAAATATAATACCGCGCTCGTGTTCACCGGAACGTCCCGTTTCGAACTGAAGAAAAAGACGAATTCCCGGAGCGCAAGCATTTGGAACAATGAGACGGCACTCTAGAGACTCTGGGATAGACGAAGATAAAAGAGAGAAGAACGTCGACGATAATGACGTTCAGATAGACGTTCGTGCTTTCGATGCGATAGCTGCTTTAATAACGTTATAATGCCGGCTGCGAGGGCACGATCGCCTTCGAGGCTTTATTAAGTCGCGCGGCACCGATCGTTCCTTCTGTCCCGACAGTTAAGTTTTAGTGCGTTTAATTACGGGTTCCTACGTCACATTAACGGGCCAAGCGGATCCTCGGGTAGCGAACAACGTTGACTAGGTCGAAGTTTCGGTTAATCGCATAGGAAATCCTGTCTCTGGGGATTCATCCGTCTCTCAAAATTGTTGTTTCGCGATTATAGGCACAGGAAATTGTAATATCATGTTTCTTCCCTTTAGAACGACGAACCAGTAAAGTCTAAATGGGTAAATTTTGCAGCTAGAAGATATTGTTGACTAAAATACGTCGTACAGAATTTTTGTAACAAAATGTATGTAATGAAAACGCGCTACTTTACTACAACTGTCTAATCTAATAAATTAATACAATTAAACGATATGGATAATCAAATTAAATCATATTGAAGGAATAAGTTACCTCACGGACAACCTTTCTTATATAGAAATTTCTTTCTTTCAAGCTGATCGCTCTGTCGACTACTGGTTCTACGAGTACAAAGCAGTTTTCAGAGGAAATATTTCCATCTACGGGAAATACAAGTCAGAATATACACTACATGAAACATCGATAGCGCGGAGCAACTATCGCGTCCCGAGTGACTTGCATCGTTCGCCGATGCACCGAGGGAATTCCGAAGTTCACCGCAGATCAGTGACAGTGCACGTGCGATCTCGGTTGCTACAAGAGAGAATACCTCGAGGATCTCCTGGAGGAGGGCACGTAACCGGTGGTAGGATGACAGATATGGCGTGCCGGAGACTGTGACCTTGAACTCGAGGGTTCCCTCGCGCTCCTGGGGTCCTCAAGCGTGAGGCGCCGAATGTAGAGTCCTGGCACCTCCTCCGCAAGCTGATGTCTTCTCCTGTACGAAGCCACAGTGACTGGTCCAACCGATTCTCACCATCGATCATCCGCACGTCGTTCTCCTCTTTCTTTTACCACGCTCTTCGTTCTTCTCTTTTTTATACTTCTTTTTCCTCCCTCTGCTTCTTTTTATCTTCACAGAGAAACAGTGAGGTTGAACTCGAACGAAATGACCTTGAACCGTGATCTTGAGACGGCCAATGCAATCGCGGAGGAGACTTTTCGTTGGAGAAAGTTGAAGAGTTTCCGACAGCTGGCGTTATTGCAACGAAACGTTAATGGTCGACGATGATCAGATAGCCAGATCGTTCATTCGGTTTTTCTTCGTAAGATCCGGGTAGATCGTACGTTGTGGATCATCGAGTAGCGTGTTTTAGCAGCATGGCAACATCGTTTGGAAATTCAAGCGGTGCCGGGTCGATCGACGGAGAGAACCTACGGGTAATTGCATGCGGTTCGATTAAATTGTCCTACTAGGTTGCGAAACGTGAGGCTAACCGGTCCACGGAGATCGTGCGAGCTTGTTTCTACAACGATCGCTGCTTTTGTGCCAAGATTGTAACGATCATTAACGAGATCCACGATATCAACCGAGAGGAATTATTAGCGCTAGTTTATTGAATGAGGGTGGAACTGTACTGTCATCGAGTTTAAACACAATCATTACAGGTTAGTAAGATGATAAGACGATTGTGCACGAATAGACTTAACACCTATTTTCTAACTTTTCCCTAACTTCCACGTGCTGCAATATCTATCTGTGTTCTTTAAACGAACAGCTAAGCAATTTATTACATTTTCGCGATAATTAATTTGCAAATTATCTGTATATTCTACACAGCGAGAAACTTTCATTCGATTAAGAAAATTTCAATATATTTAAATAGATTTAAACAATTTCTTCCTAGTCAATTTATTCCAATAGTCGTACCAATTGTCAAATCTAAAACTATCTTATCATACTTCAAACATGATGCGGAGCAAAGAGGCGATGTTCGCTAGCAAAGTTAAAGGTTAAGAGGTTAACACTCTCCCAATACCGCAACTTTGACGCACCAGTCACGGTGGCGTCTTCCAATATAACTCGTCCGGCATTCCTTCGACACTCCGAATATCCTGTTTCCCGCGATTCGTCAACGCGAGGGTATACAGATCGATCGAGAATCATCGCGGCGGGCGTATCAAACGGTACGTCGGTTTCTGGTAATTCTCGATCAGCAGGTGGTCCGATTTCGGTAGACGGAGGTGGCGATCGCGCGAGGACCGGCTTTCGAGACCGTGGCAACACATTAAAAGCGTTGTTTAGCAGGCTATTTCGAATGTTGTTCCTCCTGTTCTTGGCTGCTGGCCAACGCGCGTGGGATAGATTAACTCTCTCTCTCTCTCTCTCTCTCTCTCTTTCTCTCTCTCTGTCGACTATAAGCTCTAGTGTCAGAGCTACTTGCCGCCGGGGATCTGTCCGACTGACTGACTGACCGGTCCCGATTTTTTGAAGGAATTCCTTCTCTTTCATTCTGTTCTCGCTCGTGTTTCACACCGGACCACCGGTACCGTTCCAACGAAACGGCCATTAATTCGTAACGATGTTTCGCGCGTGCGTTCCGGCCTCGAGTTAATCGGCGAAGGAACGTTAATGGCGATAAAATTGGTGATTAACGGGAGCGCCGCGAGCTATGTTAATGGGTCCCAGAGGGAATTTCGTTGTTCGGTAGCCGACGATATCAGAACGGCGTTCAGCTTTTAATTACAGTCGCATTCGCCAAGCTGAACGCGAGATTATCGCGTGTACTATGTTTATTTGGTCGTTTGCCGATCTTCCGCTAGAATTGTATTTGAACAAGGGAATTTGAATGATCCTGGATCAATCGGAAGATTTATTGCGCGTAAAGCACGCTCTTTTCTTTTCTCTTTTCCGGATAGAGAAGAGCTACGTACACAGGGGAATTTAAAAAACAAATGTTACTCTTGCAAACGTAAATGTATTCGGTTAGGGAAGTTTGGTTGTAATGTCAATTAAATGCGACTTGTCGGTAAATTTGTATCTTTGCGGACGTAACTAAAGCAATGAAATCTAGCGTAACGTAAATTGTCTCATTAACTTTGAATATTCTACATAATTTTGTACATTTTTCTATAAATTTTTCTTCTTTCTTCCCTTTCCTTATTCTCTTCTCAAGATAATTCCAATAATTACATAACACAATGACATTTTCCACGGTCCCGAACAAATGATCTCCAAACATCCCGAGGCTGTCTGTGCGCCTGTATATCTGGATACTCTCGACCGTTCGTTTCGTGGTAAAACAATGTATTGCGAAAAGCGAAAGGAGCACGCGGCGATCGAGAAACGTAACGGTCCGGGACGGAGCCGATGGAGATTAAGAACCGATTAAAATTCATGGCGTGTCAGCCGGTATAATTCGATTTCGTAGGTGTTCGTGCAGATCGAGTTACTCGACTTCTACGGCCGATTTCTTTTTTCGAGCAGAAACGCGAAACAGCCGATGGCATGGGACCGCGTCGAGGACTCTACTCGCTGGAGAGACAAATCCCTATGACGTCGATTAAAATTGAAACGTGGCTCATTATCGATTCGTCACGCTAACCGAGCGTGAGGACAGCGCGACTTACGGATTCCGCTTGGATCGTATTACGCGGGATCTGATCGTTTCCTTGGACCAAGGACGCGCCTCACGATGATAATGCAAGATGATCGGTTCACGTCGACGCAAACCACTGTCGAGAGCGGTTGAAAGCGTTCGAAGCTACTTGGTTCACGTTAAATTCTATTCCGGTGAAACGAACAGTGGACGACGAGAGTCGTGATTCCTGTCCCACACGAAAGAAGCGATTTCGTTTCATTTCACGAACGTTAGCTGAAGTGACGTTACACGAGACCAAAGAATTTGGACTGAAATGTGGTGAAAGAGATAAGCAAGGAATAGAATTATCTTGAAAATTTTAAACTTTGCTATTGACGTTGGACGAAATGACAATATTGCAATAAAAATGTAGCAATTTCTTTTAGCTTTCGTTCGTGTTGTTCATTTTTTCTCACAAAGGACCATCCTCAAATTTATTAATTGGCATTTTGATAGCGAAGATTCCACTACATAAGATTTCCGTAAAGCACCAGAAACGTTTTTAAATTCGCAAGAACCCGAACAATCCAACCGAACAACCATTACACGAGACAAGCAAGCTGTTCTTAATTTGGAAGAAAATATACTCCATCCTATTCATCGATTACCACAGAATAAGCTCTTCCATCATGTATTCTTGCAGCGTTACTCATACGATGCTCTCTGGGGGATCAATAAATAAATCGAATACAGCGGACGGAAACGTTGTCCAAGGAGCGCCACGAGCAATTTCATCGAACCGATGTACCATACTGAGAAAGCAAGAATCAATTTATAAAGGGGAATCGGATTTTCATCCAGCTCCATCATCAAAAGATCACCGTCCGGCCGATTCCCAGATCGATCTTCGTGGGTGGACCAACGAAGGCAAGTCTGATTCGCAAAAGAACGAAGACGCGCGAAACAAAACGCGCTTAGGCTCGGCGAACGGAGGAGCGGAAACTCTGGTGGGGAACGAGAATGCCAAGGCACAAATAGAATAGCTCTACCGGCGGAAAGCAGAGGCACAAGCGGAGGAACAGGACAGGAAACAGAGAAAGTTAGCGAAACAGAGGAAGATGCCAATCTCTTCGCGGAATATGTTTACATTAAAGGCGCGCCTTGAAAAAAAGGCCGGGACGAACCGCAAACTGCTTAACGAGTCCTGCTCCTTCCACCCCCGACCCTTCTTCAGCCTTTTCTCTCTATACTATACTGCCACGAAGTTGCATCGCGTGTGCACCCACACATCGAGATCGCGAGTAGATAGCGATGGACTCGAGTCGCGGCGAATTGTTGAAAATTATGACAATCTTCGTCTCATTTATATCTGGAAATTTAAACGTGCAAAAATACACAGAGCGTAGACAGTACGGAAATATGTGAAATTTCCAAAGGAAACTTCTCGTCCTGATGTTTAGAGGATGAAACGAATTTATTCAGATTCTAAATCTTTAATTCTAATTTTTAATCCCATTCCTAGAACTACAAACTTGCATAAAAATTCATAGTCTACTCATTAAGATTATACGCTTGCCAATTTTCCACCCCCTTGCGAGCCTACAAAATTTCTAATTCTCATCGTGAAGAATTTCTCTCTCGAAAATTGCTTAAAAAGCTCGCGACTTAAAAGACCGAGCACACATCGTCGTGGCTGGTTCATGCACACAATTCACTGTGTTCTTTGCTTTCTTTTTTCGCGTTGCCGACGAATTTAACGCGCAATGTGTCCAGTGTGTGTGGACGAGAGCGAGCGCGCGGCCGCGCGATTCACTAGCGCTTCGGGGCGAATTTTAATTTTCACGAGCGGGATGCCCTCCCTGTGTATTGTCATTAGAGAGAGGCCAACGACGGCCAGCAAGGGGGAAAAGTCAGGCCACGAATTATGGGCCGTGAACGGGGACGGGAGAGGAGCAGAGAGGAAGAGAGAGAGAGAGAGAGATAGAGAGATAGATAGAGAGAGAGTGAGAGAGAGCAAAGGAGAGAGACATCCACGGTGTTATTAGATTTCTTGCAAATTACTCGCGCGTCCCATTAACGAGTCCCATCTGTCTGGATTACGAGGCGAGCTCGGCCGAGCTCCGTTCCGCGTCCTCTCGACCCCGCCGAGCGATTTAAAGCGTTATTCTCTCTTTCGTCGTTGCTCTCCTCGTTTCCTTCCTCGTTCTTTCGGGATTCGTGGATCTTTTCCTCTTTTTTTCATTCCCATTCGCGTGATCTCGGAAGCTGCTGTGAAATGGCGCAACGATTGAAGGATCTACATTGCTATCGTCAATTCTTTTCTTCTTATTGTCTTAGGAGATTTGTTACGAATAAGGACGAATACGTGGTGTTTTTAACGTTTTGTGTTGGCCATTTAGCGGGTGAATTCCGTGTTTATGTGCATAGAGAATTTTTGTCGTTCCCCCAGTCAGAGATAACAATTGTTATTAAAGTAAATTCGAAATTGGTTTTTACGAGAATAATTGGCTAATTTTAGCGGGGAGGATATATACATAGAGAGAGAGAGAGAGAGAGAGAGAGAGTTATGCGGAAATTAGGTGTTGTTTTATTGCTTGTATCGCATGAACTTACTACAACGGGTGTGATAATATGTATCTATATGATTTTATTTTCACGTTTCACATTAATCGAAGATAAAATTCGAGAAATACAATTCTTACAGGAGAATCACAAATTCTTAAGAAATTCGTAAGAAAATGACACAAAATTTTTTCGATCGGCGAATCATTTTAGACTACGATCGATTTATTATTTAACGATACATGTATAATTAAACAAGACGTTGTATTTTGTCCGGTAGAGGGGGCGCGAATTAAAGCGGATTTGCAGAGAGAGCGTGGTCACTCCTCGAAGAGACCACCCAGCGCGGTGGTCGAAGGTATCGCGATATCGTATCGATCTTTCCCCCGTGGCCCGAAACACACACGCTACTACGGGGGAGAGAAAAAAAAAACAAGGCAATTTCCGAAAGGAAACACGTGAAATCGATAGCCGCGCCGGGTTCGAGCGCGCCCGGGACTTTACGACTCTCTCGGAGAGCTGCGTGGAAAAGTCACGACCACGCAGGGAAACACCGCGGCAGACGAGGGGGTGAAAGAATTGGAAAAGTGGAAATAGTCCCGACGAAATTGCTAAGTCGAAATGGGCTTCCTTGAAACTTTCGTAGACGCCGTTGTCGTGGGCTCTTCGATTTTATCGGGCCGAGTCGAATGGCCGTGTAACTGTGGTAATGGTCGCGGCGAACGTGGAGGAAAATTTGGGGAAACAAATATATTGGCCAGCCAGTGTGTTCCGTTCGAATGTGTAGGTTTGGATGAAATGTAAATTCAAATCCGTGCGAAGACAACTTTCTGTGGATAATTTTAATTCGCACGCTGAAGCATGTGTACAAGTAGTTGAGTAGAAGTTACGAAATACTATACTGGATATTTTTTATCGGCAAATAAATAACGATCGTCGTGATTAACCTGCCTATAAAAAGCATAAATGTGGTGAAAAAAATTAAATTGCATATTTTTGTATACCCTGAAGATTCATATAGTGGGCAGTTTGATGAAGTTTATGAATTACTATGTAAAGTTATCTTATCTTATAAACAGTTTAATCTTACCAAAAGCCCTGTATATACTTTGAAGCATGCTGACAGAGAAGACAAACCGCGAAAAAAATTAATTTCAAGGCATTAAATATTTTTTTCTCTCCTTTTTTAACGCTATTAAATGGCAAATTCCAAGGCATTAAGCGTAATCGAGACAACGTGGGATAACGTTTATGAGATCGAAGAGCTACTTTATTACAGTGAAGCGCGAAATATTGTGTAAAATCGTTCCGCAAAACATGCGAAAGTACCTAGTTCGATATCAGATTGAAACTAAAATTTACAAGCAAAAGAGAAAGAAAAAAGAAAATTCAAGAGGCACGATTCGAACAAATTTTCAACGACTACAAGAGCGATCGAACGATTTTCATAAAAATTACTTTCACAAAATTTGAAGCAAAAGAGCCACATAAACCGCTTATATACATATCCCAGAATTATTATTTCGTTCTTCGATTATACCTTCAATTTCTTTATCAATCACCGTGCTTTCGCTAATTATCTCCGTGTAACTACCAAACCTACGAAGTTTCTCTCAACCAAAAGCCCTCGAATTCACAGGAAATTAGCGGTTTCCAATTATCGAACGTAACTCATCAATTTATTTTGTGATAAATCTGGTCGATTCACGTTTCTCTGGATTAAACGGTGAACACCGTCTATTCTGATCGACGCCCTTCGGCCTCGAATCGAGATTTTATTCCCGATCCAGGATACTTTCGGGGTCCGACTATGTAATTTTGATTCGTTATTCCGCGAAACTCGAGGAACTGGAGGGTAATTGGCCAAATTGCCAATCCTGCCAATCAATCGTTAAATATCAAGGATAACCTGGCCTCGCTCTCGTGGCGTCTGATCCGCGTTTTCTGACACTGCTTTGTGCCTCGTATCTCTTTGAATTTGTATTGTAACATAATACGAAGATCGTAGCAGAAAAACATGATAAATCGATAAATTGATAAAAAAATAATTGAAGTTCAATCCTTTACTATTAAAAATTGTTGAGAACGTGATATGTATCTCGGCATTATTCGGAACATTTCAAAAATATTAAATGTTACAAAATTGATTGTATTATTAATATTCGCGCCATGGACTTATAAAACAAATTGTCTCTACCTTAACTTTATAATAAAATATTTCCTTTCGTTTGACAATTTTAATATAAAAATCAAATAGTATTGCAAATAATATCGGTCTATATCGTTTCCAAATTTTTGTTCCGAGCTATAATTACAAACTAAATTTCTAAGCTGGATTTGATATAATTTCTCTATTTATACGCTTGCTATTGTAAGTTGGCACAAATGTACGAAGACATTCATGCGTCTATAACGAAATCGGAATAAACTTGTTTGCATGTTATAAACGACATGGTAAATCGGCTTTGCGACAGCTGCTAATTTCGTGGAACGGATTTCGCGACAGGTGATAAAAGAGACGGAGAATATCAGAACGGTGCAACGGATGCAGGAGTTGTCCGTTTGATGGTCCTGTAGCTTTTGGCCGCTGGTGTTTCTACGAGATAAAAAAAAAATGATCGATGTCGTGGGTCGTTGCTTTTTGTTATACAGCAAGCAATTTGGCAAATGCACGATATATGATGATGGAAGGACAGCTGTTCTGGTTTATTTAAATGCATCGGTTTTTAGAAAGACCTCTTTATTGTTCTGTTCGTAAGCCAATACTCGTGACAGGTTATGCGATGCGTTATAATTTAGTGTCATTGTGATTTTGATGTTTTTAATATGCGAAGGATCTCGAACAAAAAAAAAAAAAAAGAAAAAGAACACGCGATAAATGAATATCTAATATCGAATAAGATTTAATGAAAATTATATCTTTTAATTGGTCGAGAATATTTTTCAACCACGAGAGATAGAAAACAATTCAAATATTTTATATAATTTCAATATTTACGAAGTCGTGTAAGTTCAACACATATAAGTTTACCATAAAATTTTGAGTAAACTGGACTGCGCGTGATGCTTATTAAACTTCTGGTTGTCCAAAATTCAGTCCCGTTTCTATTTCGACGGCTTATACCGGAATATTTTCAGCATATCTGTATAAATGCAAACAAATGCAACGTTCTCAGATTTGCTTCCTTACGTAGCACTCTGATCTCTAGACGCTCATATAAGAAAACAAAGTTATATCTTTAATAGTTTCGGAGAAAATAGTTTGTGATACGTTATGTATGAGTCAGCTTGCAGAAACACACGTGAATTAAACGAAATTCGGAAGAGAAAATGAACAAGTCAGGAAAGAACGACGCAGAGATACCCAAATAAACTTCCGTTTTTCCTCTAAAACAGTGTTGTCTCCCACATTTTATGGACGCTTTGAAATCATAGCTGGCGGCGCCAGCGCTCGCATGCTATTAAATTTCGGTAAAATGCAAGGGACCAACAATATGAACGATATTTCGTTGTGTATCGTAAAGTAAGACCACCTATAGGTGTGCGCGAAAGCTCTGAATTCTTTGTAGTCGTCGACCACTGTTTAATAAAAATTGATAATTTTTGAAAAATATACTTAAAGCTGTTATTTGATTGTTCCATTTCTAAAGAACTTCTTAATGATAACAAAGAAATCCATATGAAGAAATAAAGATTGGTTGCGCTTGTCTCTCACGCGACAACTTTCGTTGTTAATATCGTACCTGAACCTGTTTCGAGTATCTAAATCTGTTTGAATTTAGAAGATTGAATTAAAAATATCAATAAAAAAAGAAACATGCCAATAACCTCACGCACGAATAAATTGTTACTTAGTCTTTAAAATTGAAATTGGCAATTTTAATTCGATTACCTAAATACAGAAAATTGAAAAATAAATAGAAAACTACGTATTCTGAAAAAATTCATTCGAGCTATTAACACTCTCCAAAACACAAATATCAATTACGATCCCATAATGTCAATTATCTTTTGCTGCAACATCTCGGTACCTCATCCAAGGCGACGGTAACTGCGCTAAAACTCCGTCAAAATGGCGGCGAACGTTCCTGGCCGTCGTCTTCTGTCCTTTCGACCGTGGCTCAGCGCGACGAATAAATTTGCCGGCGAAATTTCCGGGAAATAAAAAGGAGGCGGACGATGTGGACGCCAGCCAGCTTACGCAACGCGATTTGTCCCGATATTTCTACGTCGCTCCGGGTCGGCCTGCTCTTTGTTCTGACCATCGTGCGCGAGAGAACGCACGCACGCACGCACGCACGCACGCGTACACATATACATACATGCATACACACATGATACAAAAGAGAGAAAAAGAGCGGTTTCGTCGACGTTTAATTTATTTGAGAGACCAAGACGCCTCCTTCTTCGTTCTTGTTTCTCAGTCCGCGGCGAAATTTCGCGGTGAAATCGAATCGAATCGAATTGTGAGACGTCGCAATTTACCAGGATCCAGACACGTTGAAATGATAAATCGGCGCGATCGCCCCACCGCCGGGGGCGAATGGTCGAAATTTTACGCGGTCAGCCACGATTATAGCTCTTACCGAGTCTATGTTGGATCAAATTGTTGCCGACGGATCACCGATGGTATTTTGCTTCGACTTTTCTTCTCTGCTCGGTTACAGTACCGTACGATTCTGTATATATATATATATATATATATATATACGTATCGGTAAAAAGCTACGAGTTTTGGATAACAGGAATGAAAAGGGAAATCGATTTAGATTTTTAGTTATAGGGAAAAAGAGCGATCTCTTGTTCGAGTGGTTTGTCTATAGAATTAAGGCAAATTGTCTTTCGTTATAATTTTGGAGCAAAATACAACGATAGTCGCGATCTGTAACTATCGCAAAGCAACAAACACGCTTGCAAATATTAACAAATTCTTTCCCTTGCTACGCTACCAACGTACACAAGTATTATTCAGAAAATTCCAGAGAAAGAAAGTTACCGCAAACAAAATTACTTAAACACAGTCGACAGAAAAGTAGCTAACAAGATTTCGAAAATATACCAGAGAAAGTTACGTACCTGACTTTCAGCTGTACGCAGTTCGGGAGTTTACTAAAACGTGATAAGAAACAATCTGTGAGGTAGATAAAAAATGGGGTTGCGTCTCGAGTCACGTCTGAGCACGAACTGGCGTGTTCCACCTTTAGCGCTCGACAAACCCTCGCGGGGGTTGGTATCATAGAATGTTCCGTGTGTGCACACCTGTAAGCATTTCGACATATCCGTACATTTTCGCGTGCACAACTACACACCACGACGCGTTGATTCTCTATACTTGTAATATACATATCGTACATGAAAAATAGATGGTGCGAAACGAGGTTAAGCATTCCAACTGGTTCTGAGAATATTTTGTCCGCATAAACTGCGCTCAAATATTTTTATTTTCGACCATTTCTTCTCTGATATAGAGACAAAAAGAAGTAATCGTAGTCGTATAATCATATATATTTTTATAACAGTAGCTTATCTAGATATAACGAAATTAGTTTATAGATTTACCTGTACCATATACGACAAGAATAAATCTAATAATTGCATATCATCTCGTTATTCTTTTTAACGTAATATTGTAGAATCATAGAAGAAAAATCAATGACCTACAACTTCTTAATTCATTAATAAAGTAGGTAAGAAATATTACTTGATAAGAAATACCTGGATCATTTCGACGATATTCAAAGCAAAACAGAAGAAACGTTCAAGCACATCGATCGCCAGGAACGCGTGACCACCTCTCCCCCATCATACTTTCTAGACGAAGAAATCGTCGCATGGCGTTGAACCGGTCTTACACGAGAACTTTACCGTGTCGTCGGCCGTAAACCGTTCGGGAGACGTCGCGGAAGTTAAGAGAGAGACTTTTCCGTCCGGTCGTCCCCAACCCTCTGCCGAAACAATAATAATTAGTGCAATTATGGGTGTACCGACCGCGTCTGCGCGCTCCCGTGTCACCGTATAAACTTGTAGCGATAATTTACAGAGTTTTTAGCAAGTGATCTAACGAAAGGAGCCAGCCGTATTCCGGCCGGTCGTTACAACGTGCCGAAGATCTCGCGAAATTGCCGCGAGGAATCGTTAATTACCTGGCAAAATTGTTCGACTTCGTTCTACGACGACGACGACATCGCAAGAGCTGCACGGTGCACGAATTACCTCGTTTCTGCATTATTCATATTGTTAAATGCGTAAAAATCGACTCGCGTGGAACGGAATTCCTGAACAGCCTGCGATATCGCTGTAGGTATCTCTTGGCACGCTACCGGATGGGAAATCTTTAACCATCGGAAATGGAACACTCTAGCAGCGTTTTATTAGATATATCATCGATTATGCAAGATGGTAGAAAGGATCGAACGAGATAATTCATTTAGAATCCGGTCGTTTGGCATAGAAGTAGGTGAAGATTGAAATTAGAACGGATGACATTTCACGATAGAGGAGGTAGTTTCTATGGAAGCAGAGAAGAGGAGATAAATTTAGAATATGTCAGGGTAAAAATAGCGAAATTAACCCAGCCGCTGTTGCGTCTTTACACGATTTACCAAATTTCCCGGAAAGTCGCTGATGAAACCAGAATCAGTGGCTGCGCAACGTGCCACCTGTCCCCCGAAATGCGGCTTAATTGCAAGGTATTTTTCCGGGATAAGGACGAAACCGCAAGAAGAAGTAAAAAAAACCGGTCCATCATTGTCGGTGGGGTTGGTTTTCGAAGCGGGCCGCGCCTCTCGTTAAGATTTCATCCGGCGAGTTGGCCAAGTATACGGAGGGGTATTCCGCGAACGGGGGTTGGGTCGGGGATGTGTTTCGTGTTCGCCGAGTGAAGGTCCTTGTACGGCTGTCGGGCAGGGTATTATATATGTATGTATGTACGATATTATGATACCCCGACCCGGTAGACGTTGTAATTCCGAAACTGGAGGGTAACTATTGTCCCGCACCGTCTGTTTGTAAAGTTAAGATGAACCGGCAGCGCCGGGCGAAACGAGAGTCACGTTACGGTAAAGTACGTTTTTACCTTGAAGCTTATTCGTTAGAAAGGACGACGGGGTTAATTATGATTATGACGTGCTACGCGGATCCTTCGTATTCGCGGAATTTTAAGGATACTCGTTGGGACACTGCGCAACGGCAAGGACCCACTCCAAAAGGAACCCATTGTTCCTACGGATGTCGTACTGGATCATCAATTGGTTGCCCTCGTGATGGAACTTCCTTCCTAGGGATGTGACGAATTGAAATAAATTCAGGATCGGTAAGGTTACGAAGCTTTCGTACGAATTTTCGTAGAAATTATTTACTCTCATTTTTTGAAATGTTTCATCGAGAAGAAAAAATTAGAAAGTCGAGAAGTATATACAACGACGTATAAGAATATCGTTCCTCGACGGTGGAAATAATCGATAGACCTGGAAATATTTCTCTTCAGGGTCAACTGAAAAAATAACCAAATAACACGATTTTCTCACAACCTCGGTTTCTACGCGCCGTCAATCAGCTGGATTTCTCGCGGCTATTAAATTCGTCGCGAGTTAAAAGGCAGAGAAGAGGAAAAGGTTCGAATATACCGTAGACCGCGTTATCATCGATCGTGGCACGAAGTTTAACTCGGCTTAAATTACTGAACAAGATCGATATAACCAACGCGAGCCAATTTACGTAGCAGCAAGTGGCGCGATTCGCGCGCGATAATTGCTTGCGAACTGGCAAATACTATCCTCCTATCTTCGTCTCACTTTCTCACCTATTTCTCGTCGGCTCGCTCTTCCGCGCTTAGTGGATACACGCGGTTTCTCTCAGGCTGGTTCGCGAGCTCTTTCCTCGTCCATCACTCACGTGCCCGTTCATGACTGCTCATTCTACTGACAATAACAGGCCTCAAAAACTAGAGCCTGGCACGAGAAGCTCTATAACCCGAATTATATCGTTTCGAAAGGTATTTTTTACAGAGCAGGGGCATGGTTACAATTTTAGTGTTTCTTTGAAAACCGAGGTTCGAACAATCGACCAGTTGAGACAGTAAATGATGTAAAAGTCACAAGTAACGATTTTCAGTTTAAACGGAAGATACGTATTTGTTAACTCCTAACGATTGATAATTGCTGAACTACGAACGAAGATTGATTAGATCTGAAAAATTTGTATAAATGTCAATGTGACAGTAATGTGACGAAGAATATTATTCTAAATTACAGTTATCATAAACAAACGTAAATGTAAATGAAATTCTTTATATGTGTATTCTCTATTTAAAACCATTCTCAAAAGATGATCGCAAATATTTTTTCATGATGCCACAATTCTTTATTTACTACTGCATTCGATATAAGCAAATTGGAAAAATACTACCTAATAAATATATTCGAATTTTATAGCGTCGTTTTATTCTTCTCAAGAGAGGAGAAGAAACACGACAAATCAGCTACCAACAATTGCCAGGTAAATAAACGAACGTCAGCATCGCGAGGAAAAATTGTAAATTAAGTCTCCAGAGTTTACGATCGGTTTTGTTTGTGTGATTAATAATAATCCTGGTTCCCACTGTCAGTTGGAACAGCGTCATTAGAACGTCACTTGCTTATCCAAGAAACATCGACGGAATTGGTCGTAAATCTCGCGGAAACGGCGTCTCGCGATTACGGTGAGTGTCGTTGCCAACAAATTCAGCGTTGGTCGAACTCGAACTCGCCGGGCTCGAATCGCGTGCCCGTCGACCGTAACGAAAGAGCGAAAAATTCGATCGCGACGCGAACTCATGACCGAACTTCGGAGGAAACCGAGAACCTTCCTCGATCGCTCAGAGAGTCGTTAAAGTGTCACGGATGTCGAGTGTTCCGTTGCACTCGACTTTACACGCGTCCACGTACTTACACGTTTCTCGTATTCGACGTACAATGGAAATGTTAAACGACACGTGGAACCATCAGCGAGTTAGTTTGGAACGACGTTATCGCGTCACTACTACAGTTAGTCGGAAAAGTAATACGGGATAGCTAATAATTAAAATTAATTCAATTAAATAAATTAATCGAATCGTTGATTATATTTCTGGAAATCGTTCATATTATACAAAGTATGTATCTTCGATACGATTTGGTACAACGTAAAGGAATGGTCGACCGATCGATGAAAAGATTTCTAAAGGCATGACTATAGAGTCACTATGCTAATTCAAATACTAATCATATTTGTGAGAGGCACGAGCTTAAAGCGAGCCAAATCAAATCTCATTCCATTCGTCTTGCACGATCACCGTAATCGAACGTAACCATACACCCCAAAAACTGTGTAATACGCCGAAAGTCTGAAAATATCTGTATACGTGTGTAACGAAACCTGGAAAGATGAAACCTCGTCGAAAACATTTAACTGCCTGAGGACTAATGCGACTAATTCGTATGCACCGGCTGATGTTCGCGAATCTCGAAAATAAACGAGAAAAGAATGCCACACGAGTCGTACAAAACGTTTCGTTTTCCGAAACGATGGCACCGCATTCTCGATATAAACTTTATATCGCTCTAAAATCCGAACGGTTTTTAAACTCACGATCGAAAACGTTCGACGAAAGGAAGAGGAAAAAGAAACGTGGATCGTGGTAGGGGGTGGATTGCGTCATCTGCTTCGGGATGCCAACTGATTTACATGTACGCGGCAACATTTGCTGTCACATCAATTTTAATTATTCGGCCGAGTCTCTTAAGCAGCACGGAACCATTCCTCTTGTTTGCCCCGGTACGCCACCGAAAGGCCGTGGAACGAGCAGTCGTAAAATCGTTCTGGTCGACTCGGAGCGTTTCACGGGAAACTACGCGCCTATTAAAATCGGATTCTCAGAACGCGTTCTACTAACGAACGCCGGACTGATCTGGCTGGCATAAACTGTTTTTAATAACGCCGGCAATTATCGCGTACGAGAGAAACGGTCGACGCGGATAACCGAGCCGAAAGAGAACGTTCCCTTAACCTTAACCGACTGAATTATTCGCCGGAACGTAACGATTCTTTCTTATTTTCCGTGGGGTTATTTCAATCAGCAGAACTAGGTATTTATTATTTGTTTTTTATTAAATTTATGGAGACGAACTTACAGAAATTATAAATAATTGTTATCTCGAAAGTTGAACATTAATCGTGTAATTACATAATAAAATTGAAAAACTGATAAAAAGCCGAGTTTCACTTCTGATCAGCTCGAATAACCTTACCTTACTATATCTCTTTTTTTCCTTTCCTTTTCATCTCCGTAATCTTCCTTTCCTTTCCTTTTCGGAACATTTCGAATAAAATAAATAACCATTCCTCTCGATCGTTCTCTATGCGGTTATGAGAAAGAAACTGGCATTAAGACGTCGAGTGATCGCGCGCTTATGTTCAGCAAATGTAATTTCTCGTTTTATATGTTATCCTGCGCTTGTCAACGTGCAGCCAGTTGAGAGAAATATGGTTATTAACTATGACGATAACGACGTCCGATGTGGTTTGTTTCGCGGGACTGGTTTTCGAAATGGCACGCAGTCATTAAAAATAGAAAGAGATTATGCAGATGTAGATTCAGAATCGGTTAATTCTGCTGATATTCGATGGTATAAATTAAATTGTTTATGCCGTTGTGAAATATTTGCAATGATATATAAATTTGTAATTACGCATGGAAATTTCGTTTGTGAAGTCAAACTTTACTATACGCATACGTGCATATATACTCAGGCTTCACTCAGCTCGAAATTAATTAAAAGATGCCGCACAGAATTTATAGGGAAATCGATTAAATAACTTTATATAATTTCTGTTTTTGTACATATCATTAAGATAAATAATTTTTATGCTTATTATAAACAGTTCGTCCTGTTTCTATATTTGTAATTATCAAGCCCGTTACCGGAAAGTTACCGAGGAAACTCTATGGAAAGGAGAAAATTTCCTACGGAAGGAATAAAAATGGAAAAGAACGAATTTCCTGGAAAACAGAAACGTAAAAACAATTCAAGCCGCGTACGACTATTTCCCCGCAATTGAGAAGCGTGCTCGCGTTTCGTGTATCGATGCCAGCCCCTTTTGCAGCTCTGTATTGAAGTCACGTGGTGAACAGTCTTGTTATCAGCGAACCACTCCCCTTTTCCCTTTCCCACGATATTCCTCTTCCAATAACGCAGCCTGCCAACCCCCTGACCTTGTACACACATTCGCATACAGTTCGGTGCGTGTGCCAAGGCTGAATAATGTAGGGGATGATTTTGGACCCTTCGGGAAACAATTATCTTCGCCTTTACGCTTCAAATTAGAAATTCTTAATAAAATATTTTTAAAGTATCATTTTCTTTCTCTTAAATTTCTATTGTGAAAAAGAGAGATATAAAGAGAGAGAGAGAGAGAGAGACAGAGAGAAATGAATCTTCCGAAATTTTTCTACGATCGTAACTTCCTAAAATTACTACAGTAGCAATAAGATTACCATACTCGATTAACTCGTAAAATTACTCTTAAAAAGTCCTCAAACACTTTGTGAAAAAATTCCGTAAAAAAGAGCCACTTAATTGCGACGATCAGATTAAATAAACTCGCGAGACGCGGCGTTTAAACGAATCAACACGGTCGTCCGGCGACAACGGTGGGGAAGGCTGCTTTGAATGGAATCGCTTAATAAAGTCAGAACAATGGCGTAGAGAAACACGTATGACTGGATATATTATATATAATCAAGAGTGAATTATATCTATGTCCGGGCGAACGGCACGGGGCATTTATTAGAAGGCGCGGAGGGTGGTGCAGAATTACGGGCTTCCGGCCGTGGCGAACAGAACGTCTCGCTTTTTCATTTATACGCCAGTAAACGACCGGTCGTTATCGGCCGACACCTTGGACGGTTCTTAAGAATTTATTACGTGCCGAAGGGGATGATGCTCGTGTAACGATTACTCGGGATAATTTCGTACACAGATACGTGGCTCTTTTAGGGGTGAAAGAAGAAAGTGCGCTTTCAGGTGATACATTTCCTAACGATCGTTGTCGACGGATTTGTAATTAAGCAATTTTCTTTCGTGTCGTTCCTTTTTCTTCTTGTGCTGTAAACACGTTGCAAGGGAATTAAATACAGGTTCGGTTATCTTATATTGGATGTTAATATGTGGTTGCGTTAGAGGGTGTTGTTACGTGGAATTTTTGTTGCGACGATGCAGATCTTTAAGCAGTTGTTGCACCATTACGATATCCAATCCGTCAAATATCCTCGTAATATTTTGCACGATAACACGAGATATTCCGCTTTTACGCCGTGTCTCAGAAAGTTCTGCAAAAACACAATCAACCCCCTTGTTGTTAGACAAGCAGTCCCCTGAGTTAAAGAAAACAGAAAACAAAAGAATAATTCAGTATCGACCACGAAGAGAAAGAGAAAGGGAGAGAAAGAGAGAGAGAGAGAGAGAGAGAGAGAAAGAGAGAGAGCAACGTGACTCCAGACTCGGCGTCTCCCTTTAATTTACCTCTCTTCGATGGAGAGAGACACGGGGGCGCATAGAATGGTCCCTACACGGCTATCCTCCGAAAGTTAGCCAAGCAAACAGACCTACCCCAATTTATAAAACAAATCAATTCGCTTTGTCGCGCGCCACAAAGCGGACGCTCGCCGCGTGATTATTAAACCCTCGCACAGGAATTTCACGTGCCAGCGAACGAGAGGCTCGGCTCGCAAAAGTTTTCGCGCGCGCGACAGAAAACGCCCGTCCCGAACCAGTCGAACCACGACGTTGACGACGTCCAAGAGGGAGGCAGACGAGGAGGACGGGGAACCGAAAGAGGACGAGAAAGAGCAGAGAGGGTGAGAAACAAACGCAGAAGAGAGATAGGTGTATAGATGTGGTTCGTCGGTGTTGACGAAGCTGGTCGACGAGGTTGGTCGACGCTTTTGATCTATCGAGAATTCGAAAAGGCCGAAGGGAACCCCGTTAAAACGTATCACAAAGGCCCTCGCCAGTCCCCCCTTTTTCTTTCGCGGTAGTGGCTCCGCGAACCATCCGCAAAAAGAGAAAAGAGCCGAAGCACGAGCCGGCAATATACTCGATCGGATTGGCTCATTGAATTTTAAAATTTCAAATAGAGTTAACGCAGACATCAGAGACGAGTGAGACGACGGGGCTGCCGTTACCGCCGCGCCGCAACGGTACTTCTATCGGAGGCGGCTGCTTCGAGAGACGAACCGCTTTTAGCTCGTCCTCGCTCATGGACCACTCGTTTTTTCGTCCTTTGAGCACGGAAATTCCGGAACGAGTCGCGAGAGTTAGAGCCAAAAGTACCTTCTATATAAAAACCCCTCTCTCCGCGTATTTCCAACCTTTTTTATCTTCTTTGCTCGGTGTCCTCTTTCGTGTGATATTCGCACAAATTACGCCCATACGAGACTGATACGACGAGGAGGACGCTCCGTTTGGTCCGCGGGTGTTTGTTAATGTTCGTTTTCGCGCAACCAGCCGACCCGTGTATAATGCTCCTGCCAGGCATAGCGTACCTACTTTTTCAAAAGTACCGGTTAATTAATTTAAACGGTCGACCGGTGACGATATTAGGTAGGGCGACGTAATTTCCGCGTTCGTACGGACTCGTTTGTGCCGCTTTATCGATTAACCGGCGGCCCGATAAAATCGCGTGCACGCGATTCCGTTCGGATATTATTAGGTCATCCCGTGGATCTTCCTGGACTGAACTGATCGGAACGATGGTAGCCCTGAACGACGCTTGATTTTGAGCGTTATGCTCGATCGAAGATGGAAAGACTGATTAAGGTGGATCCTACGATTTGAGCGATAGAAAGGCTGTGAATTGTAGGCGAATGATAAACCTTTTGAAAATGAACACTCGTCGAATTTTTTGCCTTGATAGCTTGCTTTCGAGATATTTTCGATTTTATATATTTTACTAACGAGAAACATGGAAATTGTAAATTTCATAAAGATTGAATCAAATTTATCACAAGGTTGTCACTATTTTTATAGTTTTGAATGTTGTTTCTTGGAAGAGTGGATTTTATCATTTACGATAGACAATTTTAATCGGATCGAATTTAATTCGCGATTCTCCTCTTTCGGCCGATCGTTTTTAAGATGACGGCAGCGTTTACCGGATCCCCTTTAAGAACTACAAACTGTGGCGAAAAGTCGACGGTTGCGGAGTCGCCTTTATGGAGATACGACCCGGATAATCCCGCGACCCTTTTTCCACGGGGATGGCACGCATAGAAGGGGTAAGTTTTCCGATCCTAAGTTTGCTCACCGTCTTATCGATGGTTAAGAAGAAAATTTCCCCGATGAGATTGAGAACCAGCTGCATAACTAGCAAGCTGCTACGTGGGCCGAGCAACGGGCTTTGCAATTTATCTCCTTTCGTATCTCCTTTGATAAACTGTTATTGCACCTGTGTGCAAGTATTAGAGTGGTAGAACGATTCTTATTAGATATATTTTTATAGATATAGAAAGTGTACAATAAATTGACGATTAATGGATGGTATTGATTCCACTAAATTCGAACTTCGAAGAAACGAAATTTAATTCTTCTTTAATTTAATAAAATATAGTGCCTAAAGAAAACGAAGGAAAAAAGAGATCAATTCACTCATTTTGATAGAATTCCTCCTTTTATAGAAATTATATGATGTCCGTTCGATTCATTCTGTTCCTATAAATAATTGTATTAATCTAAATTAGGGTGTGACATTTATCTATATGTAATTTGTATCGATTAGTAGTAGATTCGGTTATTGATTATTCCGAGATTGCCAGTGAAACAGGCAGTATACATCTATGATATAGTTGCACGTATAGGAAGGACGTAGTAGAAACAGGCGCTAAAGGTCAGACAACTTAATAGCTCAAGGTTTATCTCTATTTATATTCTCAATTAAATTTCTTATAAATTATTCATTGGCCGTGTCATGTTTACTTTATCAATCTGTGATGCATAAATAAAAAACCGAATCACAATTTAAAAAATTACCTTGACTGCGTTTATTGTCCTTTAAATTAGGATCGATCTCTTTAAACACGTCCGTATATGTTAAATGAATGAAATACTTACACAAGTGTATGAAGGCTATTATAAAATATACATTATAATAAATACTATTAATGCTTAGCATTGTCAAAATCAATAACTTGTAGGCAAATATCATTCACGCAGAAAAGTCCTTCAGTGGAATCAGATTGCCCTGAAATGAGAGAAGCCTTGGAGTAGGTTTTTTTGCGAAAAATTCTTCAAAGAATAACGCTCTATTTACATAAAAAATTATTCATTAAACAAATCGTTTCAACAGTGTGTATCAATAAAACATCAATTAATATCTGCATTTAACACTACATTTTTCTTTTCTTAATATACATTTGTCTAAAAATATTTAAATCGCTTTTCCTATATAAAATTGTACCCCTCTAACCCCGCATCGCCACTCCGAAGACTACGAAATACAATCAACAGTTGCCAGAAATGCACTAACCTCGTTAAACGTAATCCGTGCTAGTCAGTGAATCAGAACAGCGCAAACGTTCCGAGAATCCTCAGTACCCTCGCGCATTAGCTGCTCCGGAAACACATTTATCCTTGGGGTAGGTCTTCTTCCGCAGGTTTCTCCTTCAAGAACGAAAGACCTAAGGGTGGCCCTAATTCGTCATAACGTTTTTTTGTATCCCAGCACGCGGCGAGCCTTGTTATCCGGCTACGAACGAAGGGCTTTATCGGTTGTTAAACAGTCGTTTCCTTCAGCTGAAAAGCGGCTAAGGATAGAAACAGGCACCTTTGTGTAACAAAGATGAAAGCAACTACGGGTGAGAGAAGGAAGGCAAAGCTAAATGTAAAGAGCGCGTACGATGGATTTTACGAGGCGATTAAACGCGTCGACCGCTAATTGCTTTTTTTTATGATCGTCTGGGTAGATCGCGGTAACTTGGTCGGATTTCGAGCGCGTGGATGTGTCACGTCAGATCGATCGTAAAAGAAGGTTTTGCATCAGGCGCAAAGTCGTTCCACGACATCTAGTTGGACTACAAAAATCCTCCAATACTAATAAGAGAAAACTTTCATGTGTATATCGCGTAAAGGATTTCTATGAATATTCGAATACTTTTGTGAGTCGCGACACGTTCCATTTTATTAAAATGGTTAAAATAGAGAAATGGGCAGGGCAGGGCTTTCCTGACCAACTAAGAGGCAATCGGTTACTATGTGGCTAACGTTCGATTACGAACGGATGATCGTGTGTAGTGTAACGGCTCGTTCGACAACTACTCGGTTCACGATCGGTTTTATGCGTCCGTTAGGGATGTCGTTAGCCGTTTTTCATTAGGATCGACGAAAGTAGAAAATCACCGGTATCCAGATTACATTGTACGTTTTTACGATCGGCACGCCGGAATATCATTAGGTGTTACTCTTTCGTTTAGGCTTAGCAAGGTTTATCCTCGCGCGGGGATATAATTGGAAATCGACCTTTCGTTCGGCTTTCGTTCGGCTTCTTAACCAGAGATACTGCCCTTTGTGTAAAGTCAATCGACCGGTTTAAGACTATCGAGAAACGAAACCTTTTATACAGCCCCAACATTGTCACTTCGTTTCTGTTAATTCGTCGTTTATCTCTAAAGCAAATGGAACAAAGCTACGGACTGACTGCTCGATCTATTTCTAAGAGAAGACAAAATAACTAAAAATCGTAGCAATGGAACAAGTTCGTGGTATCATAGTAGCAGAGTGTTTGAGAATTTTTTCTTTAAATTGTAATCCACTCTGGAAACACGATTTTCGACAGTGTTGTTTCGTCGAAAGAATCGCTTCTGCGAAAGTTGCAGCTTCTCGAGGCGTAACAACGACTCAAGGCAGGACAATGTCCCCGGTGTCTTTAACTTCCGCCCTCGGGGAAACTTTCTCGGAAAGGGATGTCGACGATGCAACGCAAAGTCTTTCCACCCGCAGCTATTCATGGTACAACAGTCTTAAACTTTCTATAAATCGTTCGTTCAAACTATCCTATTGAAAACGAAAAAAAAAGACCAGAGAAAACACGTAAGAAACTTTTGAAAATCGTCCCCTAAAATTAACAGTAACGAACAATGATGAAGTTATCATCCAGGTGTCGACTTAACTCGTCTTCTCCTAACCAACTAAACTCGTCATTCAGACACTACATCTCGTATATTCCTTTCCAACCAAATCCTCCAGTATCCACGCTACCAGTCAAAATTCAAACCAACCCCTTCACCAAAGATTACCAAAAAAACCGTCGGAATTTTTCCTAAAATTTTAGGGTATAGCTCAGTGGCGCACTCTGGCGTGGCTCTCGCCAATCGATACGGGAGTTCGAGGGTAGACGTATCTTCGAGATGGGGGATTAGGGTGCGGCGACGTGCAGAGGCCAGAGAAAAGCTCGAGGAACGTGGTGACGAAGGAGAAAGGGGGAGAGTGGAAGAAGGTGGAAGAAGGAAGGTTGGATCATTGGAATCGTGGAGGGTTACAGGGGGTTGTTGAGGGGTTCAGGGGTGTTTGAGGGGAGGAGAGGGTGGACGCAAAGAGGGTCGATTCAGCGCTGGACCAAGGTCCACTCTCACTTGTCAGGAGGGAGAAGACGTGGATACGCGGCGGGGGTGGGGCAGGTTGAAGAGTGTGAGAGATGAAGAGGGCTGCGGAGGACACGAGTGAGAGCGAATCGAGAGCGAGAGTGAGACTGGCTTGACGGGTAGCCGAAGGGGTGAGACGCCAAAGGGTTCTCCGTCTCTGTCGTTCTTTCCACCACCCTTCCATGGTTTCTCTGTTGCTTAGCTCGCGCTCTCCTACACGGAGAAAGTGAACAGTGGTGGCCAACCGGTGGTTCTTTGAATAAAATAGAAGCAAATGTAAGAAATTTGTATATGATAGTTTCTTTGGATGTAACGTATTGGAGATGCTGATGATAGATGGTTTTCGTTAAGATCTGATAGCGATATTGGTTTGTTATTGATCGATCGGTAAAGGAGCATTGGCAGAGATTCTTGGAATGAATTGTGCTTTGGCAACGTGACAACTGACCCAGTTTATTTAGTTTCGAGCTGTCTTTCCTAGAGCTGTCATATCTGGGCGGGTTACAAGTTATCGAGAGAATTTAATTGTTTCACGAACTGGATGCCACCAAGTTTATCGTCCGTGAGTTTAAACGACCAAGTTATCGTTCTGTAGTGCCAAGACGAAATTCTTGCCGTAAGCTTCTTAAGGTGATAGTTACATAAATACCTGGACTCTTTAAGAAGTTTCGTATTGAACGTTGAAGTGCGATAGAAAATGCTGGATGCGGTAACCGAGACGAATTTTACGACACAAAGTTTCAAATACTTTTTGTAATTAACGTGATAGGCTTGGTGTCTCGTCGTTCCCAATGATTTTACAAAGTTTTAACTGGAAAAATCTGCGTCTTTCGACCGTGGAAATCTCTGGTTGGATGCAGTCTTATTCGATCGTATCGTATTAAAGTTAATTACTCCCATTATGAAAATTATCTAACAAATTTTCGACCAAGACACGAACTTTCACGTCTCGGTATCGTTTAACAAATTTCCAAGTAAAATAAAAATTTCCGAAGGTTTCAAATTATAGAAGCATCTAGAAAATTTCGAAAGAAGACGAAAACTTTTGTTACAATTAACCATAAATCGGTCATTTTATCGCGTAACAGTGGTGGCGCGTTAATCCACCATTAATCTTCGTTATACACTCTTCGCTGACACAGAGGAAGGTTAAATATTGCGGAACAAGCGGTTAATTAAATTTGTACGTATCACGAACGGGTATGGAATCGCGAGAGATCGCATATAATTAAGTTTGCATGCGTTAAGGGTTCCGCAGCGTCTCAGCGTTAATTTTGTGCGAGATCTCGGCCCCGGTTACAAGCAAAATACATACTATCATTAACCGTGTCGATATTTCCTTCGTTTTTTCTCTCGGTTTCCCGTGTCCCGTTTAATTATTTCCAACACGTCAGCCATTCCGGCTCGATCGAGCGCTCGCGTATGGAAATCACGACTTCTTCGTCCACCGGGTTTCCGGTCCGCGTTCTCGTTCGTGTTTTAAAAATTCTACGGACCGGAGAATACGCAATTACCATGACCACGTCGAACATGCGAACGTCCCATCGTTGTAATCGCGGCTCTTTGCATTCTCCATCTTTTTCTCTATCTGTAATGGCGTTTTGTGTCGAAAAACTGGATCTTCGTACGATCTACTTCTTGTTTGATCCGTTGAAGCACACGATTTGTGTGTATTAATAGAAAAGCGTGTCTGTTTAAAAGATGATGATGCATCTATGTTCGTACTTGATATTACGATAAGCAAATTACTGGAGAAAATTACTGGAGAAAATTACTGCAGAAAATTACTCCTTATTAAATGAGGCATGCTTTCTTATTAAATAAAGACTAAAAGAACACGATAATTCGTATTTCTTATTTTGCATAGAGGGCGTTTTAAAATCCAGTCCGATATCAATAAAAAATTGTCATTTTTTTTCGCTTCGGAGACGAACATATATTCTTTCATCCATTTAAAAATTTCCAAATTATTATAGCGTTATATGTTAAAGATAAGTAACAATAATTGCATCTTTGGCTTTCACCCAAGTTTGTCAACTTATCAGATATTTTTAAAAGACTTTCAGCTTGAAGCATAACAGGCTGGCTTTCGATTATGTCATATGAAGAGCCTCCTGTTTAATCCTAAGATGATATTAAAGTCAGAAAATCAACCAAAATTTACTCATCACGTTTCTATTCTGTAATGTTCGAGTGTTAAATGTTCTCAACAAATGACAAGTACAGAAATGCGTCGAAAGAATAAAAATTCCTTGAATTTTAGAGAAAAACGTTCACCGATTGCCGCCATCATGGTTGAATCCGAATTACGGTGCTTTTGTCAGGCGACCGTAAAATCATGGCATTATTAATCCTCCCCTTCGCAGCATTCGAACGAAAAGGAGATCAAGAGAAGAATGGAAGTGGGCCAATCATCGAGTCGTGTGTTTCCACGCGGCGGCGTTCGGAAAAGTAATAATTTAACGCGGGTCTAATTATCGTCGCGGCACAGCACGACTGACAACGTGTACACATTGTAAAACTTGTATTGCAAACTACCGGGCCAGATACCCTTGTATTATCGTCTGATTACGAGACGAGTTATCCAATTAACTATATGGTAGACTGTAACCAAAGTCGCCCATGGATAATTCACGAAAAACCGGTTTAAATCCTCGAGCAATAAGAATCAAGAAAAAGGGTGTGAACATGTATCGACGAAGAAAAGAAGTTTCTTAAGAAAGTATTTTTTGTAACAACTTGTATTGGTTCGTACTGTTTGTTCGACATATTATGAGACGCTACAAATCTCTAACAACGAATGAATAAAATAATCTATTTTAAATCCGGCGGGGAAAGATTCAGAAAAGGAATAGGAAGAATATTAAGAAAACAATTCACGCAACGTTTCTTTCTCTCTAACTAAACCTTCCTCTAGAAGTCATTCATGAAACATATTCAGAAAATAAATCGTATCTTCCTTCCTCCTTTTTCCAATTTTGGAAATACTTACGATAGAAGTCGGTGAAATTAACAAAGCGGTGGAGCATGTTTCTGGTTAAAAAAGCAACAGAAGTATTTTCGTTTCGTTCGGAAAATTATACAGAAAATAGGCTGGTGAAAAGCTTGGGTTAAAAGGGACAGGGGATGATACAACAGCGAGAGGACGTTCTATCGCGAAAGCGGCCGGTTGAAATTCCGGAATAGAGGCAACGCGAGAGAGAGAGAAACAGGACGAGACGATGGATAGAGGTTGCGGAGAAAGGCGACCCTATTAGAGTTCCAAGAAAAACAAAGTGAACAGCAGAGTGGGTCTTCTTTAAGAAACTACGCAGAAACTCGCCCCTGTAGAGTATCGTCTACGTGAGGTAAAACGGATCGAATTGGAATGATAATTAAGCTGGTGGTCGGATCAAATTCAATGGAGATCGAAAACCGTGCTGGCTTTCCTCGTTCCGTGTTGCGATGAATCTTAAATTGAAGTCGAGAACTCGATCTTTGAACTTTGCCGAGATGAGTCTCGAATCGTTATGATTTTATCAGTAAAGAAATTTTCTTCCACAGGTTTATGATTAAACTATGTATGTATATACATATGAAATCTTCGAGTTGCGAAATGAAATTACAAGTTCGTAAGATATCTCTGAACTTTCTTCACCTGAAGCTTTAAGAATCTCGTAACACTAATATTGGAAATGTATAGTGTGATGGATTTCGGTGATTCGTTGAGATGAAATTGAAATTACACGTTCCCGCAAGAGACCTGTGACCAATTTCTCCAATCTCTAAGAAACTCTTAAACCTAATGTTTCGATGTGTTCGTGGAATTGTTTAGCTAGCACATATTCCAAATCTCTGCTAAATTTTAACATTTACCACCGTACTTTTTATTTTTCCAAGTCCTCCTATAAATATTCTCTAAATACAAATGTTTCAATTATACCGAAAAGCCAGATGATTCCGCGGATTCGAACGATTCTGCCTGTGCAGCGACCAACTCGTAAGAGGATGCCGGACAAGCTGTTCCTCGCTGGCGTTTCAGCCGCTGATGGCCACGGGGTTTGGAAGGGGTGAACAAAGAAAATTCCTCCCCGGTTATCATAGTAACGCGTCGTTGGTTGAATCCGAAAGGAGGGAGCGTTCGAGGGATCGGAAAAAGACGAGCATGCAAATGAACCGACCGGTTGAATTTTCTCGGCGGCCGGTACGTGCTGGTGGCCTCCCTCGAGTGCGTGTGCTTTCCTACGTGTATTTGTAAATACAGGGTGTGTGGGCACGTTTCTCTTTCTCGGCTTGCTCGTTTACGGCTACGTATAGCGTGGCGTATTCGGGGTGTAGAGAGAAAGAAAGAGAGAGGGAGAGAGAGAGAGAGAGAGAGAAAGACCGCACGCGTCCATCCTTTCCGCGCGAGACGAAACTAAGGGGAAATTGACCACTGGCACAGTGGTTCTCCTCTTCGTTCTCTTTTCCGCCAAGCATTCTTTCAGCATTCGGAAGCGTTTCAAAAGTTCCTGTTGCTAGACCGAGCGCTGGATTACAATTTTTTGTACAGGATGGATGGAACGCGGTAGAAGCGAAATTGGAGGTTGAAATTCGTTTTCCGAGGAAAGTTGCGTTTCTACTTCTGCACCGCGAACGGTGCAAAAATTGGAATTTGGTTTTCCAATAGTTGGAACAAAAGAAAGTTTAAATTTAGATATTTTGGAAAGGTACCAAGTGGGTTTAACCAATCGACGAATTCTTCCCCGATTTGTGAGAAAAATTGCTTTTTATCGGATAAACAGTACCTCTACCGGTGATAGAAGTACGAGTGCTATTCAATGATTTTCTAAGGAAAGTACATATATACATATCGAATAGGATTAATCGAGAAAGTTAACATATATCTGCAATAGAGTGAAAGCTATGATTTCGTGGAAGATGGAATGGAAGGACGTGCAAGGATAAGATCTAGCCTTATAGATATCTTGGTGTATGGCTTGAATATCGCGTGAACGATGATATCCTTTTAACAATTTCTTTTTTAGGATTAATGCAACGCCAATCAACATTACGAGTACGATAATTATCTTTGAACAAAGGAAGGTCTGCGTTACATTTTATGTGAAATATAATTGACTTTTGTTCAATATTTTTCGTAACTTCATTTTTATTCTTTTTTCCGTAATTTTATCATAATTTTTCGAAAGGCAGACTGCACAAACAAATGCATATCGATTATTGCCGTTATTTTCATTTAATCGATGAATCATTAAGGATTTAGTTAATTATTTAAACAATGGCAATAGTCGGTCCTTCTACATTCATTAAATCCAAGAGACAATATTTTTACGTTCTTTAAAAACGTCTCGAAATTCTACCTATTCCTTTAATGGTGGATACATTCGTGAAATGATAGTTAATTAAAGAAAATTACTGCTTTTTTTCTCTCTCTTCTCTTTTTCGCCATTTCACAGAGAACGTTCTACTTAATAAGCGAAATGACTGATCGTTATCAAATGTCCTACTAAAACAGGCTACAGAAAGAATAACTCGCCACGTTAGAACGATTTTCATTTTAGAATAAGGCGAAACCTTCGTGCGGAGAATTTCTTCGGTGTCTTCGATGTATAATGGACAATGTTAACAACGTGAAGCATTGAGGTTAATTGAAACGTATAACATTTCTTTCCTATGTTCTGTTTTTCTCATTATACTACAATATATGCTGCAATCGTAATTGTAAATAAGAAGAGTGAAATTACTTAAATTTTTATTGCAGAATCTGACAATTTGGCATAGAATAGAATTTCTTAATTTTCTCAGGCATCGATCTCTTGAACATGTTTTTACTTCTTTACTTTTGTAATTTTATATTTCATTATATCTTTCTCCGGATTAGAGGATTATTCAACGTGCGGATTCGCAACCAAGATTCAATCGTCGAATCCATACGCCCGATCTTAACAAACCTCTCGTGCCAGTTGTCCTATTTCAACCCGATTTTTATCTTCTGGAGAAGATAAGATATCTTTTCTTACCTCGTTTAATCCATGAATATTCAGAGTTGATTAATTAATTTAATTCTCGCTCTATTACAATCCTTCACACTAACCTTACCAGGCTTTCTTCTGTTTTTCTTATTACGGACCAAAGATGTACTTTAATTCATTAAAAATGCTTACAAATATTACACGAACCGGTCATAAAATAAGATTATTCGATATTATACCATTCAAGGAAGCACAATTATACTTTATTATATTTGTAGGTGCGTTAGATATCAAAATGAAAAGAAATTCCTCTCGTCGATCTTTGATGTAGTCTATTTCCATTCTGGTCTACATTTATACAACAATGTCAGTTTTCCTGCTGGTACCAACAATGCCGCTAATAATTCATGTGATTGTACGCTCGAATCGTTTTTAAGTTAAAAACTTTCTAATTGATTTCGATTTTGGCATGGACACGTACGTAGCAATGCTCGTGGCTCCTCGTGAAATTGATATTGAACTGTTGAAATTGTTATAATTGTCCATATTAGCACAGATTTATTTTAACGTTATCAGCCTTAGTACAGAAGGAGTTGAAGTAAGTATTTGCGCATATAATTAAATTAGAAGATTTCCCTTTAATCGTATATTAACAATATATTTCACTTATTTTTAGATCATCTCGAATTCAACTAACGCAGGAGAGGTGATACGATTTGTAACATTTAAATTTGTTCAATTTATACTCATGTTCGTTTTTTGGATTCCTGGACAAAGACTAAATTAAATCATAGCAAAGAAGCGTACATCGCGACGTAAGATTATTTTATATTTCTCTGATATTTTTCCATCTGTACATTCCAAGAATTAATTGACGATTGGCATTTACAAGCGAGCTAGTATGCTATATATTCCTTAAAAAATGCCATAAGATTTTACTCACAAGGACCACGGTATTCAGTATAATAACAGCTTTCAAACTGGCGGATATAACAGTAATAATAGTAATTTCAGTATTATTTATACTTTTAGATTATTCAAAGCGCTGTGAGTTACCTCACCTTGTTGTAATCAGTTATATGAACTTAGATGAAAAATGAATATATTTGAGTTACGTGTTTAATAAAAACTATTAGCATATCAAATATATTTTGTTCGTTGTATTTTTATCTACATCGCCCACTGCTTTCTGTCCCTTAAAAGCCGTTAATCATCGCGTTGTTTTTCAATTTTGAGAAAATAGAAATTAAGAGAGCGCACGAGTGCCTCATATTTTCACTGCTCGAATCGTAACCCCCTCGTTACCCTTGTCATCACTGCCTTTATTGTTCTTCGAAACAAAGGATGAATTGTAAATTAGCACACGCTGCCGGTCGTTTCCTATGTTTTCGCACGTGTATTTAAATTAATCGAATGAAAATATTTTTCCGCAACATGGCCACTTTACCACTTGATGAACACCGATTAAACCCATTCACGCGTTCAGAAAGATTTCACGAACGTGTATACGTATTAGACACACAGTATATGAAAAATCTATATAATTTACGTTGTAATAAAAATCTCATCAATTTTAAACGATAGAATTACATTCTTTCTTCAGCTTACCGTTCAACAATTTAATATCATTTTTCCGATTGTATTTATACCGAACCACCTGCTGATCCTATTTTATTATTATTTGATATTTTAGTATTTCTACTCAACTCTGTTTGAATATATTATCGATTTATTCATATCCACGTAAAATTCCATGAATTTAGGAAAATTCAAATCTGTCTATCGCAAGACGGAAGAAAGATGCATTGGAATGCGAGATTGCCTGGAGAAGGAAATACCATAAAACCATCCCTTAGCCACCTTCCAATTAAGGTAATGGATCCCGCGATACTTTTATTGTCGTGCGTGCACGCAGGCATTTCCACACGCGTGCCACATCGACCAAAGGGGTGGTTAAGCATAAGAGGTTGGGTGGAAAAGGTAGTCGGAGTAGGATTGAATTGTTCGCCGTCCCGTTTACACGGTGTTTGCTGCACGGAAGTCATAATCGTTATTCTCGTGGGTTTGTTGCGGCCAACCGACCGGAATACACGGCTTTCTTCTTTTTTCTTTCTTCGCGCCTCTCTACGCATAGAATGAACGATGAACTCTTTACATCCTCATTGTGGATCAGGTTAAAGAGATTTCTTCGTGAATTCTTTATTTCCTTTTGTTCGCCTGCCGCGAGATGGTATAAAGATGTTACGAAACAGACAGAATGACTAGCGTGTACCTCTTATTCAATCGGATTCAGATAATTTAAAATTTTCATTGTTTTATTTACAAAAATATGGTTCTTAAATTAAAAGTATTATTATTAATTATTTTCGGTGTCATTATTATTTTGCATATCGTATACTGTTATGTATTCAGTTCAAAGACGTTAGACGTTAAGGCCAACCTACGGTTATTCGTATTACAGTCCATTTCCACCCTTGATCACCAACTATTACACGTACCAAAATCAACCTGACGATTTGGCCAAACTACCGACAAACATCCATGATCAAAATATATCAGAAAAGGAAACGGCGACTCGACACCCATAGACCAACGCGACTACCCCCGAAGAATAAACAGCAACGGAGACACGTCCGGCACGTCGACGGAGGGTGAAAAAAAATCCTTCCACCAAAAAACCTTTGCCTCCAGACAAGCGGATGCAAATGGAACGGGGGGAAGAAAGTGGAGGAGGTGGTGGAAGAGGGTGAGGAGGAAGGGTGGCGATGCTAGAGCTGGCAGAGTTGGCCGGCCAAGAGGTCGTGAAAGAGGGGTTGAAAGGAGGAGAAAAGAGGTGGAGCAGAGGAGAGAGCGAGGGTGGCAACACGAGGGAAAGGGATGCCGTAGGAGGGTTGATATCGGCTAGAAGGTGAGCTTCGGAACGCAATGTCCGGCCTGGTCCAGCCGGCAGAGATGCGAGTATTGATCTAGGCTCAGACCTAACTCGCCCTCCTCCAGCCTTTCCACCCTCCTCGGCCACCTCCAGCCGCCTCCTTCGCCTCCACCATCTCCGAGCTCGTCGTGAAGCCAGCCCTGCTCCGTTCCTGGGGGTCGTCGCTGAGAGAAAAAGGGATGGAAGCGCGGGGTGAAGTCTGAACAGGCCGGAGAAGGGTGAAGGACAGAGGTGGAGGAGGATGGCGACGGGGGCCGGAGGCTCGAAGGAGGACCTCGAAGTCCGGCTTGCCAAGCTGCCCCTTCAGCTACGCACGTTCACTCTCACCTCCTCTACCTCCGATCTCTTCCTCCTACATTAGACACGCTGCAGTGGTTCTCAGTTTTCGGAAACCGGCGTACCAATAAGATTTTGGGCACGCAGGTTTCTGGAAGTTCGTTCGTCGGAGAGCCGTAGCTTACGTATACTTGGCATAAGAAATAGAATTAGTAGGTAAGTTGTTGGGAATTTTTTATGACGTGGGGTTGCAGGCTTCGCGTTTTTTGAATTTTTAATGAAGTGGAAGAAACAGTCGTTTTCGAAACTTCGAGTCGGTTATACTTAGCTATATTTATCGAAGGTAGACCTTCGAGTTGCGAGGAGAAATATGTGATATGTTTTACATACGTTGAGGATAGGTAAAAGTGCTGAAACAATAGAAGAGAGGAATAAAAGGAATATGTGTAAACGGAATGAAAAATGGGATTTGAAATATGGTGTAGTAGATTTCCACGAACAACTGTACACAGGCATATCCTCGTACTACATCATAATGTATTGTTATGCACATTTGTAGAGCTTTGCACGGAATAACTTTTCACAATATAAGATACATATGATGAACGCGATATAGGGGACTAAGAGGAAAAGAATTCTATATTATTATAAGACTGATAATAGTTGGATAAATTAGTAATTGATTTTAATAAAAAGTAAGGAAATTATGATTATTACATTCCGAGGAATTGAAAATAATGTGAAATTTTTCAAAATGTCCAGATAACTAATTTCGTACGTCGCATACTTTAACACAAATAAATATCAAATAATCGTAAATATACGTTACCAACTATACATATAAAAATTATTCGAATCAACTTCGATACAACTTTTTCACCTTAATATATATATATATATATATATATATATATATATCACTTTTATCGTACAATAACGTCCAACCACAGTCAAAATCTACTTCCATTGAAATTTACAATAAAATTCGTCATTTCTCAAGATGGTAAAGGAATTTAATTTAAGGAACGTCGAGAGGAAGGGAGAGGAAGAGAAAAGGAAGATGTAGAAGGGATGGAAAACGGGTCATCACGAGCGGAGAATTGAAAATCGAGGCTCTTCGTCGATTCTCATGGCCGTTCGTGCCTTTAATGAATAAATGGCGAGTTTCCTTGGCGGATGGGTGGAAAGGGGTGAAAATCGAAGGCAGCCACGCCCTGGTGAAGAAAGAACAAAGAAAAATCGCGGCACGCCGGCCGATTGCTCGCGGCCCGTTGAATCCGGAAGCCGCCACTCGAAAAGGAGACGCGTTTCGAGCGTATCAAGGCCAAGGTTTATTAGTGGCGGATCAGTTTCAGAAGCCAGACTAGGTGTCAAGTGCTTGCAAGTGGTCTGAAGTGGTGCTCGTAAAACGTGAATATAAACGGGCGGACGAAAGTGTTGCCGTCTGCAACCTGCTTTCGCCCACTCTTTATCGTGTCTCTTTCCTTGCTGTTCTATTTCTGACGACTTTTCGACCAACTATCCACGTTCTGCTATCAACACGATACTCGTACAGTGACTCATCAAGATGTTTAAACACTTGTAGCCACCTCTGACGAATACCTGGTGCGTAGAATGCGCACTTTTACGCAAACTCATACTTTTACGAAGAAAATTAAAGAGATCGAACATGAGAAGAAATTCATATATTTACACCTATGCTACTTAAACGAAAGATTAATTTTTCGTTTGTTCAATTTTCTAGTACAAACGAATACACAAACTATATATAACTTCTATGACATAACGTTATAAACTAAGGAATTATTACGCGCCTTACCAACAAGATTTAAAAACATTCTTAGAGAGTACGAAGAATACTCTATAGTTGCCTATGTAGGTCAAATACAGAATCTGTTAAATTCTGAAATATACCCGTAATACGTAAGAAAATCAATCAATAATATAGATTCTGTCATCGCCGTCGCAACTCTGTCCTAAATCAATACCCCTCTAACCTTCCATATCTCCTTCATCAACTATCTTGACCGACTGTAAAAAGCTAGGAAAACGTGGCTTTTAAGCGAAACACTTTTAAACTAAAACGGCGGCCGTTTATCAACTCAACAAGCGCTTCTACCAACGATAGTTTCATTCGAGTGGACACGATGCCACCACGATTTTCGCCATAATCTGAAAACAGTTTCTGTGTGTATGGAGAACTCTAACCGGTATCTGACCGGAGTGTGTTTCAGTGGAACTTGAAGAGGTCAGTGGCGAAGCACGGCATGGAGGAGAACGGCGGCACGATAACGTCGTACGGAGTTACTCGAATCCCAATAAATCCAAACGCCCCCGTCCACCAAAACCCAGCCCCACGCATCCTAGTTCATGGAAGGGGCAGGAGGAGGCCTGCACAACGGGCTCCGAGATTAGTATTAATTTATAGCGTTGGAAGATAGGATAGAACAGAGCACGGTGTGGCCTGGTAGCTACGTGGTGGTGATGGTGGTGGCCGCTGGACGTGGGAGGGTGGAAAGTGAAATTTCGTGGCTACGAGAACGTGGCTGCTATGCCATTTCCATTTTCCACGCTGATAATTGGAAACCGGCTGGGCAACTTTCGTCAGTATGTAAATTCGCGTTGTTCCTATCTATTCTGATCTCACGAGGGGATGGGCTAATGAGGCGACCGTCCTACCGTCGCTTTTACGACCGTTGTTACGATTTTTGTTATATTCGTTGCTCGGCCTGATCGCGGCAATAACGATTTGCTCGATTGTTATTGGGGAGAATTCGCTTGGCAGCCTCCGTTTCGTTAGATGATGTTATTGGTAGAGATGGCGGAAGGGGATAACTCGTTTCGAAAAGATGCGAAGATCGTCAGATCTATAGTCCGAAGATTTGGAATTTTATTGCTAGAATGTAATAGAGTTTCAGCGAATACGAAGTGTTTTATGATTATTTAGTTTATACGTATTTAACGTGGAAAAGTAATATAAATCGATAATGCAGTGTTTTACGTTACACGTTTTTAACTAAGTTTAACTAAGTTTCGAATTCCGATCTATCCTCCTATGAAATTGTCAATTTTCGGAATTAAAAAACGTATATGCGACTATTTAAAGGTTACTAGCATCGATCGAAAGCTTCTAACAAAATTTCAAGCCCCCTTTAACACGTCTTACGATGTTAATATCTTTCTTGGGCTTGAAGATACACAGAAAGATTAAGATCCAAGTATTGCGATAAAATAACACTCACCGAGGGGCGGTAACTTTATCGTTCTTATGGCGTTATATTATTAAGGGTGCGCCGGCGGGGTGTATGGGAGAGATGGTTAGTAGCACGTGAGGGTGAAAAATGAAGAAGAGACGAGAACCTACCCCACGCATCATCGGTCATCGCCCAAAACCTCTCGGTTCTTCTTCGTCTCTCTTTCTTCTCTGGTTCGTGATATCAACCTGTAATGAATCTGTCACACAGCCACGGGATTTCATTTCCTTCCTGCAGGCCAACGGGTCCAGCTTGAAGTGATTTTTATGATTTTGGAACGATTTAGGCCGACTCCCTGTCTGTTGGAACAATTCATGCTGGAATTAAACGATTAGGGTGGGACTTTTTATTACGGTGTGGATTCTTAACGTCTATTGAGATAAATATCTGGAGATATGAGAAAATTTGGTAAAAACAAATAATACCAATGATTTCCTCACGCGCGCATTTCCTTCTTTATTTTCTTTCTACGTGCATTATTAAAATTCCAAATGTTTTTTTATCCGATAAAATTACTTAGGTATATCGTTGTATCTTTTCATATCAGCACCAGCACATTCTAATAACTTTTACATTTTTATACAGATTTTATGTAAAGTAAGTTGAATAACTTTTTACTAAAATTTTCAAGAATTTCTAAACCAGTTAATATTTCAAACTCGTCAGAAATTTCTTAAACGATTCAATAGATTTATTCTATTTCCTTGTACTTAAGCGTTCTAATACGTACGAAGGGTGAGATACATCTTCTTCTGTACACGTAGATGTATCGGGTGGCTGACGTTACGGGAATTGAAATCAACCCCGACCTTCTCCACCTCTCGTCTCACGGCGACGATCCCGAAGAAGCTCGCGAGGGACGGCCTGTTCTTGAGGAAGGAGCCGAACGCCGGCGACCCAGTCCCAAAGACTTTGACCCACATCATATCGCTCGTTTTTGCCTTCGCCTCCTTCACCTTCCGAGTTCCTTCCCTCACGGGACTATTATCTTAATCCCATACATCCTCTTTAAGAGGCGTTTCGCTCGGGTGAAACCACATCGGCTACTTCCGTGCTTCTCGGTGAACACCGTTGCCTTCTCTTTTCGGGATTAACGTTAGCGTTTCCTTTTGGTTCATCGATCAAAACCAGCAGTCTTTTGTCAGCGACGAGCGTTCGGCGAATCTCTTCTGGCTTATACAGAGAATTTGCATCTCGGTCGATTGTTTTGTGGATCAAGAGGTAAATATAGAATACGATTCAAAGATATTCAGTCTGTCGCTTATTTTCGTGCAGACGTATTTTAATTGCAAGACCGTGGATGAATCGAGTTACGATGATTTCGATCTTTCCGATCGTGGTAGCTACGAGTTTCTCATTAAGTCTACACGCATTCGACGATGATTACGCAACGTCTGACCACGCCGCTTCTCGAATAAACTTCTTGGAGCTTCGATAGAAGCTATGTGGCAACCATCTTCGTCGTCTTCAAAATAAAGTCACAATTCTGTCGAAAAGAAAGAGGAGAGAAAAACGCGTAGAAAACGCGAAGAGGAACAGGACAAAGTATAACTGAATGTAGAAATCCTATTAACATAAAGCGTAGGAAATTGGGCCGGAGTTGGGTTTTCGACAAGTAAGAATACCGCGACGATTTTATCGTCGAAACAACGCGGCAACAGAGATCGTGTTGCCAGCTAGCCGTCCTACTTGAAAAATATTCTTAAGCCTGGGTGGGCGCACGTGCTACGAACTCTCATAAATTAGAGATGCTCGATCGCCCAATTAATACAATGTTTCCAGTGGCAGACGATCGAAGATCTGGGAGAGAAAGCGCTGAAAAGGTACGATGGAAGACGCCGATCGAACGTGACGAAGAGCGGAAATATTCTGGCTGTTTAACGAGAAGGAGACGAACGAAAATTATTGGTCACATACTGAGAAGGCAAACGTATACATACGTCAGACGCGTGAGCCACTGGCATAAATTAAATTAGCATAATTTCGAGTTGTCGAACAACAAAGTAAAGATGCCGAAACTCCGTGGGAACCGGTCCGTAACGTTCGATTACCTTTCAATTACTCAGAAATCCAATAAGTGAAATTCATTCGATTGTATAGCAAACTGTGATTCTTAATTAAGGGAAATTATGCTATACGACGAGAGGCTGTGCTTTCGTCATATTAAATACGTTTTATAATTCCTGTTCTACCAATACGCTGTAATTCTCAGCGAGGAATTATTCATACCGATCGTTTCTTACATAACGAAACAGATAATCTACGAAATCTGTTCATTGTTTATTTTCAGCTGGCTATAATATTCCTACTGGCTTAACATAGGAATTGTAGCTATATTTTAAAGATACGATTTAATTCGTGTGAGCTTGTTACACGATAAATTATATTTTCCACCATTGCGTGAAATTCTCGTGTACGTGGAAGCTAAACACTTGCGTTGTTATACAAGCGCGTTATCATGTGCAAAGGGTTTCGTTTCTACGTTTACCGCAAACGGTGAAACGAACTGGCCGCAATGAATATCCTCGGTTCTCAACACTAGATCGACGTCCTTATCTCTCCTGATGTTACATGCATATGTAGAATTCCAGTTTTTAAACGCAATAGTCGTGCTTCGGTCTTAGAAAGTTCCTTGTCCCTTCAACTTCCTCTTGAATCATCCACCTAACCTTGACTCATCGTTCGCCAATGTTCACCTCGAAGGCATGGCGCCTGGTTCGCAGATGATTCACACGAACGATTTTTAATCTTGCGACACGGTTGTGGAGCGTCCACATTCCCAAGCACCGCAAGAATGTCGGTCAGTGTGCGTACAGTGAACCGTTGGTAGTCTCTCGTCTCACGGCCATGAAAACGAAGCTTTTGCTTGGCTCTTTTCTCCTTGTTCCTCGTTGAACTGGCGGAGAAATCGTGGCAGTTTGAATTTAAAAATTTCCAATTTCCTTACTCGTAATTTCATTTACAAAGCGACAAATACCAAAATACGAAGAAACTTGACAGACACCCTGAAAAATTTCAACGATTCCATAAAATGAAAAAATTCCACGGAAGATTTTCCGTCTAAGGAAGAGAAACGTGTCGTTTGACGATTATTCGCGAGGTTCGCATAAAACGCGGGGCGCGCAAACGCATAAAATAACTCGTCTCGAACATCCCTTTAATACTTACAAAGTTTCTGCCTCTGAATCTTAATTTCGATGGAACGTCTGGCATCGAGCGATCGTAAAACCGATGCCGATCCCACGAGCGCGCAACGTTCGATCGGTCCGCAAGGAATATCGGGGTTTGCGTACGCGCGAGTTTATGCCGATTCCCTGTCCACGAAACTTTCGACGATCAAACTTAATTGACTGGCCGTCGGATAGACAAACTCGTCTGCGGAGTCAATAAAATGGTCGGAAACGAAGAAGTCGTTGCGGTGGCTTTTTTATACTCTGTCCCGCGGCGGATTCAAGATTTCCACGATACTTGTGGCCAGCTTTAATGGGACACCGTTTCAGGTTGAATTGCTGGAAATTACCCGGGTAGATCGGGTGGGAATTGGAGGATTATTAGAAATTTTATGGCCGACTAATTTTGGCCGTGAATGAGAAACGAATTGAAGGAAGATTTTCTTCGTGAAGGTTTCTTCTAAACTTTCGTTTACAAGTGGGCCGTTGAAACGATAAAAATAAGAAAAACGATAAAAATACGCTAAAAATGTAAAAGACGCGACGATAGATCTTTTCAGAGAAGATTTGTGGTAAAGCAGAAGATGCAGAAAGTCTGTTTGGAATCTCTGTCGGTGGAACCTTTCGGCATGCTGGAAAATAACGCGAAGCACGGAAAGGTCAAAGTGTTTTAAGAGAATGGAGAGGAACGCGGTGATTCTCGTGGAGTTGCGTCGAGCTCGTACAACCATCCCGAACCATGGAACGAACGGACAGATAAAACAGACACAAGTGGGGAACTGCGAAGTGGAGGATAGTGAAACGTTTCGAGCGGTCTGCTTTCCAGGAACACGCGCGTAAATCACGATTTTATTACGGATAATTTTACGAGGAGTCGAGCTCGCCGCCGCCGACGCTGTTCCAGTGTCGGCTACCTTAAACTCGTAATCGAGCGTCCCGTGATGCCCACGGCCGCGAAATCGTTAGCGAATTAGAAAAACGAGGCGAGCCATGAAAAAAGAACTACCTAAGGTGGAACTCAATCTACAGCGACGTTTTTGCGAAATCTCGTGCCATATCGCTCGAGGTGCCTCGAGTGTTCGAACCTTCTTTCGAATTCTTGTCGAATCTCACTGTCTAGACACGCTCGGAGCTTCTTTAAATACTCTAACGAGGAAAAGAAAGTTGGAAGGATAAGCAGACGAAGCGTAGTGGCTTTAGAAAACAAAATTATAATTGACAGTAGCCAATTAACAGATGTAACAATATGTAACATACCTCGAGAGCTACTCCAGTCTATTCAAATCTGATCATTTCTGATCAGGATCCTTTACACAAGTCACGATAGCTGTCTGTGACTGAACCATCGTAGTTTCAAATTTTACGTTTACAAATTTCTCGGATGTTCCGAGAAATTCGATGAAACCTATGTCCGCAGAAGGGAAACTAATAAATTAAAGAAAAGGGGAAAACCTGAAAACGAAAGTTTGATAACATTCGAAGCCCCGAGGAGCAGAATTTCGCGGCGAAGCACGTGCATCAATTTGAGTCGTGAAACGGGACGCGTTACGCGTAAAAGTTTTGTGGCAGCGACGGTTTCATATTCTCGTGCGTGTAAGAGAAAGATCTAAAGGGGAGTAGTATACCCTCGAAGAATTCGAAAGGGAAGCAAGATAGGAATTTTCGGATAGCTTCTGATAGAGAAGAAGAAAAGAAGAAGAAGAAGAAAAAGAGCAGGATTCCTGACGGAGGAGGACGTAAACGCTCGAGGGTCGCGTATAACGTAAACGCAAAGTAGAACACACGACTCCCATAAGTCGTAAAAGGAACCTATAAAATTGTGCTCCGCGCCCACGGGCGGCGGCCAGCCAGCCGGCAATTTCATATATTTACGTCAATCTTCTCGAGTTATGAAACAACATAGGTGAAGGTAATGTATGGGCCATGGTTACGAAACCAGTATCACCGAAAAGAAAATTACTTACTTATCCGTATCGTTGTAATTGTCATAATTTCAAGATTATCACGCGTCGTATTTGCTGTCAATAATACAACATACATACTTATTAACGCTATATTAATCGGTTAAATGCTTCCTATTTCTTCATCGATTTCTTCAAGCATTTCTAGTAGTAGGCTATAAACTATAAAGTGTACAAAAATATAAAATAAATCGGTTACAGTCCTGCGAACATCGATAGGAAACATTAGAAAGGCTAGAAGAATAGAAAAAAATAAAAAAGCAGTACTCTCTCTCTCTCTCTCTCTCTCTCTTTACTAATAATCTTCACAAACCTAATAGACACGTTCGATTACACGGGTGATGGAATCTTCCTTTTTTTTACAAAATTTACTTCGTTGTAAGATAAACTGGTTTTACGGGACGAGATTGAAAAATCGCTCGACGAAGCGTCGAAACACCGAAAATGGACGTTTAATTTTTTTATCGTATATCAGAGATGATATTACGTTATACGAGCATATACGAGCACCGGCTTTATGCAAAGGAAATTCAATAGCCGAACAGTTTATGCGTACTTGCACGACACGGCCTCTGCTGCACCACGGGAATATTAAAAAGCGAAGCTTTTTTATTGGAGCGCTTTATGAACAGCAACGAGCACAGTTTTATCACTTGCGCTCGCTGGAATGGAAAGTCTTCGACCTCCAAGATCCGAGATCTTCTTCCGAAGATATTCCAAGGATGAAAATGGAGAATGAAAATCGCTACTTTCGCAAGAATATATCGGTCTTGATTTATCGACGTGCTTTGTTTTTTCTTTGTTTGGAATTTCCTTTGCTTCGTTTACGAGAAAATCGTGTAATCCTTTTGAAAAAGTGATAATCAAATCTGCGTCGAGTAAGATACTGTCCATGATATTTGTATTAATAAAGAAGAGTATTAGACAGATTATAAGATTGATATTTATAGATAATAATAACAAAAATCACGTGTGAAATTTAACGCATGCAAGTGGATTAATCTAAGCCACACGTCGTGAATGACAATTTAGATTATATAAAGGGGTGAGAAAGAAACAAATCCACGATCATTGAAATATACCAAAAATTTATTTACATAAAAACATGAATATAATACCTATAATATTTCAACTGCTGCTTGCATTTTTTTTTGTCATTTTCATTCGGTGTCAATATATCGAAAAAACAATCGGCGTCGAGATAGATCCTTTCAAACTAATCGATATTGTCGCTTTTTTTTTCTTTGTTTTCTTTTTTAACGTCGCGATAATCTAAAAGAGAAAAAGAACGGAAAGAAAAGAAAAAGAAAAACAGAAAATAGCGAGAAACAACTATTAAACGGGTCTAACTTCTAAAAGTATGCGTAAGAGAAACGTAAATCGATAAGATCTGCAAACACAGTGTGTCCAAAGGGTTCGTTTCTATTCGTTGGCCGAACAGTTAACCAGATAAATCAAACGAAACGCAGTGGAGCCCCGTTCGCAAGACTGGATTTTTCCATTCTATATTTTTCCCTTCCTTTTTTTCACGCCCTCCCGTTATATTTCGTTCAGCTTCACCCCTTCGATACGATTCGTACGTGCGTGTACGCGTGTAGTGCGCGACAAAAACGAAAAATCACCTTCTCCTCATCGTCATAAATAGTGCGTTTATTATTATTAAAATCGGTCGCGGGCGTCTCTCACAACCCCTTCGACGATCGTTCATTTTTGTCTCATCTTTCTGCGCTCTGCCTCGTCTGTTCGTTACAATATTTACAAAAAAACGTACGTACAACACAGGGTATACTCGGTATCAAAGAAAGAAGAAAAGAAAGTGTAGTTAGGTACGAGATACACAACGATAAACGTGTTATCTTCCCCGCCCCCCTCTCTCTCTCTCCCTTTCATCTTGTCGTCTTCAAGAACACACCCATCGATTCCTTTACAATCATCGTTAACATTTATCCATTTCGTCTTCTCTCTCATTCACGATCGTACAATACACGATCTTACGTCGTTTACAAATTTCCTCCAATTGCACTCGACCCTTTTACTAAAAAGCAAGGGAATTTAATTTTCCAGTCGAACCATTCGATCAATAAACGCTAGTCTCGATCGACACGGTATTCCATCGCCGAATGATCTTTTTCTTTTCTTTTTTCTCTGTTTGGCGTGGAATTATTTTTCTCGAAGATCAGCGATCATTTTAATCGTGGAATGAACATAGATACATGACATAAATCGTCGATCGTCCATATATCGTTGGTCTTGATCGTTCTTGCTGGCGCTCCAAAGTGTGCGGCACTCAATCAAATCAGCGTTCATCAGCGCTACGGAAACGATCAAGCAATCTACCGCTAAAGCTACCTGCTGTTTTTCGACATGCTTTCTCCCTCTTTCTTTCTCTCTCTCTCTCTCTCTCTCTCTCTCTCTCTCTCTCTCTCTCTCTCTCGTTCTATGAATTTCTTTCTTTCTTGTCGTTTAGCACGATTAATGTTTCCTTAAACTGTACGGGTATAAAAAGGAGTTGTTCGCTTCGCGCCGGCCGTTCTTACAAAATTTCCGAGAAACTGGAACCACGTGGCGCGAGTTTTTCTTTGCGGGGTTGCTCAAGAAAAGGCAACTTCATAAAGTGTCGTCTAGCAAGAAAGGCAATTAATATAGGTAAAATGTGTGAAAAAACTCCCATATCAAAAAGTGTTTCTTTTCTTTTCTTTCTCTTAATATTAGAAAGTGTTTTATTGCTTTATTAGTTGTCGCGATACAGTTAATCGTGCGTTATATTTTATGAAAATACTTTAGGTATTTTTCTATGCTCTCCTTTCTTGGTATCTTTTCTTATATTAGGGTGAACAAATATTTAAATGTCTAGTTACTGTAACAATGGAATTATTTTTCTATTATATTTTCTTTTACATATTTTTCTACGTCCTCTGGTGTTGCAATTTGTGTGAATAATTTTATTGATTGTAGACATAGACACGAATTAAACAAACGTACAAGTTTCCCTCGGTAACCCAAACGTTAACTACTGTTCTTTATGTAATATCAGGGTTAACCTTAAAAGGAAAATATCGCTAAAAGAAAAACAAATCTCCATATATATTAAATTAAGATATGAACTTAAAACATCCTATTCATTTCTACATACTTTTATTAAATATTTGTACTAACTTTAGAATCACAATTATGTACAAAATTAAAATAAATAAATCGAACCTTACAAAATAATACAAATATATGTAAAAACATCGCTTAAATCGTGTCAGTTACAGGGTGTTCGATATTAATAGAAATTACTCCGACATTTGCTCAAAACTATATTATACTTTCCACTTCTAAGATATCAAAAACTAATAAGAACAAGAGAAAAATAATTTTCAGCTCTTCATCTTAAACATAAAATATTACTTTTTAAAATTATGAGCTTATTTACTTTTTATCGTTTACGCTTGATCAAAACTATAGCTCGAAAATGAAAAGCTAGTTTTCCCTTTAATTCGAAACAAGCTACATCCGGAATCACTCCTTCGCTATTTTCAATCGCAAATAAAGCAGTATTAAATGATATCAAAATTCTCTTCTTCAAATCTATCATCCTAACATTCTTCTCTAAGTCGTATCCATATATTTTTCCTCTTCAATCTCGAGCAACCGCGTTAAAGGAGCTCCACGTGGTACTAGTCAATGATCAAGCAGACCATCCTGAACGCGGAAAAGCCGGTCACAGGATAATCGTAGAAAGGCGAGTCTATCGTAAAAGACAGACACATACGACAATCAATATTGTTAAGATCGATAATACGATTAGTCCCAAAAAACGAATATCGTTATCAATATCGTTACCATCGCTATTATTGGTACATTTTAATTGGACCGCGGGCACGGCAGACGATTACCATTCTCTAAATCGACATCAACTCTCTCCTATTCTTTCGTACCTTATGAATTATTTTGAAGAAACGGTTGCAGGAGTCTCGTGTGTCGGTGTTTGGGTAATTAGAAAAAATGCTCACCAGGAGAGGCACTGGATACGCGTAAAAAAGTCTCCCTTTGACACCTAGCTGTTTATCAAAATCGGCTAGTAGAAAATATCGTATCTTCGTCGCTTCTTCCGGTATATGACGTCGTAAAAAGCTCACGACTCGACGAGACTCCATTTTTTATTTAATTTTCTTGTCCAAATTAGAATGATTCAATGAGAACACAAAATCGTGTTCTCGTTGGAAAAATTGAAAAAATCTAACAGCCCTCCTTGACAGATAGCTCCGATATGAAAAATTGGACAGCTTGGTTGTTAGGTGGCCGTTGTTGCAAGTTCCATTGGCGATCACACGAGTTCTAATGGCAGAAAATGCCCTTTCTCGTATTGCTCTTAATCGATATGGTTGTATAAAACGGTACGATAGAGCGTAGTTGCTCTAAGTTCATTGATTAGAAAGATCGAAACAGATATAGGTGAAGTAGCGTAGAAAAGTCGATGGATGCTCTCCGAGATCGTTCTTGATCACTCGACGCTATCGACTTTATGAATTTTCAACGTGTCGATACATCGTGGACTTGTGAGAATAGCGAACCGAGCTATGAAATGTTAGAAACGTTCGACTGAATTAAATCGATATTAACGTATACGTAATTAACAGGCAATATGTTAAAAAACAGTGATTCTTAAAAGTACGTAAGTATACTTGATTTGGTACAAATCGATATAATCCATGAGAAATTGAAAAGAATAAAAAAAAAAAAAAAAAAAAGAAAGGAAGAAAGAAAAGTGAAAGAAGAAGTCTTATTCGATCGTGCACCAAATCATATAAGATTAACGATATCGAATACTTATTTTATTTCTTATTTCGCTTGTTGAAATACGGATTAACAGTGTACAGTCAGTAAAAGGTAAAATTATGTTAACGTAATAAGCTCGGTACAAAGAAATTTCAAAGTCCACGTATTTCCTACGATCGATCGAAAACGAAATTGTTCAATCGCTTCGAAGTCTCGTTTTTAACGAGTCACGTTTCGACGTCATCGATAATTTAGTAGGAAGTTGAGGCAGCATAATGAAAACGGAAAGAAGAGATGAAAATTTCATGAACAAGATCTCGAGTTGTAGGTCGCGCGATACGTTAAAGAGTTAACGTAACAATCGCGTTGGTCGTAGAAATTGGATGTATTCTTGTGTGTATGTGTATTGTGTGTATAATAGCCTCGGCGACGAAGAGCAAATAGCGTCGCGCGTAGAATTCACGATCGAGGTCCATCGAAATAGATTATGCGTTATCGCGTACACGTCGCAGAGGATATTTCAATATCGTACGATACCATCTAAACATACAGCATCAAAAAGTCGATATATTGATATAAACGCTCATACGTGTTTCATTTATATACATACACACCTATGTACGAGGCTTTTAAAAAACGCAGTACGTGTTCGTCTTGCGTGTGGTTCTGTGAACGGTGTCTTTTTCCTCTTGTTCTCGTTTTTTTCATTTCATGTGTACGAGGAACATCTCCTCTACAAAGTAACAAAATTTCCATCTCGTTTGTATTCATCGTACATATTCATTTTATTCACGTCACGATACAATTGTTGTCCTTTGGAATAACGTAAAAAACAACCGTCCTTTCATCTTATTTAACGCGCGTCAGCGAATATCAGAGATACTTAGCTAAGCCTAGTGAACTCTGGATTATTTAATTTGCACAGAGAAATGCGATCGCGGTTCTCGTGCGTTTATTTTCTCACCTTTCTTTCTTTTTTTTCATTTTCTTTTTTTTTTTTTTCATTTTTAAATCCGTTCGTCACCAACCGAAAAGATCGCAAGTTGGTGGCGGTATCGAAATGAAAATCGACATCGAAGTCGCTCGAAAATCGACAATCGTCCCAAGCTCCCGAAGGGACAACGAAAGTTAGCAGCTTAAGACTTATTATATCACATCCTCAATATATGCGGCAGTATTTGTTTCCTTTACGCCCTAAACTTGATCGGCCGTCGACATATCGGCGCTGAGATTGATGTTTGACATCGATACTCGTTGATAAGTTAATCCGCAGCTCCGATTCGCGGTATACCAAAAAACTTGTTGCTAAAAAAAATTCTCCTATATTCGACCGGCCGAGCTCGAGCCTGTGACCCGTCAACTCGGTTCGTCGTGATCAGTTTCGATTGGCAGTATCGATCGGACTGTTTGTCCTCGAGACCCTACGATAGTACATCGATTATCCTGGAAAACGGGCCGCAGCTGCTTGAATTTCTGGGTAGACACCAAAGGATTTTCCAGGCAAGCCGTGTAATTCCATGCAAAACTCTGGCGACGTACGATGAACAACATAAAGTTGAACTCTTATTCTCTTCAAGGATAATCGTCGATCTTTCGCTTTTCTCTTCGTCACCTCGTTCGAAGGCATACGATAGACATAGAGAACGATCAACGTGTAGACTCGATTATTAGGACTTCGTACTCTCTCCCTCTGTTAGCCCTTCCACCAGCTGCACAAACAGCAAAACCATCGCCTTTCGGGATGGGGCTGAAGTATCTGCTATTGTCAGTGCATCGCCCTGGTGGTGGTCAAATGGGTAGTTTCTGCCCTTTTCGGTGGTGGCGGAGGTGGCCTTCTTTTACTGGCGATCGCGTTCACGATATTAATGCTGCGATTCTCATCTGCGAACCTGACAGTTGATTGCCGGGCTGGACTGGATGCGTACTCCACTGGAGCGTGTGGATCCGTCGCGTAGACATTCTCATATAAATTATCAGCTCCATAGTGTTCCTGAACCCAGTTCGACACGTTGGTCTCTCTGTAATCAGCCACAGCAGGCGGTGGATCGCGAAAACCAAGAACTTCGTGAGGAGTGGTGGTCGAATCCAGTTTACATTTCTGCGCAACCTGCCACTTTTTCCTCATTACTCTCTGAAGATCCTTTAAGAAATCACCTGGAGGCGCCTGATCAGATGCAGCAAGCTTCTTGGGAGATGTGAGCCTCGTGCTATCCGACCTTCTCGGTGGCATTGGTTTTCTCTGTGGCAAAGCTGGACTCCCTGGTTCCTGCTGGGGCGGAAGATTGAACGTGATCTTCTTGCCAGTACCCGTCTTCGATTTGGGCGACGTTGGTGGTTCTTGAATGGTTACTCTACGTTGAGGCTGGGGACTGGAGGCAGCTTTCAACTCTGCTAGATAAGGAGGAGCTGCGTAATGTCCGGAACCTTGCTTCATGGCACTTCGTCGCACAGTGTCCATGTTCGGATTTGGCCTGATTGGTTGAACCGTGTTGTGTTGATGAACCGTAGGATGGGTTCCGTATATCGATTCCACCTTTGAGTTTTGTCTCGTCAGGCTTGAACTGTTGCCGTGCTGTTGCTGGGATCCATAAGCTGGCGGAGGAACGAATGGGGGAGGCGAGGCAAAGTTTGGCGAACTTGGAACGTACGTTGGTGTGCTGGCGCTGGACCCTGGATAGGAACTATGCGGGGAGGGTACCGAATTTGTCGCGTTGTTCGCGTGAAGAGCGTTTTGTGTATTTGAACTATAGCTCTGGTTATTCTGTATCGTCGAGTTACTCGGATTCGAATACATCTGTTGATTGGTCGTCGACGGTCTAGATGACGTGTGAGTTGGCGTGCTCTCTGGAGTTACTGAATTTGTAGGTGTGGATTGCTTGGGCCTAGCGCGTCGGATAGTTCCTGTTTCACCGACCAAAGGACTTGGAGGTGGCGGAAGAGATGCCAGACTTAACGAAGAACCCGTGAGCTCTGGAGTGTTGCACATTGACAGTTCACCAGGTGCTGGAGGCGGTGGTAGAGAATCCAAGGAGAGATTCGATCGGAACATTTCTGGTGGAGGTGGAGGAAGTGGCTCATTGTCGGATTCTCCTTCCTCTGCCACTCTCGAGGGCGATGGTGGTGGTGGTAACGAAGTGATCGAATCCATCTGCAAAAGTGACATTTTTCGTTAACAATTGTTTTAAAAATGTTAAACGGTATATTCGTGAATTTCAATATTTAGCAACTCAGCAAAGCATTTTAATATCTTCTTTCATCAACCTGGTAATTAAAAATAAGATGTATGAAAACGTCTAATACTCACCATACACGATGGTATCGGACTCGTTGGTGTCTTCGGTTCCTGATTCTCTGATCTGTTGTATCCCATTGGACTTGCTCGTTCTCTAACCGGTGTGCCAGGCGGTACAGGACTAACTGGAGTCGCGTTGCCAGATCGATGATGTCTCTTCAAAGTTCCAGATCCATCCGAATCAGTGCCGCTCCTCCTTCGACTATGCCTTCTGGTCAATGTTCCAGAACCCGAGCTCGTTGGACTCGGACAAGAATCCGGCTCGTCGCGAACTGTTTCACCTACTTCCTTCAATTGTCTCGTGATCGATGTTAGGGGCAATTTCGGATTCATCGAGGGCTTCCTTTTTATCGTACCTGTTGGAAACTCGCCACACTCGAAAGCCACCTACAATATAAAATAAAATATACTTGTAATGTAACCATTCAATAGTACATAGGGGAAAAATATGCTGTCGTCCAATGCTAAACGCTATCGAGATTGGTCTATCTTGACAAGATTGAGCACAGTTACGATTTTCCAACATCCACATCACCGATCTTGGATGCGTTAACAGTATCAGTCTCTCAAGAAAACAAATGAAATTACAAATCTGTCTAATTACCTCGCAACTACTGGGTGCTCCATCAGAAAGACATCCACTGGAACTCGAGCTGCTGGCTCTGCTCAGTCTACCATCGTTATTATAACTTTGTCGTTGTTCAGAATTGTAACTTTGTCTCTGGCTGTCATACTGTCTAGTATTAGCTACTTCCGCGTTGTGCCTTGAATTCTCCGTGAACTGACGAGCGTTATCGTTGGTCGTGTTGTACTGAGTTTGATTCTGTGCCGGTACAGCGATCGAGCTAACGGAACAGGATCTTGCGTGGGCCAGCATGTCAAGATCTTCTTGGGCAAGTTCATCAACCAGGGTTCTGTAATTTTCCATCAACTGTCTTCCATATTTGGCCACCCTGATTCCAACCATCCATCGTTCCAAGGACGCGTTATCCTCAGCGCAGAGGAATTTGATGTACTTTGTCGATTTTGGCTGCTGCAATCTGGGATGTTTGACAGCGAAGCAGAAGTCTGTTGGAGCTTTGTATTTCTTCTTCCAACCAATGCCGTAGTAAATTTGATTCACGTCGAAAGTAGCCAGACAAATCAGGTCACGAGCGGTGCGAGCTTTTTCCTTTGGCCAATAATAGAGGCCGGACGCTCGTAGAATAAAGTGGTACCTCTTCCATCCCTTTTTGCTGTCAGATTTCAGATATAATGGTCCTTCGACCTGCATAATTAATTCAATAATAAATTTGACAGTCCACAAAACATTTTATTTATATTTTATATATAGGGCGATGAGGCGTATAAATAAATTCAGTCAATTTTTTATGTCATTCATCGTGTTGAATGATTTCATCCTATTAAGACACTATCTTTCTTCTTTCATAATTTTTGATAAAAAAAAAAAAAAAATATTAACGACTAATTACCTCTGGTACGCCAACGTTGCTGCTGGAAAAGAATTCTTCTAGAAGAATATTACGCGAATGATCGTCATATTCGCCGCTACTCCTATCGGATGGACCTAAAAGGAATTTCTCTGGAGTAAGAAACAATTGAGTTTTCTCTGGCCTCTCGACGAAAAGCAGCTTATTTTTCGAGTCTCTGGTCCACAGTAAAAGATTTTCTACCAGCAACTCGTGATCTTCGTATACCCTCTCTGAAAAATGAAATCATAATTACAATTTAAACGTCTGCGACTTTTTTCTTACGTCATTTAATAATAAACTATATGAAAATATCTTTACCCATGAAAAGATCAGGCAAATGCTCGACCACAGTCCACTTTGGATCCATTGGCACGTGATTTTTGTCAGCTAGAAGCCTGCACACGTGCGCTACGCTCATTCCTTCGTCTACAAGCAAACTTTTACCACTGCCGTCCAAGGTGAACGCTTTGATGAAGAGCTTTTGAACGCTGGCTTCGCGCATTTTTTCCAACGCCAAGCGGATTTTCTCTGCCTTGACTCGGCTTGCAGCGTCTTAAAAAGGAGAAGAAGAAAAAATACATCGGTATTAATGCATAAATAATTTAAGTAATATTCATTATCTGAGAAGAACATTGGATTTTAGCGGTCCAAAGATTGGAGTACGCATCGAAACTCACCCATGAGTTGATGAGATTGTTGCTGAGGACCTGTGTGCATGGCGGTCTGAGGTGGTTTGTGCCCGGAACCGCTGCTGCTCGCGGAACTCTCGCTGGATAGCATCGACACCGTGTCCGAGAACGCGCTGTCATTGTCAGGACTATCGGTGCGCATAGCTGGAACAAATATTTGACAGCTGTTAAACAATGCATGAGGTACAACTGCAAACAGCTTTGCAATTACAAGTTTCGAGTAACTGTTTCACCTAGCCGTACTTGAGTGTTCTGCAAATTAGATAACGTCGGATAGGAATGTTTGAATGGCTGTAGCTATAGAAAGTAAATTTTACTGATTCAATAATTCTATTTAAATGTCTTCATTTATCCCTAGAAAGTTGATATTGCTATACGATAACAATTTTATCTTGGATATTTCTCGTAGCACATAAAAATTCTGAAATACCATCTCGTCAATAATACTACTACTTATCGATGAAATTATTTAATCAGATAATCTAATCACTCTCGAGTCTAGTCAGAGAATGTAAAAAAGCGAAATTTCTATTCCACTTTGCGTTTTTGCCAGAAAAGAAGGCTACTCTATCGATCTATCTATTATTTCGAGCAACGAATCTTCGCGAGATAATTCAATAATTACACTCGAGCCATTAAAAGAAGGAAGAAAAAGAAGAAAACTCGTCTGATGAATTAAATGCTTAATAAACAAACCTCCTTCATTTTTCCCGATATCGCTATTGTCCCCAGCAGTGATTCTGGTGCTGTTAGGTCGGCCCTGTCTCTGCGAATCGGGTGCAGGTGTAGAAGCGATGTCGCCGTCGCAGCGGCGCTCCAGGGCGCACAGCTCTCCGAGGATAGCATCCAGATCGACATCCTGAGAATCTGCGACAAAGGAACAACAAATAAACTCGATTGATCGACTTAAAACCATATAGAACAAAGCAGCCGGGCAACGAATGCAAAAAAAAAAAAGAAAAAAGAAAGGACAAAGAAGAATAAAGGATAGATAGCAGATAAAGAGAGTAAAAGTGAATATCCCACGTTGGTACGCTAAAAGAAGGATCGTGTTCAACGATTACGATCGCAGGGAAACTGCTAATGGTCGGGACACGAATTATGAGCGATCCGACGATGAAACCAGTTCCGCGCTAATTACCCGCACGATTGTACGGTCATCTGGTAACCGCACGTTCGCTCGTGTTCCTCGAATGTGAAACGAGGCCTCGGACCCGCGAGACTCGTGTACCTGACCTCGTGCAACACAGAGGCGAAAGTCCTTGGCTGACGAAGAAACGAACGGTTTTAATTGCATCCGTAGATCGTTTGCCTGTAAACCGGTCGATGCCTGTTTTTGGAATTTGTTCACGCCGTTCGTGCGCGTCAGTAAATGAATTCTTTTTTTTCCTTTTTTACCAATTTGCCGGCAATCGAGAAAAATAACGTTAAGGCGAGTGTTTTGGTATTTTATAGGCTGTAATTAGTGGTTTTGGGAAAGTTGTATTTTAACGTTTCCCTCGCGTATGTAAGTAGAAAATTAATTATTCTTTGAAATAAAATGTTGTGATACTGAGATACGATCAAATTTACGAAAAATCAAACTTCGGACTAGGCTATACTTATTTCGTTAATCATTGATTTTTCACGTTAAATCTTCTCGCGCTATCTATTAGAAATCTAATTACGTTTTCGTCTCGTTTTGCGGGCCATACTTTTAATCGTTTCCGTCGATTAATATATTTCAATTTTTGTTAGACTGAACAGTACCGCTACTAAGAAACAGAGAAAAGAATATCGAGTATCGTGTTCTTTACGTTTCTACGATACGACGCGACGGTCATAAGTTCCAACGGTAATAAGTTCGTCTCAGCTAGCGAACGTTTCCGTGTTGTTATTTGTACTTCCTTCGTCGTTTATTTTTCAACGATTTTTGCTGTAATGATCCTCCAGGAAATATCGCATACGAAACGTAGAAGGTACAAGTCCTCATGACTCGAATATCCTCTTTCGTATAGCGCAATAATTATCGTGGATCGTTACCCGCGCGTGATAATATCGACTTCGTTAAGATAATTAACGAAATTAGCTCATAGACGGTAAAGGCAAAAGTCGATTTCTTTATCCGGTGGAAATTATTTAAACGGATTATGTAACCGACATTCGTAACTAGCCACAAAATCCTTATCGTCTATCATTTCTAAAGTGATTCTTCGAAACATAACTTTCAATTTCTCATTTCGTTTTCATTTGCCATTGGAAATCCATTCTTTTATCTATATTTAATCCTATTTAATACATAACAAAGCGTGTAATTGTGGAACAAAAAATTCAAAACAAAACGATTTAAAAATTTGCCACGATTATTTCACCATGGAAAAAGATTACATTCGTCGAGCGTTCCCCTTTCATAATACGACTCGCAATTGGCGAATAGCAACTGAGAATGAAATTCTTGCGAATCGTCCGAAGACGACAGACATTCCATTGCGAGCGTCACGAGTGCAACTAAGGGCACGTGTGCAGGCACTCTAAATACGAAGCCCTTTCCAGCGTTTTACCTGAAACGAATACGTGATATGCGTTGTACCTTAAACAAGCTACGTATATCGGTGTATAAGATCCGACGAACACGGATTATCGAGGTGATCAGTTACTTGCGAATTAGTGTCAAGATCGCTTCTAATTCGGATCATACGGTGTCGAGCTAATGGAGCAGAAAAATAAATAAGCCAGGCAAAAGAGATTGTTACTTGCTATTATTGCGAAATTTATTTTTTCCATTAATTTATGTCCCAATGCTATTGCAACAAACATTAAATAGTTCTTTAAACGAGTAAGGAATTTTGTACGAAGATAATATATATTAATTTCCTTTTTAGACATTTTTAATACACACGTACTTCATACTACTTATACTTTATACACATGCAATCAAGTCATTAGCTACGATCTAAAGATATTATTTTACAGACAGTATCTAGATCACTCAGGTCGTTTGCTTTTTTTCTTCGAACAAAAGGCAAACCCATTTGCTGAACACAGGGTATACATATCAGTAGCATTCAGAAACTCCATCAAAGGTTGACAGAACGAATGACAGAGTCGATATGGAATGTGACGGTATCTTGTTCGGGATTGTCGAGCTACGCGAATGAACGCGAATCTCCGCGTCGGCTACCACGAATAGGAAACCCAAGAAACTCGGACTAACTTTATCAATCGGATTCTCATTCGTGGCTCGCATCGAATTTCTAACGTGCTGACGTTCAACTTCTTGGTAGTGAAAAGAACCCGATGTGCTTCTACATCACGTAAACGTACAATGCATTTTATAAAACAATAATAAAACATATACTTTTTATTCTTCAACTTTTGTTATCTCATCGGAAGTGAACTATAGAAAAATTGCGATTATCTTAAATTGTTCGCAATTTTCTACTTATCCTAAGTAACTGTATCGTTTCATTTTATATTATACGAATATAATTACAGAAATAATATTTAATCCCTCCTTTCGTGTCTTCCTCTCTACAGCATCGTGCAAATGTTTGATACATTTGAATTAAATAATATGAATATAAAATACGACGAAACAAATGACACCAGAACCTTCCCATTTCACAGTTCATTTGACAGAATTCCTAATGATAGGGAAAACTACCTTGGGCGGTTAAATCTTTGACGCTAACTGTAGTTCAGACCATGGGTCGCTAATCACCGATTGTTAGCCGAAAACTAACTATTCACAGTTTCCGAATACTCATCTGCTTAACAATGAGGTCCAATCGTTGGCAGACTTAACATCGTCGATCAGCCAAGAACCAATGCTTCTGCACGGCAGGTTCTGACCAACGAACGATAACAATGGGAACGGAAGTTCCACGGAAGGTACTTTATGCGAACTGGGGGAAACTCGGTGGAAAACGGTGTGCAGAAAGCTTCTTACGTTATCTGTGATAACGTTTCATTGGTAATCCTCCTCGAACTAGTTTAAACGAGCGTTGGAAGCGAGTAAAGCACGATTGTCCCTAAGGTAGAAGTTTCGGTAGTGTCGTAGGTGGAAATGGAACTTGTACGGAGGAAAATCGAGGCGAGTAAGTCGTACGATACATTTCGAAACTTTGATAATTATCATGTTATTCGTTGCTCTGTTAATATACAATTTCCTTCGTTCGTACTTAATCTTATTTTGTTTTACGACGCTACTTAAGAAAATATATGAGAACAAATATGTGTATATGAAAATACAACATTCCTCGAAGAATGCTCGTTAATGTTTCCACAAACGAGTGTCGTTAAACTCTTCTTTATATCCATTTACACAAGGAAGCAATTACGAATAAATTAGCAATTTTACCCACTGCTTTATTACGTTTTTCATGGTCATCGAGGACGCATGTGTATTGAACATTAACGTAGTTTAAAATTATTAAAGTAAGATACGATTGAAATAAAAAGAAATATTACAAATAAAAATGATGAAAGATTGGAACGCTTCTACGATCTCTTCGAATAGGTTCAATAAACCTTGAGGATTAAGTTTTAAATTTCTACAGCGAAGTCAATTAAATTTTTTTTTTTTTTATACAGTCGAGTACAATGATTTTTAATACAACGCTTTTAAATGAATAAATAACCCATATACGTGTAAAATAAATCTGCTTCAATCTTCGATCGGAGCGTATAGTAACAAAATATTAAATTGATAGAATTAAGCAAATATTTTTAGAAACGTTAAACCACATTGATCGTCAGGTTACTAGTAAGTTTAGACTCGTGAAGCTAAATATACGAAATTTTAGTCGATGATATATCAAATTGCGTGCCTGGAAGCCATCAGCAAAACGGGGGTGCATAATTTTCCTTTCGATGATTATTGATCTTTACGAATACTATGCGCAAAAAGAACAGACGGTATTTACTATTCATGATTACAATTTTACCTTGCAAACAATTAGCAAACATTATTTAAAAACAATTAATAGACAAATTCTTTTCTTTCGTTACACGATTGTATAGAATCATCGATCCATTCACGTTCGATGAAACAATAAACCTGAAATCTGTAACAAAGAGGCTAACCTATTTAAAGGCTAGTGGTGACTGAAACACGACCAAACTCGATTCAACGGCATGTTTCGAACGAAAACGAAACCGTGACGAGCGTGCACGGTTCGCGATAGCACTTTCCACGTTTACAAACGATGAAATAACCCGGGAAAACGAGCTAGCCTCGTAACTCGCGAATATGCCATGGATTACCGTTAGTCACGCGTCTACCACCGTTTCATGGCGTCCGATGGAACACGAGAAACGTCCAATTTGTATTCCCAGAAGGATCCACGGTCGACACAGAGGTGATGCACGTGAGTCGGTGGAGTTTTCGAGTCGCGTTAATGCCCAACCACGTTCGCGCGCGATCCTCCTCGACGATACGACACGTATCACGTATCTCTCATAGCCTGTCTCCTCGTACAGGGACGAGGAAACTATAAAATTTTTAGGGAGTCCGGGGGCGAAACGCGTCATCCATTCAACGTGTGAACGCACCGAGCTGACTTTACAGTCTGTGCACACTTTCTGTGCACCTGAATAACAGACGATTCTTACTGGTTTTCGTTTATGGTAGAGAACTGCGTTTACTTTTCTTTGCAAATGAACAAATTTACTTACTTCGCTCGAGTTAAATAACACGTTAAACATTTGTAAAGCGATTGGATCGATACGCTTGAAATATAGATTACGATATATCGTGGAACATGTCTTTTTGATTGTGATTAGGATCTTCCGATTAAAAGCTCGAACAGATGAAACGATCGTAACAATTGGCATGCATTCTACAAAATATCGCGATATCTATCTCGAGGAAAGACTAACGCCAGCGACGCGTTCAAAGCGATCGACAAAATGGCCTGAAACGAACATCGAAAAGAGTATCCTTATCGCAATGAAAGCGATCTCGAAATCCAAATAGAATTCTTCCCTGAAGCACCGGCAAGTCTACTTTCTATCTGCTTTCTCGCGTATTATCACGCGGACAAAGCCAAGTGTGTAATTTCAGCGTTCCTCTGCGAGCGATCATCTCTAATCTAAAGATCCTTAATTGGACGCAACGTGAGCCAACGTACCTTTGCTGGCCAGGTAACCCAGTATACTCTCGTTGCTTCCGAAATTCGCGAGCATGTTTCGATCGACAAGGAACGATCTCCTCTTGTCAAAGTCGATCAGCGGCTAAAATCCATGAAATCCATGGTACGAAACAAGGAAGAAATTTCTCGTACTACGTATGTACAGGGTCGTAATGTTGTCAACACTCCAGGTAACTGATGTCTGTTTATAAACAGCCAGCAATCTTTGTAGTATCTTATGGTTCACAAATTGATCGATTTATCAAATACTCGATATAAACTCGCGAAAAAAAAATTTTGTCGAACGACAGAACACGCTGTAATTATCGCGCGGAATTAAACGCGAAGATTAGAAATCGACGAAGCTTCGCGTCCAAGTGTATCAACGATCGATACCCAGAGAATTACGCGAGATAATCGAGGTACGGAAGGGGCAACAGACCGCGAGGTTCGCGACACAAACGCATGATGTTTACGGCGCGTGCGACGGCGCTCGACTAAAGGCCTTAAGGTGAACACACTTGCCTCTTGCCTCGAGAGTTTTCCGCGCGGACGCGCTGCACGCTTGCGTGTAGGTGTAGCCTCGTAGCTCGTACGTGGTATGTCTCCGCCGCGGTAAAGAGGGTTGGACGTGCACAGAGAATTACGCAAACGTCCATTAGGCTGCCTATTAGCGTTAAAAATTATTTCACGCGATCATTGGCTCGAACGAAAGCGCCAAGGAGGAAAGAGAAAAGAAGAGGAGTGTGGTATAAATTACGAATTAGTGAATTTTGAAACAGAGATTAAGAATTGAAAATGGTCACACGTTCCGATTCTTTTGAATTGAATTTAATATTGCCGTGTCGAGTCTGATTCTTCGGATCGCTGCTTAAGCGATGTCAATCTTTCGTTTAAGGATTACAGTCTTTCGATTTAATATTCTCTACGTTTCATTGAGTCGTGATTCGTATTGTATTCGTTGATCAAATGTAACTAAGAATCACCGAACGTGAAAGTGCTAATACGTTTTATAGCACGGCATAAAATGTAACGGCCCGTGAAAGCTGTTGTACGATAACCACTTTATTAAGCGGATCAATTTATAGTTGTAATCTCAACTACGATCTGATCGAATAAAACCGATATTTTCACTGTATTTATGTTTAAGGAGGAAGTGAACATACCCATATATTTCCTTCGAAAATTACAAGCGAATGTCCTGCGTTTATAAATTCTCAACTTCCTTCTCCGATGAAAAGTGTTTTTAAAGTCAAACCTATCTCGAATCAAACACCCTTTGGTGCCACAACCGGAATGTCTACTTCTGCTTTCCTAATTAACAAAAACTTTTTGCATTAAGTACTTCTGTTCCTTTAATATTCGCACCCATACTCTATAAGCACGCGGAAACTCAATTTCCTAATTACTTTAAACTCCACCCACGCCCTGTCGCTTCTCCAGCAACCGACAAATTCCCTCAAACGCAAGAATACGCCTTGACAAGTTTCTATACCAAACAAGAGTTTCGCTGACAGTACTGTTAGGTTGTATAACAAGTTCATTCACCTTTCGATATTATTTTAATATCACGACCAAATATTATCGATAATCGACGTCCGTCGATCTTTAAGTATCGTCAGATCTAATCGTTCCAGTTTTCTCAACGCAATGATCGGACGACTATACGATGAGAATTACTCGGAAACAGGGAAACGTCGTTTAATCCGATTAAATTGCACTCTTCAGGCGGTGTACATGGATGAGTTTCGTTCGTTGCCGCGTATGTAGAAGCAGACACAGCCGACACGGAGAACGAGAGAGTTCACGGACCGGGCAGAAGATTCGTATTGATTGAAGTGTGGGCGCCAACAGGCGATTTGATAAATTACAATCGACGCCATGCTCAACGCAACGCTCGTGTGGATCGTTTCTCCGTTGGATTTACAACTAATTCGCGTTGTAATTCGTGTCGCCAGGATCGAGTTCGAGCGTGTCAAACGTGTCGGGAACAACGGAGGAAACAAAGGGTGGACGGTGATTAATGCGGTTCGATATGGTTATCGCCGTCTTGCGACCGTGTCAGAGCTTCTTCTTCCCTTTCTCGTTCGAACGGGCCTCGAACAGCGGTATCGACATTTTCTATGCGCTTTACGTAACATTCGTCTGTTCCGCGTGGTTTTCTTCGACGAAACTGCGTAGCTACCGTGCGAGACGTTTCGTATAGACGTATATATTATCAATTAATTTGTAAATTTTATATACTTCAAATAAGTTAGCAATTTAACGATTTAAATGTTTAGGGACTATGTGTAATTAAAGATTCTGCAAATATATTCAATCACTACGAAAATATTAAACAATGCCGACTTTCTCGTCCCAGTAACAAAATCATAGTCATTGTTGATTCTGGTATCTTCCTATTATTTACTCAAATACTTACTACTACTACTACTATAGAGCTGCTCGCAAACCGATATCAAACAATTAAATTCTCCTGAATCGCAAATTCTTAGAATAATTCTAGTTAGACTGTGAAGGTACACGCATTTTTTGAAAATCGAAGAGTTAAACAAATCTACAGAAAGCACATAATACGCGTAAGGATAGAAAATATTGAAAATAAAATATTTATTGTAATATTTAATGGGTACTTGGGTTCCATTTCTTTAGTCGAGTTCATAAAAATATAAAATTGCATAAATACCGGCAGTCCAGTTATCACAGTAAATTCATCGATACTCTTATCATACTTTGACCAACCTAGTTCTTTCAGCACTTTTCGTTCTCTCCTCGACAACGTACGGACGAGCAATATGATTGCGATCGAGCCTGAGGTTCGTTCACCCCTGTCGATTATGCGAATACGCAAAGCGAACGATAAACGCGTAACCCAGATTAATCGAACCGCATAAATCATTCGACTTGCACGTCTCCTCCGACGACTAATATTTCCTCGCAACTTTCTTTGTGACTATCTTTCATCGACGAAAATCGCATTTTCCATAGTGGCGTCGGCTAACAATCAGTGTCTGACCCCTTGATCCACCCGCGAGAGACTCGTTAATTTTATCGAACGATACCGCAATACTTTCTATAAATCTGTTACGCTTATCTGAATACGCCGTTCAGTTTTGCGTTCGCATCTAAGTAGTTCAAGCTGGCGCGATTCATCTGTTTGAACTTCGTTTCGTTAATAGCTTCGATTTCAAGAAAATCAAGTGAATCAGTGTTCCATCAATGAAACGGAATTCGAATCGTTTCAATTGTAATTTTCACATATAGTACATCGTTAATTAGGAATTATATCGAACGAAGTGATATCGAGGAGGCTTGTAGAAATGACGGAAGCAAACAAAAAGTTTTCCTATCTAAATAATATTGTTTCTTCTTTATTCTTTAACGATTAAACGTTGATAATTAATAAATTAATTAGCTAAGACGGCAAATATAACAGATCGTTTCGACCGCTTTGGGGCTCCAACTGACCCTTCCGAGGGAGGCGAAAAAAAGAAATAGATGAAAGAAAATGGAACTGCGACTGCTAAGCGCAATTCGACGGGTGTTAATGAGAACGTGGATAACCTTTGCCGTACCTTTTTATTGACGCTGAATCTGACGCCGCAGCTGCGTCATATTTAACCAATTGTGCAGAGAAAACCGGTATTCCCGTGTTATCTCATCATGGTTCGGAAACGATTAATTCGCTTGCAACTGGCAGATCGAGCGAAAAAATTCGATATGTGACGAATTGCGATAAAATTACGAAGCTTTTTGCGACTCCGTCTGTGTTGCGTATTTTTGTGACAAGGTGTGCAATTTTTTATCAATTTGGGAGTTTCACGTCGATGTTACGTGTATTAATTGCACCAATACGATCATAACAGTCGTGTCTCGTTACAGTTGCTAATGAAATTTCAGAATGTTTTACGTAACACATACAGTATGTACACAAAAGTATTTCAATCGTTCGGCGATCGACTATAACTCGAACTTCGCAACAATCGTCGATTCTCGTGTGTTTCAATAATTCGCGATATTTATAAGCGCAAACCGCTCGAAAAGAGGCCGAGAGTGCGTTTAACGCTGGAAATGCGTTAAAGCGTATTTTCATCGAGATTCGAGCGGCGCAAATCGAACAATACCTGGCGAATAATCGAGCGCCCGAGTCGAGCGTGCTTCAGGCGACGAATTCGACGTTGAAAATCGAACAAAGGGACACTTTTTCTCTCTTCTTTTCTTTTTTCTTCTTTCTCGTTGATTAATTATTTCACATCGTCACGCTTCGACATTCATTCAGCTTTCTATCGAGGGAAATTTGCACCGGTCATTTATTTCGCATCTATTTCATCGCTTTTCTATAGCACGGCGTTCGCTCTTCGAACGTCGAACTTATTACCATTGAAACTGCGCACGGAACGCAGACGAACCACGCGATAATTCGGACAGGTCGATCGTTCTGCATAGATAACAAGCAGCAACGAGCCACGGCTCGCAAGTAATTAACGTTTTGATAATGCTATCGGGTGATTTCGTCGCGCTGTTAACCAAGTTCGCTTGAAATGAACCGACGTGGTTTTTCTTTTACGATTTCCCTACGAGCTAGGAAAATTGTGGATATTTCTTACTATCAGAGTACTTGAATAGAAGGTATGAAAGTGCAAGTTGTCGTAGATTATTAAAAATCTCTATCTTATATAAAAAATAACTGTACTTAACCAGAGAAAAATTGCAAATCTTGGCAGAAAATTGCATTAAACTCTAGCTACTTTAACCAATCGTTTTCCTAGCATAACGAATGTTTCTATTCACTTTCAATTTTATTATCGCTATAAGTTCGACGAGAAATGACAGAGAAATGACAAAGGAAAACGAAGCTGTCGGAATTATTGTCGCGTGTAAACGAATAGAAGCGCTTCGCACAGCGGTCACGCGTGACAAAGTACACGCTGACACGGCGATATTTTTTGCAAAACACCAACAACAATTTCCTATCGGGCTTAATTGGCAGCCGATACGTCGCACGAGGCGAACGACCGTCGCGATGAAAGCGGAGCCGCTCGCGTATACGCCTCGTGTTGCAATTATCACGACAATTCGCAGCCTCTGTTGGCCTATAGATTGATTCGTGGTGTCATCGACGATGATTGCTCCGTCACCGCGAAAACCGACGATGCGATGTGCCAGGAGAAGAATAATAATTGCTTTTCTAGAGACGAAGAGGCTTTTTCCAAGAACGAATCATACGACTCAAACATGAATTTCTCTTTATCGTTGTAAAATTTAAATTTAATACAACACTATGAGGAAGTGAATATTCAAATTGACTCTTGTGTTCTGTCGTAAGTTTTTTAACTTACGATAGTGAAAGTATTGTAGTAAATCTCTCTCTACAAAATAACATAAATTTTACCAGTAACATGTGCTTCAAGAATCCGTCTTTCACAAAAAATCTCCTTTTTTAATACGAACTTTTATTATTCCCCTTCGATATTTGCATCGGAGTGCTTTTAAAATATTTTTTAAAATATTCTTCTACTATGTACGGGTAATAAATAACTTCAACAGTCGAATCAATCACGTTGCCATGATTCTTTATATTTTTCGTTCTTAACTTTCTCGGAATAGTTCTTCACGCGAATTATTATTTAAAGAATAAGCATCGAGCAAATTTCACGGAAAACGCTTACGCATAACGTTTGCGCTAGAAATCATTGCCAAAAATGAACCGCGTGTAAGCGTGCAAACGAATGAAGGCAGCAAATTAACAAAAGGGGCCTGTAACCTTCGATCGTCCGCACGTGACCCACACGTTTGTTTAATTAACTAATGAGCCCCGCCCTGTGTCACGAACGGCCCCACGTTTTGTTAAGTCCGGCTTGTGCACTGTACACACAAGTGCAACCTTCGGTGTTGCGTGTGCACGCACGAAAGAGCGTGCACGAACGACGTTTGAAGACGTCAGGAAACTTGACTTGACGATCGTGAAGCTAACCGTGACTTCTAGCAAGGATAAATAAATTGAGGCTGCGTGTCTGGTATGTAACTCGAGGAATCGTTAAAATGTTTCTTTGCAATTTTAAAGAAACCTTAAACTACCGGTATTAACAGTAAATGGGATTTTTTTAACGTCAACGTGTTTTCTTTTCTTCCTTTTTGTAACAACTAAAAATATGTAGATAGATATATAACGTTAACTTTAATTGAAACGAAAATACGATGATAGATATACATTTTACTTCCCGTCGTATATCATACTGTTTTAATTATGACCAGAGTCTAAATATACGAATTTATATCACAATGCAAAAATCACCAAGCAAAATGATGTATAATTTCACACTAGACAAGCTATGAGCATGGACACGGAGTATGCGACGACGAGTGGTCTAACGGGAAACGATGAATTTTTTCGTGCAATTAAACAGATCGTCGCGCTAGCACGAAGATCGTACCTCCCGAGGAAAGTATGTAATTAGGTTAAACGCGACAGAGTAAGAACCTTAAGGCTGTGTCGTGCGATAAAACAGCTGCGGTGGCTCGAGCGCACGAGCACTCGTTAATCAGGCTGCAGCATTGCCGTGAAATATAATGACAGTCACTTTAGGTCTGTCGTAAGAAGGCAGGCTGGACTAATCTGCAGTAATAATTTTTCTCTCAGGCGAGTTTCTCTCGCTCGTTTGGGCGGCATGTAATTTTTTTCACCGACGATGCTGTACGAGCGTTATCTTCCTGGCAATCGAGTAACCCTCGGATCACGAGGACTCGCGTCACGATTAATGCATCGCCATCACCGTGATATTTAGCGTAATTACTTTGGTAAATAGATTTTAATAACGGTAGAAAAATAACGAGGTATAATTGTCTTTTTCTTTTCTTTTTTTTTTTTTTTTTTTGGAAATTCCGCACAATCTTCTAATAACACCGTAACACACATTATTTCTCTGAATTTGGTTTCTTTACGTTGAAGCACAATTAATATGCTCAGAAACATTCCAAACGTTCCTTTTTCATTTCTCAATTTCACGCACACTACGTTGATCGCGTGCCACGGCCCCAACCCTCTTTATGTGGTTCAAAGAATAAATTCACCCTCGCGGAGGTAAGAAAACCATGTCTTGGAATCGTAATAAAATCCGCGGGGTGAATTATGCCGCGGCACAGGGGGTGACAGTGAAATAAACTCGTGACATTATTCGTCAGAAGAGGCTGGAACCTAATACGACCGGTTCAGCCTCGTGGCCTCTGGCAATTTCTGCCGCAACCTTTCCCACAGGATGCTCGTCCTCGACTAAGAAGAAACAATTTGTCAAAGAGAATAAATTAACGAGCTAGGAGAGCAGGGATTTCCTTTAGAACGCGCAATGGAGATATTTTGAATGGCGTAAAAATCCGTATTCTCCAGTCTTTCTCTGAGGTCGCAACATTTCATTCATTTCTGTAGCTCTAAACGGATAAACGTCGAATAATCAATTTGATCATTTTATACATATTGTTTGTAATCTGATGAAAATTATTTTACAAAGTACACAAGGCGCTATGTTCTATTTACCTACAAGAATAATAAAGAAATACTAATAAGAAGAAAATAAATAATATGAAAACAAACTTTTGTAAATTATATTACACACTAATTTCACGTTAAAATAAAAAATGTTGAAGGTACAATATTTACACCCGTTGTTCCGTAATACCGCAAAATGTACGTCGTGAAATTTTACCAAAATGCTTTAAAATTCAACTAACGATTTAATTTTTAATATAGAATTTTAATCGTAAAAGTCACGGAAGCTTTATTGAAAATACATTTCTGTAAAAGTCTGAAATATTACCAAATGTGTTCAAGCAACGCTTTTACCACATCCTTCCAACGTATATTGAATTTTTCAGCATCGATTAGTCGTTTTTATGACGTGTAACATAGAGAAGTCATTAAAAATTTAATTGCTTCTGGTGTTAGTTACGCTTGTTCCTGGCTACGTACGATAAGAGGAAACGCGCAAACATTTTGTATCTAATGTTGAAATGGTCACCACTTCTAAGAAAACTCTACATCTGGTTTTTTTAGTTTTTTCAAGCACTGAAGCCATGGACAGCGTATAGACAAAAGACTGGGACGAAGGCAGACCATAGACAAAAGACAGGCAACAATAGCTTCGGTGTTTTCAGTTATAGGGTAACACTGCTAGCGTTGCGGATCTGGACCAGCTCAAATTATATTCCTACTTGTACTTACACTTCTGTATTAAAATATATTTTCTATTTTACAATTTATCCACGCGTTCCTCTGTTCATACGTCTAATAACCTCAACATCTAATATGGTGGACAACAAAATTATCAGGTAGATCGACACAAAGAACGATACCTAAATGATTGCATTAAACTTTTTCGCTCGGTTTCGTGTGCTTCATAGGAAATGAATTTTACCTCCTGTTTTATTATCGCTCGTTGCTCTTCAGCGAATGCGCCCGGCTAGACTATTTAAAATTTGCATCAATATTAGCTCGTATGCGTCCATTCTTTTCTGTTCTTCAAATAAAACTTATCCGGGAAAAATACAAAGCGCAGAAACGAACTTTACTCGGATATTTTTGCGATATTTGCACATTGCAGAGAAGTTTAGTGTCAACATTTTGGCAACTCTGTTACAGTACAATTTTTGCTGAACTTTTTAAATTCCGATAAATAAAAACGAAATTTTATTATACACTTGGAAGGTTTTAAAAATTTAAACACGTCTTTGTGTTAATTACTATCAAATTTACGAGATCCTACGATACATCCATATTTTTCAGGCAATTATTCTCCAAAAGTCATTGCATCTTTGAAACATAACATTCGCGGTATATCAGACTGTTGTATTTATTGCACCTACCAAATCTCGCACGAGGATCACATTACACTCGTTAGCGCTACTGATAAAATACTTGATGACGCAAAGGAAGACGAAATTCGCTGCAAGGTTTTATTTCCTATTCGATGAGAATGCTTTTACGAGATGATAAGCGAGCAGAGATCGCGACGATCGAAAGTGCCGATGGTCGTTCCGTGAGAGCTCCGTAAAAGCGCGTTGATAAAGAGATTTTATGATCGCCGCGATATCGTAAAAACATCCGTTGAAGTATATCGGGTAATACAGAGATAAGAAACGCGTGCATAAGTGCGATACGCGATCACGTGACAAGCACGATTATGTTCGATTTAAATTATGACGGTTGTCTTCTTCAAATTAATTAACTCGCTTCACAAATGTTTTATGCTACTTCTCCAACTATTCAAATATCCCACGTGTATGAAATACAATATTTTAAATTATTAAATCGATGCACTGTCACGATCATGGTATAGAACATTGCATTTAACTTTTTTATTAAATTTGCAAAATTTAGATTACTCTAAAAGCTACCGATTTCTTTGCCATCGAAACTTTTATCTCTCAACTGAAAGCTCTTTAAGCGTCCATCAACGAGATTAAATTCTGTGCCACAACATTTACCGAGTCTCCTAAGCGATAGGACTACGACGAATATTCCGAAACGATGCAAACTGCGCGGGTTTCGTCGCAGTACAACCGTTGCAAACTTAACATCATTAACTTAGAATTTCGTTATAGACGCATGCAGAATGTCCGGGAGAGGAAAACGGACGGAAGATATGAAACGACGCCAGCGTAGTATGCACTTGGGCTATTTTAATGCGTCGCGAGATGATTGATTAAATTTCTGCGAGGCTACGTCGCTGTAATTGAATGCAAGTCCCGAGCTGTTCGGGATTTTTACAACTCGATCGTAGCCTGCCTCTCTAGAGATCCCATGGCAATTCTCCGCGAAGATACCGGATCGCAACGAACAACTGAGCGTGCAATTTTTCTGGTACACGTTTGCTTTTCCAACTTTTTCTTCGGTCGTGATTAAACCGCGGATGTTTATGCAAATGTACGCGTTTACGAACGAGCGACGAAAGAAACGGGACCAAGGTACAAAATTTAGTTTTAGAAACGAGAATGAGACGATCGTAAAATTACTTCTTACTCGTGCCAACAAAATTAAAGTTTAAAAAATCAATTTACTTCACTCATAAATATAAATAGAAAAGAGGTAAACGATAAAATACAAGCCATAATGGTATGTCCCTGCTGCGAAGTACAAGGAAGTTTGAATGAATAAAAAATAGGGATTAATTTTTCATGACTTGCCTTCCTTGAGTTTCGTCAAGTTACCAATTTTACCCCCTACTGTCCTGTCTCGAGCCGAACGCAACAGTCATTAGTCCTTTGAGCACACGTTTGGCTTCTTTCGAGCCTCTTTTGTGTCGGTTCTTTTCACTGTGCGTTTACTTTGCGAGGGAAGAAGCAAGGATCCTTAATAAAGAGGATAGCTGCGGGTAACTAAAGTTCAACCACGAATGAAGCGTGTTTTTAAATTACGTATGTAAGATACAGCAAGACAGCTTAAGAATAGATTGAATAAATTTGAAGATAAATTAATTCGAACACGATCCAGCGAAACGTTGAATAATTTACATGTCGAATAAAACTTAGTCGCAAGTAATTATACGTTCCGATGGTGTTAATTGGTAATTAAAATTTATGTACAGGTACACAGTTTCAGATACAATAACGACGTTTTAATCGACATTTTACATTAACTAGATAAATTCATGAAATGGCTAAAATTTTATTCATTTAAACGTGATTTCAACGACGTTTATCAAATTGGTTTTGAGAACGTTTCACGATCGCCATAAAACCGTGTCTTGCCCTTTGAGTGAGGTGCGAATGAAAGTTCAAGGAATAATTAAAGAGCGAAGAGTAAAAAGACCGAAGGAAAGCGAAAGCTCGGAAAACGGAAAAGGTAGAAAGAACGGATTAAAAGTGGAAATTATTGCATCGCGGTAATGAAACTGCCGTGGTAATTCCGATTTCAATCCGAGTGTACATTAATTAAAGCACACACGCTCGTATCAATTCCCAGGAGCAGATTCTACTGTCACTTTATAAATTACTTCGTCTTTCAACACGTACATTTTTAACGTATTTTTAACACACATATTTAAACTTTTACGGTACTCATCCTCTTCGTGTCGTTCTCACCTCTTTTCTATAATTAAAACATTTAACGTGAATTATCGTACTTCCGAGAAGTACTATCGTTATTACGCTTTTCAAACAAGTACTTAGACGATGTAAAACTACTTTTAACGAGGTATTATAGGTCATTTTGAACTAGAGAGTATAAAAATTGTAACTAAAGATAGAAGAACGCATTAAAACCGTGAATAATACTGCTCTTTAAAATCAATCACGTACCTCAAGTTCAAATAAAATATGAAATAATTCTTACTTATCCTGAACAGTGTGTGCAGAAAATGAAAAATCAGAAATACGCAGAACAAAACAGAACCACCAAGCGATAAAGTTACATTTAACAAGCAAAAGATGCAAATTATTCGAACGACCGAAAAGAGGGCAGAGTTTTTGAAAGCCAGAGGCGAGGAAGAGAGTGCGAAGCTGAGATACAAACATGGTACAGGATTTTTCAGGCTATCGGGCGCGCACACCGTGCGGTTAAAGCCTGCTATACGCCACTATCGAGCATAAATTCGCTGATACGACGAGGCAGGGATTTTTCTCGTGGCGCGATGGAAAGGTTGGAGCTAGTTCAAAAGATTTAAGATAAAGCGCGTGGTGTAGGTGCGAGGCTCCATGCCGTTGCAGTTGCAGCTGCCGTTGCCGCAGAATCGCCGCAGGAGACGACGTGACCGGCGATTCGAGCCACCACCGAACCAGGCATCACGTTCGACCAGCGTCGAATTTTCTATGCTTCAGCCTGCTTACTAGACGTTTGTGGCACTCAAAGAAACAACACACTGGGGAAATAGGAATATTTCTTCGCTTTTCAATTCCTCCTACGTTTTTACGACTCTGTCGAGAGGAATAGTAAAAAGAGTCGAGTGAAAGGAATTAGTAATCAATGGACTGCGCATTTTTATTCATTTATGGGAACTGTGAAGATATAAAAATGCACAGGAGACTCGTGGCAAAAAGAAAAAGGTATATATATATATATAAAGTTCAACAATTTTACGATAATAATAACATTTAATACGACATTTATAATATAACAATAATAATGACATTAAATATTAAACAACTATGTGTAACTTCAATACGATTTCTTTAGTAAAAACTTCGTACCCGAGACGAAAACTAATTTCATCACTTTTATCTTCAAAGTAACCAACAGTCAAAAACTTTCGATAACATTAAACGACGTCTTGCTCATCGTCCGTAGGAAATTATTAAATCCTCTAACCTAAACACGGTCATTTAACGTTCAAGTTTTCCAATAACCATGTAATTTACTATCACGAAACGCTTTTATCGACGATAAGATCATCGTGTCCGATCAGATTCTTGGTCGCTTCGCCGCACCGCCACGAAATCGCAGCACAAGGTGCAATAAAACACCGGAAATTGCTCTTTACCGATGCGTCCCCTCTTTGTCCACAGAAAAACTCATTTGCCGTCGACTCGGTTTCACGAACATTAGCGGAGGGACATTTGCACGCCACCAACGGCCGATTTAATCAGAGAATAAGATCAACGAAAACATCGTCGTTTTCTTTGGCTTCCACGACCGTGTTTCCGAGGGAAAAAAAAGCTATGCCACAATCTCGCGGGATGAAACGTCTCTTTTGTGCGCGATGCCTCGTCCGTTTATTCACGAAGCACGAAATGGAGGAGGGTGGAACGTTAGAAAAACTGTCCTAGATACGGGACACAGGTCGTGTATGGACATGGACGGACGTTCACGGTATTGAACAAAGGAGGAAGTTGGATTTTTTGTGCGGAAGAAAATGTTTTTTAGAACGACGCAATGTCAGAGCCGCGGAAATTACATCGAGACGGAACGATCGATCTCTATTGAGAATTTTGGATACAAAAAGAAAGATAGCTCACCTTCCAGATTTGCCATGGAGAACCTATAGCTATCGATTCTCGGCGTGTTGATGTCCGAGTTGAAAGGCCTGAGGGTCGCTGAGCTCACATTGTCCAGACCCTGCAACAGCAATTTATTCTAACGTTAGTCATTTATTCATTTTAGGGTTGTTGTTTATAGGCACTGTTGAATAGAGAAGTTTTACAGATATTCCAGTCTGAGAAAAAATACTTTGTATTCGATATTTCGTAATATATGTGATAATATATGAGATATTAACATTACACGACGGTATACAGGTTGTACGATCGATCGATCAAACGACGTGATACATTACAAGCATAAATATCGTCGAAACAGTAAAACTACCGCCAACGTCACCAATTCTAATCAAAGAGACATCATCGAAAAACTCCCCATCAAACTTTTCCAAGCGTAATTCATTTCACAAAAAGGGCGTCGAAAGTTCTTTTCTAGCTATGTCCAAGTCACAGCCGTTGGCTGAACATACAGAAATAAATCATTCACCACCCCAGAAACGGTGTCGATAACGCAAGCACGTCCGACAAAGGAAACAACACGATGAGTCCTCTGTAACAGAAATAGAGGCACAAACGCCAGCTGAATCCGTAGTTCCTCGCGGTCTACCGACACTTCTTGCTTCAACACGATCGATCGATAATCCGCTCGAGATCCTTTTACGTTCCTAACTCGGCTGGAAATGCGATTTACGCGAAACCGCGGTGTCGCTCACCCAATTTCCTACGGATGATCTCACATTGTTCCCCGATCAATTTCGCGAGATCGGTGAACGCGGCGAAATCTCAACGCGCGCACCAAGGACGTTTCCGTAGAACTGATTCGACGCTTTGGGGCGAAATAGGAATTGTTAGCAGTGAAGTACCGTCGAAGTTGCCGACAAGGGTGGAAAAGGGAGAACTGGAAGACTTCCAGATATTCGATTGTTTTGCAGACGCGTGCATGCAATAATAACGACGAGACGGTGCTGTCTCTGTGTATCGTAGCCCGAAGGTGGCGAAACTTGCCTCTTAAAAGGATGTTTGCGCAGGAGAAGTTTGTGCTTCCGTTTCCAGCGGACGCCGTCGTCGAGCAACCAGAAATTTACTTTGGAATGCCATTCTATTTGAAAATTGTATGGTGGGTTGCAATCTCTATAATGGAAATAACAATTGGATTGCGAATAATTGGTATTCTGACATTCAGAGCGCAGAATATCCCATTGTTCGGTCATAAGGAACATCTTAGTAATTCTGGACAATTTCCACGCGATCTACATGGCGACTGGGAGAAGATTTTGAAAAAGTGGCGTTCTCCGAGGAAGAGGTCCGGCGAGCGCTTCTCTCGCGGTGGCGCACAGCCAGCGGACTTCCGCGTTTTGAACCATTAACCGTAAATAATGCGAGAACCGAGTTGCCCGCTCGGCCGTGTATGTACATGCGGCGTTCTACGGCGGTTAATCAAGCAACAGCTCCACACGGTGAACACACAATGCCTTCGGCTTCGCCACGTACACGTACACAACGTGAACACGTACACACAAACACAGGAACGTAAAACGTTCCAGGGGATAGGAGAAAACTGGGCTCGCCGTGTGTACCCCGTGTACACGTTTCGCTACGCCTGATAGATCGCCTCTCTCCATCCCTCTCCTCTCTCCGCGACCTGGCTCTCTCTCTAGCTGTGTGACCGGAGGGCACATAGGATCTCATGGGACGCTGTATCGGCGATTCTTCGATGGCTGAATAGCCGAAGCGACTGGAAACACGGGGTGACTTGTAAACGACAGGGTGAAACTGGCGTGGCATTGCTTAGAATGCTCGATGACACTTTACCAAGTGGATCGTGATTGGCGAAAGAGATCTTTCAAATCTGCTTGCAAATCGAATTAGACCTTTCATCGTATAAGATATTAGATCTTTCTTATTGTCTCTTCCTTTTCGTACGCTTTTATATCGTTGTTTGCGTGAATGTCAGGGAATTATTTCCAACGGCGATTAATCGAAGAACCTATATCGAACGCCAAAAAATGTTTAGCACGGAGAAAATACGAGACACACAAACTAACCGTTAAAAGAGAGAACTGTTCATTTTCGAGTTCAGCGAGGTGCATCAAACCCGATAAATCGCTAGGGCTTACGTTCTCGAGAATATAGAGGGACGCGTGTTACAGCGATGGCTTCTCCCGTCGAGCTGGTAAACGCAATGTGGGTGTAAACGTGGTGAACGACCCGGTAACCACCATTCGGCCATCAGGCACAACAATTAGATTCGACCGGATAAGTCGACTCTTCCTGTAACGCGAAACTCGTGGACGATTACGTTGGTCGTATCTCGCGCGGAGCATTGTCACGGATATTTAGCCGTGTTATTGACGTTCACGGGGTCAGATACCACGCTGCGATAGCGGAGAACGAATTTCTCCCAGGATTCCTACGTCGATTCCCTTGCTGAGAAGTTAATCGATCAGCGAGCGATGAGGCGAGCGCGCGTGGGAGTGAAACAACGGCAGAGCAAGGAAATCGCTCGATTGGGATCTTATCCGCCGGTTAACGTCCTCGAAACAGTCAAGGAATCAAGTTTCCGAACTATACCAACCAGAGTGATACCGTATGTTTCAAACGATAACGTTTGCGGTGATACATGTTCGTCTAATTTATACTGGTTTTGAAGTATCGTGTTCCTTTCTGGGTTATCGATTTATTTCTAGACGAGATGGCTTAGTATCTTGTTTCGACAGAAATGAAACAACGTGTAGAACGCTTAACAGGTTAAAGAACATCGACGATCTATTTCAATCCCTACTTTTTTTTTAAACAAAAAAAAAAAGTCGAGGATCTCGTTCTTAACACCACCAACGCGATCAACGTTAAACAAATCTACCTTTCGTAGTTGCAAATAATGAAAATGTTTCTAGCCGAAACGAACAGGTTTACGAGGCGAAAGCCTATAAACGACAAGCGGAAGACGCAGGAAGCGTTCTCTAGAGGCCACGAAATATCCCCTCGAGAAGTTCTCCGCCGATGATGAAATAATTTGTACGCGGCACGGGGTGCGCACGACCTTACATTTTTCATGGCCACGGGGTCTGTGTTCCGGGCGACGGAACGCGAGTTGAAAAGAGCAGAAAGCTCGCACTCGGCCGAGTGTCGGTTTACCCGCGCAAAGTACGAGTTTACTCTCGAGTCGAGTCGACTACGCTTTCTTGGCCTTTTACAACACTACCCTCTCGAGGACTCGTGCTTTTTACCGACGAAAAAGCCAAAGGAGAAAGGCCGCTTGCCGCCAATTCATTCTCACTGAGAACCTTTCTTCGCCCGAGCTTTATCGCTCGGCGATAAAAACTCAACAGCGAGGATCGAACTTTCCTCGATTCAACCGACGAACGATATCGACGAACGCTGGTTGTTTCTCTCGATTCGAGCGAGAAACTTTTCACGCTGAAACGGCCTCTCAAAGAAACAGCTGTAACATCGTGCAAACAACGCGAGCAAACGACTGGAAGGAACGGTTTAAAAAGTTTCGAGAACACGCTTCCGACGATGGTTCGCGCAACTTGTTTCGGATCGTGGAGATACTTTTTCCTTTTTTATTGCGTTGTGATTACCGTTTCAAACTTGCATTGGCGTTGAATCTATAATTTTTCTCGTCGCAAGCAAATGTTTTTGCTTTCAATTAGCGTGATCGCGAATATTTATGAACTTGCGAGAAATTTTTACGTTCGAAGATGCGAGACGGAAAAAATAATCTACACCCTAATACCTCTCACCACAAGCCTAATTAACGAAAAATAAAGGTACCACTCTGTCAGTCGCTTTTAATTGCCATCTGCTTCAGCGAGCATTAACGCGAAGGCGAATGTCCATAGCCATTCGATTCGCTGGAATGATTAATCGACATGGACGCAGTCGATGGAAGCTATCGCGGATATTGCAGATACTGCATTCATCACGACCGTAGAATATTTCGGCGCATCGACTGTCAAGCTTAAGTAAGAAACATGTTCCACAAGGACAGCCGTAAAATTGTCCGGAAATAAGCCTGTCACCCGTGTACGAGAGCGAAACAACCCTCGGGGAAATGCAGGTGTCGTCTGTATGCGCCTGACGTGCCAACTTAATATAAAACTTCTCCAACCACCCTCATTGATGCTTAAGACCAGAGAAGAAATGGGGTATCTACCCTTTGGAAGAATCTTTTATCCTTACTTTGGCTGACAACATAAGAAAGCTCGTAGGAGGTCGCAGTCGTATCTGGAAGATCGAAGAATTCTAAATTATCGCGTTCACCCGACTTAAGGTCGGATTAAGGGGTTGAAATAAGGAGGTATAGGAGTCACGTTACGGAGAAAGTCTGACGAACGACGTTAGAATTCGTTGCCACGAAGGGGAAAAAATACCATGAGTGTATTTAATCCTCTTCTTGGCTCAGGACACAGAGACACTGGCTTGTGCGAGAAAAATACGTGATTTGTCCCCGTCCGGGGGAATCCCCGAAAAAACCTCTCCCTTTTTGGCTGTCTCTTTTGGAACAGCATCTCGTGCCAATACGATGTTTCCCGACATTTTCTCGAAATTTACCGCAACGATATAAAGGTCGTTGTATCCAATTTCGTAGCGTTATTCCCGTTTGGGATATTTATGAGAATATTAAGGTACTAGTGGCGTTTGAGAGGCCAATGAGATGAAAATCTGACGATAAAACATTCGAATCGGTCTAACGAAACTTTAGCGATATTGACATTGTCATGTACAATTTTATTCGTGCTCTCTATTACCGATATAATTTGAAAAGAGCAAATCATAGACGTTTGATTTCTGTATCTACGAACTAAATGTTTCAAAGCGACTCTAAGTTATATATTTCGTAAATAAGCATTTTTAACACGAAATCCAACGAGAGAGTTAATCGATCCATTGGATACAAAGTTGCACGTTTTACGAGCAGGAATCCGCGTCTTCCGTCGGTGTTTCGTTCATTCAGGCCAACTTTCTGCGAGATGGTCGCGCATTACACGTAACCTGGTGTTTTAAATGCGGAAACCGGTTCGGAAAGCATAATCCTACGCGTTCACAGAGAGTATAGAGGAAATCGCTGGCGAGTTACAATTTCTAGGAACCCGTTCCACCTGAGAGAACCCGCTTAACCATAGTCTCCTAATACATGCATAATTTCATCTTCAAACTTTCTACGACTCCCTCTTTGCTCGTTTTCTCTCTTATTCTTCGCGCGTTATCCTACGGTCCTTTATCCCATGCCATGGGACCGTTTTCGACCATATCAAGCCATAAGAAGCCAACGCTGCGATCTACCCAATCAAATGTAAATTTCCCTGCTTCTTTCCCGCATACTACTCACGTCCTCCTGCGCCTTGTGGCTTTTCCATCGGAAAAACCTATCCATTTGGCAGCCTGGAAAGCTTCTGCTTCCTGATAGCCTCGCCTCTGCTCACAAACTCTCGTTTACAGCATCTTCTTGAAGAATATCGTGTCTTCTCTTTTTCGTAATTTTTGTTTACGATTATTTGCATGGACGAATAAACTGATAATTATTTCCGGCATAATTCACGTGACTATGAAAAACATTCAGCACAAGCCGGAAGAACGGATCGGACCTCGTAAATGAAGTTAGAAGAAGCCAGTCCGTAGATTAAGAACGAATTGTTTACTTCGGAGGAAGTTGGTTTTATACGTCTAGACTTTCTGCGTTCCACCACGATCCTCGATCGACGCTAAGAATCGGAGACTACGCTACAAGGGGGAGGATAACACGGTGTCGTGACCAATAACAGTCCTTGAACCTGGCCGAGCGATCGTTTAACGATAGTCATCGCGGAGAACGGTCGGCCGTCATGGGCCTCCGTTTTACAACAACGTCCAAGCTCCTCTCGCGTGACCAGGCTAATGAAATCATCGGTCACTCAGATTTCCTGCCGCGCCGAACGGATAGAGTACGCGATTTCCGGCGATGGGACAGCCCGTAGAGGAATCGATCACATCCTGCGATTGACTCGACTTCGCTTACAATCCCCGAACAAGTCTTCGAAGAGATCTTTCTAACGTTAACGATGCATTTAAAATCTGTAAGACACTGAACCTGTTCCAATATTTATAACCATCGACCAGCAAGATCTATTCGATTAGCTTCCATAGTTCAATTCACAAAAATCTATATTTACGTTTCGACGTCGATACTTTTTCACTGAGAAACAAGAACATGTCAAGCAACGATAACGTGGAAATCATTGATGCGACACGCAAGAAATCGCAGAAATCTTCATCGTCACGGAGCTTCGAGGAGTGTGAAGGAAGATCCTGTGAAAAGATCGAAGAGATTTGGAACGATCGGTCGGATTACGATCGAGATTCGAGGTGGACGGTTCGAAGTGGACACGGACGACCGGCGTGATCGCGTACTGGCGTGGTATTGCAGGCACTGGATGCTGATCCGCGAGGGATTCAACGTGGAGCCGGTCGGTTCTTCGTCCCTCGCCCTCTCGATTCCCTCCACGACGTGAACGAACGAGAGGAGAAACTTCCTCCTTCCCCTTTGCTTCCCTCTGCGTCCAACACGCGCATGTGCGGCTATCGATTCCGCCTGTTCCCGCAGGAACACAGGACTACGGCGATACTTTTTCCTGCGCAATGCTGCGAGGAAATCGTCCTGCGAACACCCCCTGCCGGAGATAGGGTAAAGACACGCGCGGCCAAATGGGTTGCACTCGCAAAGGGCAAATTTCAACTGAGCAGATACCATCCTACCTAATGTGTTTCTTGGAACGTTTCCTCCGTACGAAGAGTACAGGGCAATGACAGTACTCCTATTCTTTACGGGAAAACAGGTTTAAGATCCACCACGTTGTCAATCGATTTCATCTTACCAACATCTTGTTTTTATATAGATTTTTGTAATATTGTTTGTTTTATCCTGACATTAGGATACTCGAGATATTAACTAATTACAAATAATTGTACGATTACACGATTAATTTTATATAATTATATTCGTAGACAGTATGTCGATTAGCGTTAACAGTGTAATTTCTCGTGCTAACTTCGTACAATAAGCCGTGGAAACTTTAATTAAGGTTAAAGAATAGTTTGTGTATATAATAGTTTCGGTTATGAATTTATGGCTTTGATCTGATAGTACTTTAGTTTACCAAAGTATCATTTATAATTCAGTTCGGGGGGTGAAACTTCTGCAATTTATTGTTACGATGAAAATGAATATAATCGCAGGATTGTTAGTGTGTTTTCAGTTCGCCACGAGCACGGCCTGTGCCTGCTGATGAAACGAGCTTAATTAAAAGGATTTAACGAACGCCGCCCCGGCTTTGGGCGAATTTAATTAAAGACGGAACCGCATCGATGCACCGATGCATCCTACCTCCTGTAATCTCTCGTACGATTTTCACAATTTTCTCTTCCACAAAGTCATCGTATAAATCTTACGACGTGATCGCCACGTTAAAATAACGGCGAGCTTACGAAAATTCCGAATCTGACCCATCCATTAGAATTTCTTTACCATTCTATTTTCTTACGTACACGATTTTAATGTTTTACGTGTATAATAATTTACTTATATAATTAACAATAATACGGTGTCATGTAATTATTACATAATTTACAATTTATAATACGATCGTATCTTATATTTTACGAAATACCAATCGTTAAAAACCAGACGTTTCATGCGTTACAACACAGCTCGTTTCATTCGACTGTACGTACACGCGTAAGAACGAAACATCCTTCAGAAATTTCAGAATTGCCCACTATACAAATCTCATCGGTTTTTCTTTTCTTCAGAACTTTCTTTTCATAGTTTCTGGTTCGACGCGTTGACTTGCTCGCACCACCCCAACTGCACTCGATGCAACGCCGCCATAACAACTCACGGGGGTCGAATTACCCCCCACGGACTTGAAAACAGGCAGGGGGAGAGTCAAAGAGAGACAAGGTTCGTTGGACCAGCAGATGCATTCGCTCAGGTGTTGTATTCGAGCTCGGTCGTGCATTCACGCACCTACACGAACCTGCGTAACCGTGGAGGTGGATACGACGCAACCCTCCGTCGACGATTGCCCGTGTCCAGCCCCCGTTTCGCGATGGAAGATTCCGCTTCCCCCGAAAACACTTGGCACAACGAACCACCGCGACATTCCCCATGGCTCCTTTTAATATCGACGTTCGTTTGTCCGCGACTCGCGTCCATTCGAGGGCAACTTTCTTCGAGCAATTGCTATTCTGTTATCATTTCTTTGACCGTTTTCCTCTTTACGATGGGCTCTTTTGCGATTATTGAAAGAAATTCTCGCGTAGGTGAGGGATATTTATTTTTTAAGTCATTTTTGATGGTGGTGAATTCTTACGAGGACTCATTTTACAGTCTGCGATATCATTCGTGTTCGTTTAACGGAGCATCGACTATATGGAAGGGTTACGTAAAATAAAATTTTGTCTGAAGAATGTTTAATTCCTGAATGGGCAACTGATAGATCGTTTTATAATTTCCTAGTTTTTTCATGGCTATATAAATAGCCATGTAGCTTTGACATTCAATTTTCTCGGAAGTAACAGAAAATTTATATGAAATCGAGCATTGCTGGGAATATTTGCGGAGGCGATATTTAACTGACAAAATAATATCTATTTAATTTAGATTAAATAAACAAATACGGTATATCTGCGAAAATAATATTCAGCAGACAGAATAACAATGAATTTCTCCAAAAATCATACGGATTCGTAAACAGGAATTCAATGAACTGGAAATATCGAATCTGGCAAACAAAGATCTTGAGACGAAACGGCAGATCGGATACAAATGTATAAATTCAATCGGTTAAATGAACTTTGCGTTGGAACATATTGCGCCTTTTACACGGACGGAGATGACAAAAAGCAAGCGAATTCGAGGGAATAAAGCTGGGAGTCAGGTAGTAAGATAAAGCGTCTTCTCGAAACTGACAATTGACCGAGAAAAATAGAGAAAGGTTGTGAACCGTCTATCAGAGCGAAAGTTCGATTCAAAGCGCTTTACAGCTTTGCAAGTCTCTGGGGGAACATCGTTCGATATTTATTTTGTTCCGAAGGAGATACAAAAATAAATTCGCTACGCGACTGTCTCTGCAGCGGCTATATTTCTCGCAAAGGTTAGATACAACGAAATAAGAAAGGAAAGCATAAGAAATTGCATTATTGATGACGTTCGAAAGGAACGAAGTTAACGTGACATGTGCAAAATTGTTTCTGATACGGTTCGTGTCAGAGAATTTATTTGATAAATTGCACTGGAGTCTCTGAGAATCGACGATATAAGCATTTACTATTAAATATTGCAACTGTCCTATAATCTCGATACCGTTAATGTTATTATATATTATATCAAATTATCACAGAATTTTCTCCTTTCTTTTATCGATTTTATCAATCTTATTGACTAAGGTTACTTACTTGAAAAATTGAAGACAATCGTAAAAGTATCAACAGATACTGTTTTATCTCTATATATCTTTCATAATTTTCAAGAAAGCAAAGAAAACACGCTTGTTTCTTCGCTAATATTCCGTAGCCTTGACCCGTAGCCACGTTTGCAGGAAATCTAAGGGCATGGCAAATGAATCGATTGTTGGAACACGCTCCAACATACTCGGGGACCACGCACTATGCTCCAACTTGGCTCTAACAAGCGTCTCTTTGGCTTCCATTATCGTCGCAACGCAGAAACACGATCTAAAGGTGCCTATTACCATGTGTACACTTGCCTCGCGCTGTATAATCTCGCCACCGCACCGGCTGCGGCTCAACCCCAATTAGAGTTTTGGTAATGGAGAGACAGTCGGCCGTAGCCATGAAAATGTACGGGCGAACGTCGATCAGTCGTTTCTCGAAACAAACAAAGCAGAAGACTGACTTGGCTGTATCGTTTCGGATAGTGATTTTCATTTTTTATTTTTTCTAGCCAAAGAAATTTGATTTCGCATGAATTTCAAACATTTTATTCCATTTTTCTTTTCATCGTACAAATTACTCCATGCTATTCTAATCCGTTTGAAACTTTTCTTTATCGCCTGTTTCATATTTCACGTACACGATTTTCTTTTACAAGCTTGACCATTTAAAAATTCAAGTTCATAGTTCGATCGCGTGAAATTCGAATTCCGTGCTGTTCGATCGTTTATTTCGAAGCGTCTGCGTATGCAGCTAAGGCTGCGTTCCAAAACGTCCAGCAGAACTCTGAGAAACGCAAAGCGAGATACGGAGGCAAATATAATTATAGACTCGTTGCCGAGGCAGCAGAAATCGCCCGAGGAACCGTTCTCTTGGTTTTCTAACGAGAAACATAAGTTTAATTCTGACTTGAAAATAAGTACACGAGGACACGTTTGATGTTCTCGCGCGTTTCATAGCGGTTTTGCATCCTAAGGTTCAGCCGTTTGCAGAAAAGGTATATCGTTGAAGCTACGTTATATCTGTGTTGAGCAAACAAACGATAAAAAGCAAGGAACAAAGAGGAAGTAGAAAACAAGAAGCAGGAAACGGCTTAATTAAATACGGTTTTGTATCTTGCTGAGAGTTCCATATTCATTCACAGTGTACTCCTGTTTTAACGAATTAACGAATTAAAAATCTATTACTAATAATCGATAACATCAAATTTTGCTTACAAAAAGATCGACCGCCAGAGAGTTAAAGCAAATATCGAAAATACTTTGTAAAAAGAAAATAGTATCGTTGATCATTCAATAACAAAGGACTAATACGCTTTCTCGCCAGCATTGCTATTCATCGGACGAACATGACAAAGTCACCAAGGTGGAACGTTCAATTTTTCATTCCATAGACTTATCCAGCATCTACCGTCAATCACGGAAAAATCGTCGGCGTTCCAACGAAAAACTTCCATCGAAATTTTTCTATGCGAACATCCATCTCGAAAATGCAGGGTTTTAAACGTCACGTACGTGTTACCTGTCAATTCGACGACGACGAAGAAAAATATTCGGTATCCACGAGGAATAAACATGCGTCGTTGGCTAAGCCGTCGCGTGCTTGCATATCCGGTGCACGAAAATGCATTCGAGAGTGCAGCTCTCGAGCTACAATGCACGCAGCACTAGAGACTTGCGTATGTCCGCGCGATGTCATCGCTCCTTTTTGTCGTCGATGACGAGATATCGACTCGTCTCTCCTCTGTCTCTTTGCTTTCGGAGAATGGAAGCCCCGCCAGAAATTAATTGGACGTGAAACGACGGAAGGCTGAATGATGTTTACGAGAATGACGGAGAAAGGTTGGAATATTCTTTCCTTTACATTTTATCCGCGGGAAAATGTGAGAAAATAAATGTATGGTACGATATAATGGTTCTGTTTGATAAACGACTAAATAGTTCTGTTGAATGACAATTACGTGCTATATAATTGTTTATAATTTTAGCAGCATAATTTGACTCACAATTATAGCGCAGTTCTGGTAGAATGTTAAAGACGCTTTTAATCTTAGAAAGGCTTCAAAATATTAAATTACCGAGATATAGCAATTGTATAATATTTTGGAAGGTATTTTGCCTTTAAATCCATCCATTTCGCTGAACGATAAACGAATGAAGATATTCACCCGATTGACTTGCAAATAACAAGCCTAATAACACATCGCGCATGATCTCGACTTTGCATCTTCAAAATATAACTCTGCAATTGCTCGTTTGAAATTTAAAATTCGCCGATAGTATCTTCACGACTCGTTCTTTGTTTCTTCAAAGTTTCCCACAGTGTCTGCGCAAGCTTGTTTCCAGAAATTTTGCACGCGGTTGTGAACGGATGGCCAACCGTACAGTGTCTAAGACTAGATTCTAAACACGATAGGGCAGAAGTATCACGCGACATTCACGAGACCGTTCGGCCAGGAAGCGACGTTCCTTTAAAGTTCGCCGCTTATCACCGCGTATCGTGCGATTCTTCGAGGGAACGAGGAACATCCTGCCGAGTAAAATGGTAAATTAGACCCGGTGCCTAGTCCCTAAAACCGTCGCCCTAATGTCGGCCGATTTGTCTCCCTATTCAGAGGGCACCCGCAGAAATTTTAACGGCACCTAAATTAAAACGATTTGCCGTCGCGATATACGTTCGCTCGAACGTTGCTTGATCGAGACGAGTGACATTAATTAAATTTCGGGATGAAAATGGATAATTTCTTTGCTACTGCGTTTTCGTCTGACCTTGCAAAAAGTTGTAGAGAAGTATACAGGAAGATGACATCCTGCTAAAATGTTACATAGCACAAGATCGAATCAAATGCCCCGAAAGATTGGTTTCTTTAAAAATCACACAGCTCGTGTTACATCTTCTCACCACACTGACGCAGAGTTAAGAGCGACCGGTTCATTGGCCAAAGAGGAAGTTGAAAAAGTCAGTCTCAAATTGAACCAGACAACGAAATAGACCGTCTGTCGGCCGATTGTTCACAGAGAATCGTCCCGTCAGTCGACTGACGAATTAGATTGGATCTCCCGTCTAGTCGCTAAAACTGCTACCCTAATATCCACCCTGGAATCGACCTCCCTTATTCACGAGGGTGCTGATGATTAATTGTCGCTACCCTTCGACAGCGGCGTATCAAGGCGAACGAGAAACTCGTGATCTCATGCAACCGGCTTAAAAGTATCGTGAATGGAGGAACGATGTTGCATATTTGCAAAGTCACGCGTACGTGCAAGTGGCGGAGCAGAAAATTTCGCAAAGATTCTACGATATATTTACAGTTTGCTTGGTCGGAAGTGTTCATCGTTTCTTCCCAATAAATTATTAATCCCGTTTGCATAGGACTATCTGTGTTTTCTTACGGAAACAACGACACGTTTGTTCCTGATTTTATGGCATCGGGCTCCGTTCGATAAAGCGCAAGCTGCTCTTTCAGGGTTCTACATAAGCTATCGTTCGTTCACGGATGTCCATTCATGATGTACACTTTGATAAATCGATGTTTGAGAAGCGGTAGGTAGGTTCGGAAACACGCGACTTGTCAATTGTCGATTCATATGGGCGTGGAATGTATGAATTTCTTAAACGTTGGAACAATAAATTTTTATCACGGATGATCCTCACAGAAGCGACATCGATCGACTCCACTTTTTCTCCATTTCTCAACCTCATTACGCAAATATACGATTGACGTTCCGCTTGGGCGCGTGTTGACCTTTTTAACCAGCATGCGAATCTCAATCGTAAAAAAGATGGAAGTAAACGCGAATCTCGTAAAAGCCTAATTGATCTTCACGAACGAAGAGAGAATCGCCGAAATTTCACTCACCAGGGCATAAAATCGTTTCAACGAACCAATTAAATCGCGAAAGGCATGCACGCGTGTATATAATCGATTACGTGCACCCTCGCGTTTCGCGTTTGCCACGAGTAGTTCAAAGGGAATGAACTAAAAGGCAATCCTGCCTTTGCCATTTCCTTCTTTTTCGTGTCTCGATTTCGTCTTCTTGTTTTTTCAACGTTAATTTGTTTTTTTTTGCCGTCTTGGCAGACTCGCTCGTCCGTCCATTAGCATTATTAAGGGTGGTTCGACCATCCACCAGGCGTATTTTGTGGTAAAGTATCTAGGTAAAAAGCTAAAAGTATCGAAGTCGCGACTTCGTCACTTATCGAAATTAAATCCGATACCAAGTCGCGATCTACGAGTAGTAGATTTATCGCAGAGCCTATACGCCTATCGATACGGGTAGCGATAAATAGCGTGGCTGGTAGAGGAAGTTTCACTGGTGAGAATCGAAAGTTATCGAAGAACATCGCAACAATGCCGAGGAAGCTTTTACCTCTTCGTATATCTCTTTACCTCCTTCCAGCTCGTATTCTTTTCTTACTTCGCGTCTTATCAACGCGATACCGTTTTATGATATTTCTCGAGTGACTGGCGTTATCGAATAACCCTGAAAAGAGAAAATAATACTCCAAGTACAGAGGCTGAGCTCGATGGCGCGAAATAAATTTCTCTTTCCTACGACGAGATTTACTGCAACCAGTTTCAAGCTGCGAGTGAAAAGTTTCTAGAGAACGAACGTGCAGATTGACAAGTTTATAAAATGGGATGTAATAAGAGCTACGCGTAAGTTGAAACGAACGAAAGTTTTCGAACGGATAGCGTTATCCTTTACAATTGTTGTGAATTCAACAATTCAAAAATATTAACAATTAAAAATTCACAGGTTTAGATCCAAGTATATTTATACATTTTTATGTATATACGACACAATTTCTCACTCACGCTCCTTAGAGTATTCTCTCTATTCCTATGAATTTCGCACGTTGCTGAACTTTATCCAGTCAAATTTCGCACCTCTGATCCTTATTAATCCGACAATATTATCTCCAAGTTTCACAATTGGTTGCTCCAACAGCCCAACAGCTCCAACAGACGAGGCAGCATCCAACAGAGCGGGAGCAGCGCATTTCTCCGCTCCATGCTGGCGTAAAGCACATCATATCGGTGAACACGGGGCTTACGCAACAACCGGTCGCTTGTATAACAACAATGAGCACGCGTACACGCGCTTTTCTCGGTTAAAAATAACCGTTCTAAAAACCGCGGGCCCCGATCACGCTTGGAAACGCAACGCAATAGCGCCTGATCCATTGTCTCGACAATTTCTCCTAGCACGATTCAATTAACGAACAACAACGCAGGCCGCGGTACGCGAAATTGACGTCGTTCTCTCGCCGAGTGCTATAACGATCGCGCCACGGGCCTTTGTCGTTTCGCCGATCGAACGTGTCGATCGAACGCGAGAAACGATGAAAAAATAGACTAACGACGACAAGAGCAAAGGAGGGCGTGAAGGTTCCTGGCATTCTGTGTCTAACAGAATGTTATAAAAGACCGGTTTGAAAGTTTTTCTGGCGATAGACCGTAGTACAGAAAACGAGTAAATCAAGACAGATTGTAAAATCAGTTGCGTTGAAAGAAGAAAAGGAAGAAAAAGGTGGAAAGGTGTAGGGGATGAGAAGACCTCGTTCGTCGTATTTTTTCACAGTCGATGACAAATTTTGACGTAGCGACGAGCAAACAGGATGCTGCTTATCTGCATCGTCTCGATAAACGCGATGCACATACAAGCTGCGTCGTACGCGCTTTTTTCAAAACGCGCGATCGTACGATGCGAAGATAACCGATGATGTTTCTCTGCTACTTCCTTTTATTACTGATTCAACCGATAGGTGACAACTATAGGACTTTGCGCTTAACATTTTATCTGTTACATATTTTTATCGTGAGCAATGGCTCGTTATAAGCCGGGGAATTTTCAGAAGATTAGGAAGAAGATTGATCGTTTTCTTCGAATTGTGGAGGATTTTACGTTATGAAATCATTCTGCTACCAACCTTCGATTGCTACATATATTTAAAAATTATGAAGTTTCTGTAGCAATTGTATTTATTTGCATATTTTAATAATGTCCCCTAATTTTAATATCCTGATGGAGAATTATATTTTCTTTTAGTACTTTAAACGCCTCTTGGAAGAAAAGCATTAACCTCTTGAGCAGAAACGGGCAGAAGATTCCTTCGGATCTCGCTCATAGACCCAGGTGTTTTTAATTGCGGACTACCTCTTACGCGTCACAGATTTCCTATAAAATCGATGTTTGTCTTACGATAATTATAAATGCTAAGTAACATGCTGCTTGTACCGCTTACATTGCTTAAAGAGATATACTTACATTTAAAAGTAGATTTTAATTAGTAATATAATATAGTAACAAAAAATGTACATCGAAGAATAATTATATCATTATATCATCGCTACTTCGTGATATCACACGTTATCATAATTAATACGTGATATATAATAATTTAATTTCACTGGCAGCATGTATCCATCCAAAACAGCACACGTCTGCAGAGACCGTTTTTCCGCAACGACAAGGGAAGAACGTAATCACAGTTGCTTGGTTAGAGATTCAACAAAAGCTCCATTACCGTGGTAATTAGGTTCGTTAATTATTTTATAAAGTTGGCAAAACCGGTTAACGTTGCCACGGGACGCAATTACTCCCCCGTTTGTTGTTATCGTTCAAAGCGGAACACGTGTTCAACGTCAACGTGCATCAATACATTTTCGTACGTTAAAACCCGTTACCTTAATTAACTTCCTACAACGTCGTATATCTTAGAACCTAACATATTCCTATGTGTCATTTAACGTTCTTTCCAGACTATTTTTTTTCTTTTCGAGCCAACCATACACGCTTGAACCTGTATCGGCGTTCTTTCCTCTCATAAGAAAACAAAATTCTACTTGGAACAACTTGATACACACAGACTATTCATTATATCTCTGGCAGTAGCCACGAGGAGCTGCATCCGCAATTTCCAACCGCTACCTACTAAAAAGCGAGACGAAGCAAGAAAAACATTCCACGCTCTTTTTTCTCCAATTTTTCTCGTTCATCTTCTCGTTCATCATCTCGTTCCAGTTGGCACGGTATCGTTGGAAAGTGACGAGAAAATCAACGGACCAGCCGTATCTTTTCCGATACGTCACTGCAACGAGATACGGTGGCCGAACAACGGTGAAAATAGCAACGGGGGACGATTATGTTCGCAGCTTTGGACGTTTCGGTTTTTCCGGGTTATCGTACAAAACTCGCTCGCCACGGCTATGTTCGATAGACTTTTAATCGACCACGCCCCAGTCTCATTGTGCGACCCAGTAATTGGAAACCGTGCTGTTTGTTCGCGTTATTGCCAACAGCGGGCAGAGAACGTTGAGGATTTCGAGTCGAATCGATCGCTGCTCTCCATGTGCTTATACCGTACCTGACTGTGAAGTCATCGATTCGTGGTATCGGTTTGAAGAACAAGATCGAGCACTTGGAATCAAATCGATACTAATGTTTCAATGTTTCGAATCAATGACACGTATTTTCAATTAATGATCGCAATTAGCAATAATTGAGATTATATTAAGTTGATATGGTAACAAAGTTCGAGTACTAGTTATCGATAGATGAATAATTTTTGTATTACATTTACATCGTTTCGTCTACGTTCTTGTTCCACTGTATTAGCCCATAAGCATTTACGATTCTCTACGTTCAATTAATTGCGAATAATTCTTTTTTCGATAAAAGGAAATAGTGTAAAATATCGTTAGAACGTGATTAAAGCAGTTATCACGACAAAACGATCACTCAGTTACTTCTTATTTCAAACACACTTCGCACAGTGCTTAATTACAGACATCAGAAACCACGCAATTAATCTCTCGTTACGTGAGTAACGAGATTAATTGCGATGATTCTATATAATTAAACTTTCGTGCGATCGATGTAAGCATTATTAGCGCAGAGCTGGGCTTATTATAGAGAACACTTGCGGTCGCTCATTTTACCAAGCAATTTACCATTCTGTTGAAAATGAAAACAAAATGACTGTAACGAAAATTGATTTTTTACTACCTGAAACAAAATTAAAAAGTAATTACCAATCGTCACTTTGTGCGTCACTCGCGTGCCTTTATGATGTAATAGTATCGCGTTAAATTATTTTACGTCGATTCAATGGACGAAAACGATGTAGTATAACGACAGTTACACAGCATCGACAGTTACTGGCAAAATGAAAACGTTAATTGCAAAACGAGCGTGGCTATGTGCGTGCGGCAAATGGTTCGTCGCAATTTCTTGCCAACACAGCCACGGCAATTGGACGATATTGGTTTGCCACGGAGCAAAATTGGATCGTTTCAAGGAAGTGGACACTTCAGCAACGCGCATGGACGCTCCAATTCGCCGGTAATTGACCGACGAGAGGCAAATCGTCTTCCCCAGCTCGCGTACACTCTGCGCGGCTTCCGTGTCGAAAGACTCGCATACAACGGGTCTCGGCAAACCAATGGAAATCTCGGGATTTATCGAGATTCACGATGCATTGCGAAATTTTCACACATTATACAGCAAATTACGAAACATTCGATACTTTTATTTTCCATTAGATTCTTTGCTAGCGAAATTCATTATCCGATCAAGCGAAATACCGTTTCAAATTTTTACAGCTTGTTCGAAGAACCTTTAAATTTTCCAATCGAACGTGCATCGTTTCCAGAGCGTCCGTGCGAATCACCGCAAACGGACGTGTTCTGGTTGACTTAAAAAAATCACAGAGCATCGGAGAGAGGCACAAGCCGAAAGTTAAACAAAGGACCGTGGACACAGGCACGCGATTCAACAAATTCTAATCCCGTGCAAAGCGTACGATAGAACTTCCTGTCCTCTCGCTAAGCGAACTCATCGACCGGCTCTCGGTCAACGTTTCGGACGCATTCAACCGCATTTCCATTCGTTTCCACTACGCCAAACGAAACTGCGTATAAATTTCTACGTATCTATGTTGTTCCAACTTTCGAAAATGCAGTTGCAATTTTTATTTTATTTCTCTTCGACTATTTCAGCGACGAACCATCGTCCGCAATGCGTTCGTGTTTTTTATTCAGAATTTTTGTAAAAACACGCAAAGATGTCGCGCGTTGCACGTTAAAGTATAATTTGTTTGAACAGAACAGAATATAGCAATCCAAGTGACAAATATTCAATGAAAGTAAAGAGAAGAAAATTGTTCAACATTTTTAACGAAGGTACTTGGCAAAATGTTTCAAGGTAGAAGACGAGGTACGACATCGTCGGGCGTTTCCTTTTCGTCGCAACTGCAGCTGCAACGTACATACTTCCGCTCGTTAAGCACGTCCCGTGGCATTTCCACGCATCCCAATCGTACATCGTGGCCCGCCAGTTTAAATATAGACGGAGCCTTCCTCCTCCAGCCTTACTCCGAGTTTTGTCGATTAGAATTTCCCTTAATGGTTTCGACAGCGAAGAATGAGAGATCAAAGGTATGGCGACGGAAGAATAAAAGGGATTCTTCAAAAGATGCGTAGAATTTTCGAGATCGCTGACTTTCTACTAAGATTAGGTTAAAAATAGAGAAAAGGGAGGATAAGAATAGAGAAAAATCTAAAATAAAGCACACGAGTTCAGTGGTTTAAGATTAAAATAATACGGTTTCGAACTCTGAGAATTAAATTGGGAAGCTTTAATTTTAGAGAAATTTCGAATTTCAATTCAATAAGTGATATCAGCTTTTCAAAGTTCAAAGTTTAAATTTAAAGATCCACATATTTTATCGTACATTCTGAGAACTCTTCAACTTTTTATACACAGGCTCCACGATTTTCGTTCCATTTTCATTAAAAATATACTATCAGCCGCTACTAAAATACATAGAGGATAAAAATATAATATCCGAGGCTAAGGCTTTAGATTTAAGAGCGGATAAAACTTGATTCCCGATGTCGAATAAAAATCCGGGAGGATTAAAGCTATACAACGTCGGGTTATTCGTGACTCGTGCAAATCGATCGCTTTTTTACCAAGCCAATAATTCGAAATGAACGAAATCCATCCATACACCGAATCCTCCCTTTTATAGTTAACATGAAACAAAATATGGATACAAAAATTATGGACAGACCGGTCCTGAACTAGAACCCACGTGTACATTACGTGGTCGTTTTCTAGCGTCAGTCTGCGAGAAGATAAATATCGATGGGTCTACCTAACCATGAAACAACTATGAAATAATTATACTTTCACAGGACCTTTCGTTCCCAGTATCCTTGCAACCTTGTAACCATCTGTGTTTCTCGTTTCAACCGAACTGAAATTTACTTAGAGAGATTGGATGGTCGTCGTTTCGATCAACCACGCAAGACAAAATATCACTTCGATTATTAATAGATCGAACGAATCGGTAGAGAACTTCTCGAGGTTCAAGTATCATCGTCTATTTTGGTCAGCTGCATGTCTTTGCACGCCCACCAGGCCCTGACCGCCAAAGAAAATCGTCGTCTGCATGGTCGATGCCTCTGGACGTGGCAGGATTTTCACGAAATTCGCGAAAAGAGAAAATCAAAAGGAAAAACCGCGACGTTTCCAATAATAGTCGAACGCGGTTAACACCGGCCACTATTTATAGGTAGCAGTCGGTGCCCTCGGACCTGCCTGCATTCTTCAAAGACGACGACGACCGTCTCGACACCGCGTCACCTTTCCAACGCAAGGTATTCTCGGCCGAGAATGATTCAAGTATAACGGAATTCGCCATTCTAGGGTCGGACAGACTGGTACTGGTTCATTGTCAGACAATTTGGTTAGATGTACTATTACCAAGATTCGAAATTTTATGCATTTGATGCGTTGCAGTATGCTGTTATATCGAGCGAATAAAAATTCTTATCGTATTAGGACAGGGTTAGGTTTCAAGAGTTCAACTCGTACCTGTTGAGGTTATTAGATGTACGAACAGAGGAACGCGTGGATAAATTGTAAAGTAGAAAATATATTTTAATATAGAATTGTAAGTACAAGCTGGTCCCGATCCGCACGTTAACGGTGTTACTCTATAACTGAAAACCCGGAAGCCATCGTCCAGTGTTTATGGTCTGCCTTCGTCCCAGTCTATTGTCTATACGCTGTGGATGGCTTCAGTGCTTGAAAAAACTAAAAGGACCAGATGTAGAGTTTTCTTAGAAGTGGTGACCATTTCAAAAGTACCGAACGAAATTATTTAAGAAGATACACCAAGAACCAAATTCATTGCCTCTTCGTAACGTCTGTCAATGGGTTCAAAAAGTTATTAAAATTCAAGTCGATGAATTGCCACCAGTGGTGGCCGTCAAGGACACGGCTGCGAGAAGGGAAACTCTTCAAAGAACGTTTGTTTCTTCTCGTTCCGCAGATGCATGATCAAATAAATCGACGAACCTTTGGCGATCCCGAGTCACCATTCCTCTTCCCAGGGAATTTCCACGAACTATTTCCGGTAAGCGCGCGAAAAAGGCTGTCGTCAGCGAGGTGGAAGCTACCACGAAGAAACTTTCAAATCTACACATGGCACGAAATCCTATTTGCGGCGATCCAGAAGACAGGAAATCCCGTTCTCTCCGGCTCAAAGGACGCGAAAGTGTGACGGAGTTGGACAAAAAGATGGAGTTCCAGATCGAGCAATTTCAATCGGCGGTTGACCGTGGCTTGATCTGGAATAAAACAACGAGAGACCCAGGTTGAAAGCCCAGGGAGCAAGATGGCAGAAAAGCCGATACATTCTGACAAAGCGAGACGAACAAAAGGTGGCCATGGAGCGGGACTGTATTGGTCAAAGGATCACGAACTTTGCAAGGATCGCGAGAAGGATTTGTCCGGTGATTCGAGAACAAACTGCTGGAACAAAGAGTATTCAACAAGGCAACGAAGAAGACCTTTTTCCTTTGGACGGAAATCGTTCGGTGTCTGATAATACTCTTCGACTGGCTTCTATAAAAGGAATCTTTATCGAAGTCTTCGGTCTTTTGCATACTTTCATGGTCGAGAGAGGGACGCGTGGAAGACAATGAAGTTTATAACAGAGATTATATTTTTAAGGATACGAGTGGATAAATTATTTGTATCAATTTTATCTTTTTCTAAAGACGATTTGGATTTTTCTAAAGACGAAAGGAGTTCTTTTACTTCAATGAATCTAAGTAAATCATGAACCTTGTCGATTCATTGTTAAGAAATGGCATAAACAATTGTAAATTTCGAGGAAAATTAAAAAAAAATATCTAATGCTTCCAACATCATCGTCTGATTGGTGAAACTCCTAAATTGCACGAATAAATAACGTTCAAGAAGTTGTTATAATTTTTCATCTAAAGGTTTCGATTATTAAACTTAAACAATTGGGGAAATAAAATTGTATATAATGTATTTAGGTCAACAAACTGAACCGTATGAGATTACAGAAACTCAAATTTCTGCCGAATCTAAGTTTTTGAAACCTGAACGTTAAGAAGAACATGTGAGAAACATAATGTAAATAGGGCACGGGATATTCTCCAGCCACCGATGCATTTGGGCACAAGACAGTTTTTATTGGGGTTTCAAGGATGAAACCCTTGCTGTATTTCATGTGGCCAAGAAGAATCGTGGCATAAACGTTCCGCCCATGGTGTCGAGTCGTTGGCAACCGAAAAAGCAGCTTTTGCCTTCGGAATGACGTTTCCATACGTAAATATAGGTGGACCTGTTCACACTACCAGGCGTGAACATAGAGAAATAACTAAACCAGACGAAAATGAACCGTCTGAAAGACGAAGGTTCTGCCGTTATGTTAGCATAAACTACAGTAGCCTTTTCCTCATATTTTCGACCAATTTTTACACGTGTTCCTTGTCCGTAAATACTGACTAGATGACGTAACGATACAATTCAGCCAATTTTATAATTGCAATGATCAAATTATAATCAATAATTCGACAAATTAATTAAACAAATAAACCAACGAAGGGAACAATCAAATTTGTGCATTCGTCGAATTTGTCAGATAAGTGTGACCATTGAAAAATTAATTTTTTAGTGGTCGTAAAAGATTAAACACCTTAAGCAGAAAAACCAGTCACATCAAATTTAACAATCTACCGAAACATTCGAATCGCTTTACTCAGCCCAGCCAGACGTGTAATATCAGAGCGCCGTGATATTTAACCACCGGCTCACGACATTTTTACACGCGACTCCGTGCAACAAAGGTGAAACCACGTTTCATACTCGTTTCAAGCGAGCGAGGATAACGACACACAAAACTCAAACATCTGTACGAGACGAAGCGTGTCCAAGCTTTCGAAGCAAGGTGTTCATGTTCACACGTTTCACACCAAAAAGCGATTCTGACGCTGGATATCGACCGGCTACTATAGCCATTCGTGTCGATTGCTCGTGCAAGCATCGGTCGATAAGTATCGGTTGACGTTCGTTATCGCGTCACACGTCGACCTTGCGGCGAATCAGATACGAGAAAAGGGCAAACAGGTTTCGTAAACGCGTGGCGGAACGCCGTTTCTCTACGGTCGATGGAAAAATTGAGAGAAAGTGGTCGTCGCTTGGTGTGGTAAAGATGTTAAAATAATCGCGCGAGAAGTGACGCGCTCTTAATCGAAGCGATTCGATTGCAACGCGTGCGATTATTAGCATCCACCGGCTTGGCAACTTTCTCTGCGTGGCTCTCGGTGCGATCGCGACCGAAATTCTCATTCTGATCGCGCGACAATGAACGCGCCCGCCGAAGGAAACGACGACTCGCCGTCTCGCCGAGCGGAAATGACTTGAGACAGAGTCGCGTCGTGCTCTTTTGTTTACAAAAATTACGTCGCCATTATCGTATCTCGCGACGTTCATCGTCGCGCAATTATTTCTCCAGCTGTTTCACTGACGATCCGTCGTGTCGCTCTTGAATTATTGGTCCGGCTGTTTTACGTCTTGCATTTAACGTCGCCAATAATTTTGCCCGTCTATGAAAAATTAATAATCTACTCTCGGTACACTGCAACGTATGAACTCAACGGTAGCTAATATTCTCGCGAATATAGTTAACGATATAATTAACGGGAAATAAAAAATGCACTCTTGCATATTTATATAAACGCAACACAATTATTAATAATCGCATGGATAATGCGATTGATTTACGAGCTTCTGTAGGAGCGCACTAATAATATTATTGCTCGTCGTTCATTTTGGTAGCGGGTGGCGGCGGTTCTTACGGATCCCATAAAACCAGATATATCCTCTCGCGAGTCATTTCTCATTCCACGTGGAGACAAGCGACGCTCCTTTTTCTCGTCTCGTTTTCGAGGACTCGCGTAGACGTGGCTGGAAGCTTATTTAAACGCCTACTGCCGCCCGATATTTTTATATACCGAGGCGTGGCACCGTTCTCTTCTTTGCGCCCTCTTACGCGTCCTCTTCGTGCCTTTCTCCCTTTTTCTCCCTGTCTCTGTTACACCTTTACTATATACTTCTAAAACTCTCTCATACGAGTGAAAAAAGGGGGAAACGAGGAAAAGAGAACGACCGCGGTAACCATTTGTTATAACTTATTGTACTGATACGCGTTCCTCTGTTTGCGTTGGCCTACGCCCACGCAACCACCGTGCTTCCCTTCCTTTTCTCTTTCACCGTTACTTCTCGCTCTTCTCTAGTCGTTCTCGCTTTCTCTGCTTCGTCTTTCTCTTCCTCGTTACATATTGTGTTCCAATACGGACAACCACTCCGGTCGTGTCAATATTTTTCGTGCCCGCGAGGGATGATATTTCGGTTTTCGATGCGATGGGCGTACAATAGCCCTTTAATTGCGTGCTTTCACTGTGCCAAGGGGAGGAATAAAATAATGTACGTGAATTAGTTAGGGCGTTCGTTAGGGTTTCGTGGCTACCTTGTACGAGCTCGTGCGATCGTTGAAGGTAATAATGGAGCTTGATTGGAATTTGCTTTCGCTCAAGCCCTGTCTCTTATTTCGAAACAAAGGGAAAACGAAAACGCATGGTCTAGTAGTAAGATATCGGTAATATTAAAATCGAGGCAAGATCGTTTGAAATCTTTCGCTCTATTCATAACCAATTCACTCGTCGCGTGTTCCTTCCCTTCTAAGTCACTCCAGACCGTGCTCTTTATCAACTACGTTCCCCCTATGAAGTGTACACAAACGTGCACACGTTTTCCCATGCAACCAAATAAATTCTTCAACGTTATTTCAAACTCCGTGCCGTATATACTAGATTAAAGAGGCTTTAGACTAAATAGAACCGGCCACTTAACATTCTTTTCCTTGAACCTGCGTCTCGCTGTTGGGCCACCTAACGAGAAAAGTGAAACTTGTTGCTGATAAGTGCTCTTCCTTCTTTGAGATAAATCCCAAAATCGTAATCCGTGACACTATCTCCGCCTACCAAACGATCCATTTTCAGAAATCATCCGAAGGTACAACGAGATATTCAATTAGCCCTTATCTGTTCAGCCAGCTCATCGGCAAAGTCGAAAGCCTAACCGAGCCCCGGCAGGATGACGGGTCGGTCGAATCTACCCCTCGGATCGGCCCTGTGAACGCATTTAAATTCGCGATTAATCTCGATGCGGAGACGCGGCAGCGATAACGCTCATTATCTGGCCCTGGGCAGCGGCGCGAATTTATTTTCGGCATTGGCTGCACGCAGGAAAACAACGACCGAAGGCGAGAAGGGAAGGAAGGGTAGCGCGAAAGGGGTTGCATGCAGAGGCAATTTATGCGGAGGCACGCGCCACGCCGGCGCGCATACAATTTACTAAATTTCCGGAAGCGGCTGTTAACCTTGCGGATGAGCCTGGCATATCGTCGAGTTCGTCCATTGGAACGACGATCTTCGCGATCGACACGCCGCAACCCCCGATTCGTTCCGCCTCCCAACTTCCGGAAGATGTCCAGCTGCGAAAAGAAGATCGTCGTGGCTCGATAAACTGGCAACCCTTCGCGATTTTCTCGCCAACCGATGGTAACTCTTAATTGCGAGGCACTTTCAGGTGCGCGCGAATAACGATTTTTAACTCCTTTCGATATAACAAATAAAAAACTTTCTGCAAGCCTGACGATTCTGGTCGTCAATTGCGAGAAATGCTTCGCGAAAGCTGTCCTCGACTTTCGATATCGATATTCTTCCGTTACCAGAAAGATAAAAAATAAATTTTGTATCTTTATAGATATACAGTGTCCACGTTGCGTGTATAAGAAACCCAGTATCCAAGCACGTATGAATTATTTTAGCTCTCCTTAAATTTTTACGGTCCAGATAGCAACAATAAAAAGTTTCGATAGTAACATCTGGAAACAAGATTTGAACACTATCCCTTGTGCCATTACCTTTGTACAGGTCAGTAAGCATTATTTCGCTTCGAATGCTAGTTTTAAATATACTCTGCTTTTATGGGCATTCAGATAGTACTTTAGTGGACAAACAAACAAATTTTCACAGTCAAATGGCAATTTTGCTAAAATTACAAAAATGTTTATCAAACCCCTATCGTCGCTTTATCGATTAATATTTCGTTTCGGTGACCATTTCAATATTTTATCGACAAATGAAAATATTCACGGTCGAAGAAACAACTAGGAATAAAATACTCATGTCAGATAACTTTTTCACGATTTCAAGGGCAATAATTATTTGTCCAAACGATAAGGGCGCCAATAAAGAAGGTCGTAATCAGACACCATCTCTCTTTCCAATCTCCCTTTGACTCGCCTAGGAAATGATTTCTGCCGCGCCCCAGGGTTGCTGCTTTTGTTACGAGCCCTTAAACCCGTCTAATCCGAATACAAAGTATTAGATTTTACGAGGCAATCCGCTGGACAATGGCGGCACGAACCTAACGCAACATCGAGCCACATTATACAAGCGGCGGGACGAAGGCATCTTCAAAATAGAAACACCGGAAAGCAGGATGCCTCACGATCTTTCCTCGGCATCTACCTCGTTCTTTTCCTTTTTCTTCTTTTCGTGGAAATAATTACCGACGACAGCCGGTTGATTTTCAATCTGCCCCCTCCATCATCCTCTTCGACGAAAATCCTGACGACGAACGGAATTCGTGAAATTATTACGAAACTTTTTCCGCTTGTCCATCGTTAAAAGCCCAACTTCTCTCCCCCTCGATAAAATATCGCCCGATAAAATCGCGACGAGGCCGCGAGGGTGCGAGCGATTAAACGAAGTTACTCGACGGACTCGAGAGCGAAACGAACTTCATCGTCGAAATCGGACTGAAAACGTGCTTCGTGTAACGAGCCGAAATTCGAAAGTTTCCGCGAATACCCCGAAACTACTTTGTTTCCGTGATGGCCTGCTTCCCCTGCTGTTAGTTCGGGTTTGCTCGTTTGGAGAAAAAAAAAAAAAAAAACAAAGAAAAAAAGCTACCTGACGAAAAGAGAATCCTGACGATATTAGGATATGGTTAGAATTATCGAAAAATAAGATGGAAAATGTATTCAATAAATAAAGCTTTATCCAAGATCACTGTGAATTCAGTGTCTTGAAATTAAGTACTTTAATCGAAAAAAACAGTTTTCTAGCAAAACGCGTTTTCTGTTTCTTGGGTAAGTCAGATACGTAGAATTCGGTAGGCGTAACGTGAACTCTTGTAACAGACTGTAACCTTCCAAGTCTCCAAAAATAACTGGAAATTTCTCCGCTTCGGTCGCAAACGAAAAAAGGTTTTTGTACCGATGCAACATCGTAAAACGGAACGAAGGTCGTGAAACAGGAAGCTAGTTTCCCCCTGGGTGTCAAGCTCTCGGCTGGGAAATATTATTCCAGGGCACACGGTTACGAGCATTGTCGAATTTGAAAGTCCCTGCCAGCTGTGGCGTCCCGTTCGTCGTCGACGCTTGCCTAGAGAAGCTACCAATGCGGGATTAAATGCAAGACACGAAAGCAATTTGCCGCGGCAGCTGCTCGACATCTGCGGATTGCATTCTGCTCGCAACCTTCGCGATCTAAGCTCGAATAGTTCTAGTACGGACGAGCCGAGTTCCGACTGGAGCTCCTACCTCCCCGATCACGTTCGCGCAGATTACACGGACGATTCCGTCCACTAGGTTTACCTGTAAATAGAAATCCCAGCACGAAAACGATTCTCGAAATAGGAGGAACGTGATGGTCCAGCTGAAAACGGACGAGATTTTTAACGCACGAAGCTGGACAATGGACTTCGTCGATCTTGAATCGGAAGAAATTTCGAGAGATTTCGAGCGATTGAGGTGGAACCGGTAGTTTCAGTTTGTTAGAGAAATAAATTGATTCGATTGGAAATTTTTAAGAGAAGAGTAGGATTGAAGGAGACTCGGATGAAGTTTATAAAATCCTTTATGTCACGAAGAAATACCAAGCGATGGAAATTACCCTCTTATCAAACGAAAGAATATTAGAATTATTTTTGCATGATAACAAAGATGACAATTGGTGAGCTCCAACATTTTTTGTGAATCTTCTTTTTGGATTTTAGATTTTAAAAAAGGATTTGGATTCAGGTTTTAGAAAAGGAGCGAGGAAACGAAGTGATTTAGTAATATTATTATTATTATTAGTAGTAGTAGTAATAGTAATATTTAGTAACATTGGAAACCCAGAAAACGATGTTGTAACAAGAGTTGTTCGCACATATCGGAATGCTATTACGAACTCACGTCGGAATGTTCTAATGGCGCGTGAAGAGGAAGTTCAAATGCGTGTGGAAACTTAGAGATTAAGCCGAGAATGTTCAGAGGAATATAAAGCATTTTAGAACGAATATTTCTCAGGAGAACATGCCAATGAATTTTTTAACTGGTCCGAATTTTAATATTGAATTGCAACGTTACTTCGCTTCCTTATTTTTCTTTAACTTTACAAATTATTCTTCGAAGGGATGAGGTTTCCGCATAAAGATATAAAATGACCCAGATGTAGAAAAAGAAGTAAAGGGAGAAGGAAACAATTTCGAAATGTCAGAGGCTCCTGACAAGTCATCCGAAAACCTCGACTTCATTTTGAAGCGCGAGTAATCACTCCATAAAGGGAACACGGTTCACCCTCGGAAGGCGAAAGAAATGGGGCGCCGTGTATGTCAATGAAACTGTCTCGCCGTCGAAAATAAAAGCGGCTGCTCATGATTTGGGACGTCGACGATAAAAATAAGTGCACTCGGAGGGTCTCGGAATTCCCACCAGCGATAACAGATTAAGTACTAAACTTGCTAACACTCTCCGGTGCAACTTACTTGGAAAGAAAACTTAAATCAACCGCGTTTCGTTGCATGTTGCTCACGCGATAAATGCTCCTATCGAATATTTGATTAACATCTAGCGATCTGGTGATCGATCCGGGATTTTCCTGATAATCGACACGATCATATTGAATCGCATACGCAGTAAAAATTCTAAAAACGTGTACAAAACGAGGAAACTGGTTACAATCGGGTTCGGTAAACAGATTGTAGGACCCTTTTACACTTTGACAAGAACCAATTATTAAGTAGCTACGATACAAAATTAGTTTGATTTTGAATACCTAAAGAAAGAAAAAAGAAAATTCATTATATTATTCCTTTAGTCATCGCTGCGAAAGTCGTTACATCATTGCGGGAGAAAATGTAACACGTAGTAGGAATTCTAAAATAAGATCGTAAAACCAGTCATTTTAACTGGTGTGATAGTTCCTAGTATTAGATTCGACCGTCTGATTAAATGTTGGTACAAATAAAGATTTGTTATAACAGCGTTGAATACTTTTAAAAATGTATCCATATAGATGTGTAGAGAAATGCATAGATATTCAAAATCTTGGATATTCTGAAAAACTGGAACGGTAGAAAATCCTAGTATAATCCACACCAAATGAGATCATCGTATGTAAGATGTTTCAAGGAAAGAGCCTATTCATTGGCGTTGAATAATGATACGAAGAACGTGTTTCACTCGCAGCAGTCTTCACGCGAGCAGAATGGAAAGCGAAAGCAGCTGAATCATACTTATTCTAACTCGCATTCGCTTCTATCTAAACTTCAACATCTTGGAGAAAAACCATGATCTTCGAAACTACTTCATATTCTTGCTAGACTAATGATGCGTTAAAAAAAAAAAAAGGAAAAAAATTGTCAGAACCGGCCTAATAATACGATTTAAAGACGTTTAAAAGGCGTGTTCTGGTCAGATTCCTGTTGAGATAAAAAAAAAGAAAAGAAAAATACGTAAAAATGCTCCGTGTCCCCAACCTAATGATCGCGTAAAATTCCTCAAACTGTCGACTGGACGTTAGATCGAGATAATCTTCATGGTAACGAGCTACCTTCGTCGGAACTTCGTCCTCCAGTACCGTTACGATGTTCCCTAAGTATAGGATATGGTCGGTCCTCTACAGGAATGCCAGCGGTGACATGCTCTCCAAACATCCAAGATCGGCTAACATCGAAGGGGCATTGTCGTAATGTTCAATCTTTCGAAAAGCTCCCTCGACGCTCTTGCGAAGTAGCGTGTTTCAAAGTTACCAAGTTTCAAAGTCCAGCGTCGAGAAGTTTCTGAACTGGTGATATCGCATTCGCGAGGAAGAAACAGAGGAAGGAAGCACGGCGCAGGAACTGAAAGGAGCAAAGGTTATGTACGGTCACGGTCAAACGACTGGCGTGAACGTGCTTAGTCACGTAAAGCTTTTCGTAGACGGATTTGTAGAGTTTCCACGTGCCAGCTTATGCCTAATATGCTCGTAATATGCACGATCATTCCTTACGACAGGAATGTGGCTACTGCTCGTAGATGTTTTGTTTCTAATATTTGGATAATTCTAGGGCTAGAGTTAAGCATTTTATCTTTGATCGTCTGTCTCAAATATTTGGTCGTTACGAGACATTTCGCACTTCATTCCTGTTTCGAGTTTTAGTATTTCCTTTCGACGTAGTTGACTTTGTTTCCACATTAGCAAATAGAATCATTAACAAAACGATAACTAACTATTTACGACCAATGATTCACTATCAGTACTGAGTCACGACATGACAAACGTATTATCCATAATAATTAGCCAGAACGTCGATTATCATCGGCTAATAACGTTAAAAAGAAACCAAACAACTGCACAAGACCTTTAGCCTCTATAAAATATCTGCCCCTACCTACTAATGCACATCCATAAAAAGGAAAAGGCTTATTTTTGTAGCACCAATAATTCTCAAATCAAACAAATCAAATAATATTCTGCACTGTAGAACCCACTCGAATAAACGTCATGAAATATATCAAAACAAAATTTACAATTCCCTAACCAATTTTACCTCCCTCCCCCCCCACTCTCTCTCTCTCTTCCCGAATCGCTATACACGTTCATTCTAAATCGGGCAACCACGAAAAGGTCAACCTCGTGTGTCGAAAGATCTCCCATTCGCGGACGAAAAAGCAATCGACAACCGATCGGCCCTCGATCGCGAAACGGTAACAGGTTCCCGAGTTTCGTAATCACGTGTTTAATCAGAAGCACGCCAGGGAATCGCGTTCGGCTGAGAATCACGAGGCGGACATGGAACAATGAGAAACGATCGCGGATCGTGGCCGCTGTTCGCCGAGTGTTCCACAGCGCGCGCTACTCGTTCCGCTCGATTAATCCGGCCCCGAGTGTCGTGCTGGCATTTCCGTGTGAAAAAGCACCCTTTTGTGAGCCACGAGAGCGAACCGGAGCACTCGGGAGCACTCGCAGGGAGAACACGATGATGGGTCTTGACGCGACGAGTCTGTAATCCTCGCATTGTCTCTTCATCGCATCTTCGTCTCTTCGTTCTCTGCCCGATCCACCCACACAACGATACCCTGGGAAATCCGTGCCTTTGTTAAGGGCTGCGCAAGATTCGGATTGGTTCTCGATCTTCTCTCAATGTTACCGGTGTATCGCCCGGAATCGGGAAATCCACACCGTTTCTAACCGTTTCTAACAGTTCCTTCCTATATACGGCGATGTCGAAACGTTTGAAGAGAGGCATCAGAACGTTGGTTCGAGATTTTTTGAGCGATCGTGGCAGCTTATGGTGATGTTTCACGATGGTTTTCTGCGGTACAGTACAAGTTGAAATATATCTATAAACTAGTAAAGTAAATCCTGAACAGAGGTAGTTTCTTCAATTTCAGAAACATCCTCTTACATTTTTCGGGTTTACATTCACCTGCTAATATTTAAAGATTTTCCTAGTCTCCGTAGCTCACGGTAAGAGACAATTTTATCAAAACCGAAACCAGTATACAGATACAATACCTGGCAGAGTTCATCCAACTGCTCTCCAATTTCTCTTACAGCGCGTATAACGTAGCCGAGCGCGGTGTGCAACATCTTACGTCCGTCCATAACCGTTACGCCGTGAGGGGCGAGAATGCACATACAAATGGCTGTCGTAATCTGGCCGCGACATTCTGCGGCTACGTCTCGCGTTACGATCCTCTTGCAGCTGGGGCGACAATAAGAAAGCCGATACCCTCGCGGTCGAGGTTATCTGCGCGACGTTTCGCGATTGTCCAGTTCTCCAGGACGCGGAATCGCGCTCGTTAGATAGAGAATCTAACACGGAATCGTCGGGAAAATCAAGAGAGTTTACTCGATCCCTCGGTTAACTTACATTACCAGCGTTCCGTATTATCAGGCGAATCCACTTGGAAAATATCGCGCGTCAGCCCCGGAATCCAGCAGGATACCCCAAGGAACGCGCGAGTTTCTGAAGCCAGCGATCTACCGGAAAGCTAAGCCAAACTACATTATCCTAAGCTTAAAAATATTTGCCTTGTTTGACGGCTGAAGCTCAGCACAGTTTAACTCAGGAAACCTTAGCTTCGAAGAGAAAACATCAACCTGATACTGTATGTTGTAAACGGACCAATTTCCCTTCCCTTTTTCGACTAGAAAGAAAGCAACAAGAACGTCCAACATCGTGTGGATCGTAACGAGGTGTTTAATTGGCTTACGAAGGATGCTTCTTCCTACTTTTATCGAAATGTCGTCGTCGCTTTAAGTTTGACCGATATCGTGGTTGAAACCACGAGAACCTCGACTTTGTGATAAATGACATTCCATAAAGAATCTAATCAGGTCTAGGTAGAGCTTCAAACCAGTCCGAACAACCAGAAATTCCTAATGGTGACAACGACCACTTCTCGTTAAATTTACGACCATCGCCACGACGATCGTTTCAACTTGTCTATAGAAATATCCGAATAATCAAGCCCTAGATATTCCTAAAGCGAAATAATCTCACCTAAAAAGCGAGCGAGAGCGTAATTGAAACACAGAAATTCGGAGATCGTTACGAGGTTGATGACAATACGCATATTTTACAATGAAACAAGAGAAGCAACAAATACTTCCAATTTTTTTGAAACTCTCTTTCACCTAGGCGATTACAGTAATTTCGAATAAACAATAGACCTACGATATCGAGCGAGTGTGATCGGTTAGAGGAACGAAGGGGTCGAAAGTGCACGATATCCCCGAGGCTGTCGATGATTCCATCGCTTTCGCCTCCGATTCTTTCGTTCGCGAGAGAATAGCGAAGTTGAAACACGTTCTTAGTATGGAGACCCCTCCAGTCTGGCGCCAAGCAATAATAACCATTCGCCCACGCCGAGATCTCTCTCTCTCTCTCTCTCTCTCTCTCTCTCTTTGGCGAGGTTTTTGCACCGAATGGCCGACCAGTCGCAGAATCCCCTTGCAACGCTAAGCAAAAAGGTCCATCGGGCCTGGTGAATCGATATCACGTCGGCTCGCGTTTGGCAAATCGTTCGAAGCAACGTGTCTGCTCGTCGCGTCATGTCCACTTCGATTCATCGGATGTTCTTGTATGAATTTCAAATTACAGCCTTCACGACTGAAAATCCAAATCCGAGTCACGCTATCGGAAAACTATGGCTGAATGACATACTACGCTGCGACATCGAGGGAAACATCGATTATTTTACAGTTGCATTTGACCGATTTCAATTGTAAAAGTTTGCTTCGTCGTGAACGATGGTGCACTTTTTGGAAGTTCAGGTAGACATTTGTAATTGCGATCTGAATACGTATAACTAAAGAAATAGGATCTAAATAGAGATTTGTTTCACCTACTACGTATTCTAACGAGTGTTATACTTTGGACGTTCTATGTGCTTTCTATACTTAAATAAATATTTTCATCGCTTCTCTGTACTTCTCAATTTCGTCAAGACGGTTCGATATGTCTCTTGAATCGCTCAATTCTAAGTAAGCGTATAACTATACGAAATGGGGGGATTTCAAAAGAAAACTGAACAATAATGAAATAAATGGCGTAGAGATTTAACGAAATTAATTCGTCACAAACAAAAAGTGATTCGATAAGCGAGTATATTACGAGCTTTCGAGAAGCTCGTGCCAATTGAGTATACTGGAATTGAGATAAAAAAAAGTGATTCTCTGTTCCAGCTGTCTACCAAAACAGATAATAATTTCTCCTTAGCGATCGATTGAATCGAGGGATGATAAAAGATATTCTCCGTCCTTGAAGTATAGAGGGTGCGCGGAGCTCGTTCGCCCCACAGTCCAGTCATCTTCGTGCAATAATGATCGTCCGAAAGCGCATATCGGCTTCAAGCACGCCCAAAGGAAACGTATAAATCCAGCGTATTCCTCCTCCTTCGAAAGGTTCGTAATCTCTTTTCGACATCGAAACTCGTTTCTTCGCATTGCATAGCAGATGCGAGCTTTTCCAGATGCCATTTCACGTACACCCCTCGCCCTCTCTCTTGCCACGTTATCTAGGGCATGGAGGGCAAGACGAACGAAAATAATGAGATTAATTCGTTAAGCAAACGCGATGACGACACCATTGGCCTCCCTCAGCCACGTGTGGACGGCAACGTTCTTTTTTCTATTCTGTTCCATTCGTTGTTTCTAAGTCTACGATTCGAAATACAGCTGGACGATGAAAAAGGAATGGATCTACAAGTTTTTGTTCTTTAAATGTAGACACGAGTGCTTTAAGATATATTAGTTCAGTATGGTAATACGAGAATGAGAGCTTTTTATTGTGTAACGATGTGAAATTCTTCTGGGTCACGGAGTTTTAGTTCGAGTAACAAAGAAAAGAGTTTCCGGTGTGTCGATGGACTTTTTTGTAAGATCCTACGTAGACGTACGTATAAAAACAAAATTTCCAAATATTCTTTCCATCGGTTCGTAGGTAATTTTATAAAATTTGAAAAGAAACTCAAGTATTCCTAACATTGCCATAAAGTATACATATATCGCCTGGTTCTTAATGATTGAAAATTTTCTATCTCCATCCAATCCAGAATCGAAAGCTCCTCCACCAAAATCAATCGATAAATCCTTGCTACTCACGAGTGCTGTCCAAGAGAGTTAACTCTCCCGATTCAAAGCTGTTAATAAAGGAAAGAAGAACGGTTTCGTCGTGGTACGTGACAGATCAGTTCTCATCTCTGCAAACAGGAATTAGAGCCATCGCGTTAACTTCCAAAGCAATCCGGTCGTCCGTGACGACCCACCCCAAGTCATCCTGACTCGGATTCTTTCGACTAGCGTGGCAAACAACGACAGACGAACGACACCTGAGCGTGGCTGACTCCGTATTTTTTTTCTACAGCCTGTCGACACGGATTATGATAATGCTCGTTCTCTCCTCGTTCCGCTTGATCCGCGAGGGAGAGAGACCGTTCTAGGGTGGATTCCCGGCACGAGACAGCCGAAAAACAGGGTTGGTGGCACCCGGTGAGTCATGCTTCATCCCCCACAACGTAGAGGCACAGGAAGAGAGGGTGAGCAGCCACGGTGACTGGTCGCCAACATCCCCCCGGTATTCTGCCTGCAGCGCCGCACTGCCTATGGGTTCCCTCTTTGCGATTGAAATTATATTTCCCTCCATCTCCGGGCATTCGCGTTCGATGCTGTCATACTACCTCGTTTCGCTTTCGTGGAAATCGCTTTAACTACCAACTCCCCGGTCTGAGTACGGATTGTAATCGTACTCGACGTTTGATGTTTCGACGAGCAGATTTTTGAGTTTGTTGAAGTCTGTTGGAGTTGATACAATTGGGAAAATATCGTAAATACGTGGATTATAGCGTTTCTCAGTAATAGTAACAGATGTTCGATACACAACTGTATGCCGATTACGATTAAACTCAACGTTTGATGTTTCGGGCAGATTTTTAAAGTTCGTCGATGTTCGAACAGAAAATTAATTATAATAGAACATAGTGCTTGCCGCAAGTAGCGATAGATTTTCACTCTGGCATGTTAATAGCCTCGTTTATTTTCTATATACACGTTTTTCCTTTTTCTACGGTAATATATCCCAACGAGTAGACATCTTCTGGAAACCGCCCACGATAGACCGTCAAAAAGTCGTCTTCGTGCGGCATTGTCCGTGTAACGAGTAGGAAAAAAGGGAAACACGAGATAGCGGGTAATCACGCGACACCGCATGATTTACCGAGACAAGGAGTGCGGCAAGGCGGTGCGATTCATAAATTATACCAATTCCGCGGAGCGATCGTTCACGATCGACGGTGAAAAAACGACGTGGCGAGCTATAAATCTCGTGGTGTAATTTGCGGACGGAAGAGTGTTCGAGAGGAACGCGTGTCTCTCGAAGCGCGTCACGAAGAGGATCGATCGTGTGTGTCCACCTTTTCTTTCGATTTTGACTAACAAATTTTCGAGGGCGAGTTTAGGCGGCCCTCGGCCGTGCAGCTGGCGCTGAATCATCCTTGGCCCTTTGGTCTGGAAGCACGACGTTGCCAAGGTTTCGAAGCGGCTTCCAGCGACTTTTATCGCCTCCTCTTATCGAGCTCGGGTCTAGGAAGAAAAAACGAGCCCGTGCCCGTCTCTGATACTGAACAGAGGCTACCAGAGCTCACGTGACTTCCGTCTTTCGTCGGTACGCTGCTGTGATAACCGTGGCGTTGCTGATCCTCGTTCGATGTATTCGCCGCGTGACCACGAGCGTCCACCAAAACACGAAACAGATAACGAACACGAGTTACATGGGTAATTAGCTTAATCTGTAACAGGATTTTTTTTTCACCGCTGGTTTGCAGCGAGCTCGATCGTTAAGTACGAGGAACGGAAGCGTGAAGAATGTTTCGATGAAGGAAATTGGATGGTTGAATGTTGCGATTTAATAATAGGTTAGATCGAGTCCATCGTAATATGGTGCGCGCATTGCTGTTTTATTCGTTACTCGTCTCGTTTCCAACAAAAGAAATCTACATATTCATCTATTTATATTTTCATTACACTATCGATCAAGCTCAACCTCGCCTAATTACCGCATATTTTCTAACCACAAAAGAAGCTTTCCACATACGACAAAAAGTATTACAATTGACGAATTAAGAACGATGTATCAGAATGAGAAAATGGCGATTACATCATGAAAAATATTTCACGAAACTGCGAAGCAGAGCGCCTTAAACCAGAAACACAGCTGCAAACGCGAAATCGCTACATTACCTCCCACGCTTTATGCAGATACCGCTCGACTCTCCAATTTCCCCTCTCCCTTTGCGCAACACACGACAGACCCTATTGATCGCAACGTTTCAAGCACATTACGATCAAACTATCGATCTTTCGCGAGCGCGTTAAATGTTTATATCGCGGCCACGCATTATTAAGCCGTGCGTACAACGGTCGCCTAGCCCCGTGCTCCATGGAGCCCGGGGCTTCAGCACCGTAATTCAAGCAGCCACTTCAGAGGCAACAGAACGGCCGCAACAATGCCCGTAACTGTAGATTCGAGGTAACTTTACACTCGAGTCCATTTTCTCGTTGCCCACTTAAGCTCGTTGCAACGTTCGCGCCCTGTCGGTCGAAGGAAAGGGTTCGTGACACGTGTTCGAATTTCCCTTAACGGCCATTGCACGCTTATGCTGTTCGACCACCCCGCGTACCAATTACCCGGAGGTAACTCGAGATACCATTACTCCATCGATGCAACGAAATCGCGACGCTTCTCCGTGAGGGTATCGTTAGGGAAATCGAGGAATCTAACAGGGACTTTGCACGCAAACGAAACACGGTTGCACGTGATTGTTGGCGCAGATTCGGTTGAAGATCTGATGGTGACATACGATAGTCTCGCTACGAAAGTTTAAAATAAACCATCCACGGTCTTCTGATAGTAAGTGATCGTAAATACGGAGTGCAGACTGGTATGGGAATATAGGTGATGAAGAGTCTGCACGAATGTTGAAGATGGAATTTTAAACGAGGTCTGGACTTGCACGATAAAGGTACGAAAAAGATCGAATCACTCGATTTAATAAACATCAAATTTAAACTTTCTTCTTAGCACGTAACTGTAATTTCTAAATTTGAAATTTCATTCTAAACTGAACAACGTAAATTCAACTTTCCAAAGTAAAGCCATCCTTGGTACGAAATATCCTTCTCGAAAGAAGAAAAGATAGTATGAAATAAGATAACGCGCAACGAACGAATCAACATTTTGCTTCCATTGAAATATTACATTCTAACAATAGTATTTTCTTCGTGCCATTCCAGAACTTCCAGATAGATCCATCAAGCGTTTAAAAGCAACGAGAGAGAAGACCTTCCTCCGCTCCAACTTCACCGCTAAAATCATAACAATTACGGCGCTGCTCGCCGGAAGGAAGCGTCGTAATAACTTCTTACTTCGCGCAGCCTCGTAAAGATTAAAAAGGGGCGCGGAGGGAAGGGTCAAGGTGAGATAAAGCAAAATTAATGGCAGACCTAAATCCCTGCCCGGTGGATCTCCGCGAGTTTGCCTCGCGGCTGGAAGAAAGAAGCTCGCAGAATTTACGTGGCTGTGAGTCAATGTAACGCGCGCAACGTCGATTTCAATTACTACCTGTCGAGAATTCCCGATAATTTTTAGGAGATTGACGGCGATCGTCGCGTGAAATAGAATCGAGTTAGCTGTACGAACACAAAGTGCACACAATTTCTGACTATCGACGTCTAATATTGAAATACTAGAGAGTGTGCTGCTTTTTCACGTTCCTGCAAAGTTCCATTGAGATCGATGCGTAACGTCGGTGTTGCCCTCACACGTTGCTGGACTGGAACGAGATCGGCGTGAAGATCGGAGCAAACTTTCGAAACGTTCCTCGTGCGTGGCGACGCGTTAAATTAACAGGCAGACTTTTCCATTAATAAAAGAGACCGCGTGTATGGTGACACGCGTTTCGAACGTGACAAACCATACGCTGTTACGTAATCGAAAATTGACGATTTTTACGACGAACGCCGTGGACCGGTTTCCATCGCGTTAGTCCACTCCAACACGCGAGTTTTTAATTATTCCTAGATTCAGATCTGCTATATTTTGTCTCTGTTCATCGAATACTATGAGAAAATACGAAATGATGTATAAAATATGGGGGCGCCCGAAAACGAAATTTAGCTAAAATATGTTGGACGATCAATTTCTCAAGGCTTAAATTTACAATTAAAGGAGTTTGTATCTCGATAAACGAACAGTGTGAATGGCAATTGCCACGCGAATCACGTACCATGCCCTCGTCTATCGAGGTGTCTTCCTCGAAGTAGCACTCGTCAGATTCATCCGGTGTAAGAGCGGTAGGAGTTTCCGGTGACTCCTCCTTAATGTCCTGTCTCCTCATCCAGTCCATCTTCAAGACTTTTGAGCCTTCGGAGACCAGACCAGTTGATGCTTCTTCTCGATTCTATTCCTTACTCGTTTCCAACACAAGATCACATGTCTCTTCTCGAACTTGATCTTGTAGCACGAGATTAATGAAAACAACCGGCCGGATTCGTATGTCGAAATGGGAAACACTGAAACGAACTACAACGACCGTTTTCCTTATCGTTTATCACGAACCACGCTCCGATTACGCGGAAGCCACTCCGCCAGCGACTGTCACTGACATTTGCCAAATGTCAAAGCTTTTCGTGCCGACTATGTAATATATCCGTGACGCTAACGAGGTGTCGGGCTTCTCTCGTTGATCGAAGCTCCGATATACCGTGCGCACCGGGACCACGGATGCACACGTGCACCAATCGTGTATGCCCCGATAACGATGAATTCCAAAAAACTTTTTCACTGTACGTTTCACTGTACGATGCGGTAAAATAATTTTGTCGGAAGAGTATAAAAACTATTTATAAAAAAAAAAAAAAGAATCCTCGTAAGGAAGTTTAGCGAAGTTGCGAAAAAAACGTTGACACGATAATCCGATTGAGAGAAACCGATCCTTCTCGTACGATAGTCACGAGTCAAACTGACCGACTAGATCTTTCAACATGAGATTCTCTTATCGAGAGGAAAAACTCACACGCTATACGGCTCGATATCCAGAAGAGAACGCGTCGTTAATACACAGAGCGTACCGGCGAACCAAGAGATGATTGCGAGCGAGAGACAGACGCGCGCGCAGTCTCGCATGTGCACACGAGCGAGCCACGGCGGCGGTGCAGCTGCAACTGTGTGTGCAGGCCGGGAATGCTGGAGGTGGTATGGAGGCGGCTTGGTGGGCGCACTCTGTCTCGTCTCTGCTGCTGCCAGCCTTTTCTCCCTCTGTTTTACCTAGACGTGCCTTGTCTGTCCTCTCCTTCTCTTTTCGACTGCTACTAAACTTTCTCTCTCGTATCCGTGAAAGCTCCATGCGTCGTTCACTCTCGCTCTTTTCAGTGAATCATCCGTCTCTCTTATGCTTTTCACCTTTTCGTTCCCTCTTCCTCTCGTCTTTCTTTCCCGGTCGCTCGTAGTCACATCATATTTTCCGTCCTTCTCCGATGATTCGTCAGACCTAACGTTTATCTCTCTCTATCGTTCGAGGCTCTTTCTCCGTTTAATTTCTTCTTTCTCCTCCTCGTAGTTTCGTCATCCCGTCTCGGTTCCACTCCAGAGCGTTCCGTGCACCTCTAGCGCCCTCTCTGTTCTCTATACGTTCTATGCCGCTACTTTTGCGCCATCTTCCTCCCACCCTTTGTTGGCCTCGCGTTTTCCTTCTCCGTTTCGTTCGTTTCTGTTTCTTTGGTAACTCTCGACCCCTCCGTCTCTCTCCCTCTGTCCATCGTTTACCAGCCTCGTCGTATATATTATACCGCGACCACGCTGTCCTCTATATTTCGTACAGCTTCCCTCCTCGCTCCAGCACCACTCTATTTCCCCCGTCTATCCCGACTTCCTCTTTTCTTCTACCGCTATACTCCCGCGTTTCTGTTTGACCTCCCTTTCCTTCACTACGTTTTCCATCTTCTTTCGCCGTGGCTTTTCCTTTCCCGTGGCTGCACGAAAAACGTCAACTATATTCCGTAGCTGGACAGAGGCGAAGAAGAGGAGGAAAGAAGACGCGTAACGAGGGTGGCCAGGAATAATTTTTTCTCTTCCTCTTTCGTTTCTTAGCCTGTGCACACCGTCTCTGTTCAAGAGCAGCATCCCTGTTCCGTTTCTCTTCCTCTCGCTCATGTCCTTCATCCTCCCCCACCAGGAACTGTCTGTCTCTCTTCAGCTCGATCCTTTCCTCCCTCTCCGCAGTTCCATGACCCCTTCCATTTCGTGTGGAGTCGCTACGAGCTACGAGTTCAGGGACGATCCGTTTTCAGTCGAGACCCTGGATCTAACGCCCCGAGGGATACCAGAAATAGCGACTTTCTTCTAGCGCCGGGGATTTTATTTTTTTATGCTTTAGTCGCGCGGGATCCACGATATAGATTTGTACGGAGAAACAAATCGTCGATAAGGAAGAATCGTTCGCGAGAAACCACCACTCTAGCTCGATATGGGTGACATTATTTATGAGATACAGATACAGCAACAATCTTATGGAAGAGGTAAGATCGGATGCTGGAATTCGTCCAGGTTATTAGCTCCTAGGTTGATGTAAATGAAGCTTTTGTTTAGCGAACGAAAGCATTCCGTAGCTCAGTAACGAAGAGCCGGATTGGTAACAAATTTATTAATTTGGATAAAAATTCTATATGATGATTATTAACGCGATCACCGATTGAAATTTTACATAAAAAATCTATAAGTACATAAAATTAACGATTTGACCTAGAATGTAGGATATTTCAAACAAATTGTAACAAATCTCGGTAAAAATCTATTATATATGGTATTTGATTAAAAGCGTTTGGAAAATATGAAATTACCATTCGAGAAACGTAAATAAATAGCAATTCTACAGGAGAACCACTCTAGAGTAATAAAATAGAGTAATCAACAGCGATTAGAATAATCGATATTCCGGACCACCCCATGAATTCGTGAAATATTACGTAAGCCATGTAAATCACGCATCGTTGAATCGCAATGGACCGCGGTACATCCCTGAACTAGGTACCATCGAGAAAGAAAGAGGGATGATGAAAATGGCAAGTATGCCACGGCAAGAACGAGGAGAAGAAGAGCAAACCCGATGCTAGGGCACTTGAAGAAGCGAAATACCCTAGAAAAAGATGGGCATAATTCACAGGACGAAGATTGACCCTCAGTACCGTAACTAGGAAATGCATACGAAAAATGATAGCCATATTTTCACACATTTATTATTGATTAATGTATAATACTACTATGTAGTTTCTATCTATTACTCGATAAATACAGATTTGTTACATAGTTAACAAATAACCACCCACTTTATGTATATCGCTATACGATCTCTTTATATGATATTATTAAAAAAATTGATACAAGCAACTACAAATTTTCCAATTACGTTTACTAACAACAAACAAAACATTTACTAACCTCTACTTCGTTTTACTTCCAAATTTTACGTATCTTCAAACACTCGAAGCACGAACAAATTCTCGATTAGCTTCGGTTACCCAAACTTTCGCACGAACTATCGTCTAATCGAATAAGATAATTCTCTTGTAAAAGTTTTCTTGCATAAAATATCGCTCTTGTACAAAAGATAAGAATACAACATAGAAATAATGCAAAATGGTGATAAAATAGACGAAACGAAAGGACAGACGCGCAGCGCCTCCGGTTAAGACGGCACTGGGCCGAACCACGAGAGAAAGGGATAGACGCAGGGAGAGACACGTGATGCTGGAACGTGTGTTAGTCATGGGTTGCCCATGGCAACCCACGCGGCTAATGTACGCGAGTACAGGCCGCGCTCGTTCAGGACAACGCTGCCTATATACGTACGGAGGGAACGTACGTATAGTATACGGCATACGTAACCCTGTAGGTTGTACTACGCGTACTACTACGCGCGTGTACAATGGAAAACGGGAGGTCAGGTTCGTGTGCGTCCACACACGTGGCCGAGTTAATTGATTTCGCCTCCTCGTTCGTTGCCACGATGTTGCCATTCGATCGGAGCACGCAATGAAACCGCGTTATCGTCGTCTACGTGCACCACGTAGCGACATCCTGACCACCGAATGGAGCCTTTCGGGTAGAAGGTAGAATCATACATGATACATGCAGACATTGGTAGATGAAACATAGTGTATGATATCGAGGCTGGCATTGAACTGGAAAACGATAGTCTCGCGTTCTCCTGCTTCCTGTATATACATTGTATACGTATGTATGTGTATTTGCATTCGCTTTTTTCGAATCTCTGGACCGTGATGATGGTATGGCGTTCGGATGTTATCGATATTGAAATATCATGGTTGCCATTCGATTACTATTCCCTGCTTTTTGAACAGACATCCAATTTTTTTATTGATTTGAAAGCAAATAAGATTCCCCGCCGCACCCAATCAACGAGGAAACGCAAGATTCGTATAAATGTCCGTTCCTCTTTTGTTCGTTAGCTTTCGGATCGTGTGTGTAATCACGTGCCGAGATAGGAGTAATTATCCGCGGGTAGAGAATCGAGCTCGCGTTTCATTTTAACACGCGAAGAATTCGGACTAGCAAGCGCTGCAGCGAGGAGAATGCAGTCACACCGGCAGTTGCATCCTGGCGCAATCGTGCTGTGTGCACCAATTAACAGCGCTCGGCGCCGTAATCTGGGATACCGTGGTGCATGCAAAATGCATTCTACCAGCCGCACACTCTCGCCGCTGCTGGACACGGACGATCGTTATCGCTTGATTATCGGTCGTTGGTAATAGCGGCTTTCCAGGAACCGCGTCAGGAAGAAGGCTCTTGATAATTTAGCTTACTGCGATCGCTTCGAGAAAACGGGAACTGTTCTCCTGATTACGTAATGCGCTTATCAATATCGTCTTGTCCGGGGATAAAGGGAAAGCCAATGTTCGATTTCACATTTTATCTCATTTTATTCCATGAATAATGTAGTTTTTTATTTTACACTACTTGAATAAGTCAGCCTCTAGGGCCAAGTCGAACCACGACTACCGTTAATTGAAGCACCGAAAAATAGTATTAAATACAGAAATAAACCTTTCAAATGACTCATATCCCATCTCTTCATAGCAAGTTCGCGTAATTAAAATAGCTGCTAAACGATTTAAATTCTCGATATAAATTATCGAGAAGTAAGGACCGTTAACATAAAATCAATTATCAAGCTACAAACCATTTAATCCGATCCATTTCTCACGGTTCGCTATTAAAAATGGTCATATCGCGAATGATTATCATGTCCGCGTGACACCTACAAGGAACAACGAGCCCATTTCTCGTCGTTGCATTATCCTGAAAACTCAACCAGGCCACACGAACGGCCGCGAACACATATACAAGAACACAGATACGAAGCAACGAGGCTCTGCGCATAAACGAAACAACCGATCGGCGAAGAAAGGAAACGCAAAGCGGGACACGGAGCGAGCAATTGTGCATTAAATTGAAACAGGCCACGAGTAAAGCGTTCCCGTGGCATTATGCTCGGGCGTCCTATGCGTTTCGCGCGTATCCGAGGGTTGCTCTCGCGCGCACTCGCGCGTCGATACGCGTAAGTCATGATTGCCGGTGTTCACGGAACGACATGCTGCCCATTAAACCCCACCAACGCTGCCCGGGACGAGTTGAATGCACCTAGAGAAGCCCGACCTCGCGTTTCTCGAACGATCTGAGCGACCATACGCGTGGGAGTTTACAAGAAATTCGTGGCCCGGACGAGATAGGTGCGAATGGAAACAATGTGTCGAAATCTCCGAACTCTTCTCACGGAGCAGCTTCACACTTGTATCTTTCTCCCGATGTGCTCGTTCCTTCGCGACAAGTTGCCAGGTTGGTTCGCGTGTGCCACTTTTCAGGCGAGCTAATGCGCTTCCTAGGTTCTTCTCGCTTTCGATGCCGACGGTGCCGTTCTCGCGAACGGTCTACGCTCATGTGTCCCCCGATATCGACAATATGGCGGGTAGCTGCAGCTCGTAGTAAAGGTACTTGACGGTATAATGATCGGCATTTTCAAGTACAAGCGAAGAATGGACACGATTCGATGATCGTTCAATGCGAAGCTTTGGACTGCTACACCTATCTGTTTCACTTATATTTTGTTTGCTTTTGCCAATTTATGTTAAGTATCATGTAATATAATTTATAACTGAGTGAAATTAGAGAAAAATGTTGATGAAAGATTCATACATCTTTGTGTTAGTAAAATATTAAGGGGTATTTTCCAGCTAAAGTTTCGAATTCGCAACATTTTCTACAACAGCTTTCTTCTTTATCTTAACCTCAAGCCGACATATTTAATCAACGTCAACGTCAAACAACCACGCACCGACAAATTTAAATTCAACCTACAACTACTCCCAGTGAGGAGAAAAAAATCACAAAGCTTCGGAGACACGACGTTAACAAATCCCACGAATTCGTCGGGTTGTCGAGAATCGTGTAAAAGAGTTCTCCGGGAGAACGAAGAAGTACGTCGTTAATTTTTAACCGGTGGTGCCGGTGCTGTAACCACTGTGACTGTTCCATGGAGCTGACCAGCTCATGGTCTGAGTTTCGGACCTTTGAAGTCGTCGGCTGACGCAAGAGGCAAAAGTTCATCTTGAAAGATTTACATCTCGCAGAGCGGGAAGAGGCGAGGTATGAAGCAACGACTACGAGAGAGAAAGGGGAAAAGGGTAAAGAAATAAACGCCGCACGAGCTTACCGAGGCCAAAAGGGTCCCTGGGAAGCGGAGGCTATCCCACGACAGGACCTTAGCGTTCTTTCAGGATTACCTCGCCGCTGCACTGGCCAGTCAAGAAAACCAACGAGATTCATCGCGTTCGACGTAAGATATCGGAAAAGGAGAAATTGGAAAATTATTCTCTTAGAATTTATCGAAATTACATGCAACGATAACGTATCATAGAAGTTTTTCCAAGTCACCAAAGCCACCGATTATAATCGATTTCATAATAAATGATCCCAAGAGTTGTACCACTTTGCACACCAATAAAGCTATAGATCTCGATCCCAAGAATTTCCTAGCGTGCAGATGGTCGTATCAACTAGCACGAATCGAGCGTAACAATTCATTACAGTTCATTGTGTGAACAATTTTTCTAGAAAATACCAGCAAGATCGTGTAGCTTCTGCAAAGAACGCTAGACAACCGCGCTCATCGTTTTTTGTTGTCCGAGTTTAGAGGCGAGTTTAACGAAATATGGAACCATGAACTCGATAGTTTACTGCGGCTGAGAATTCTGCAGCAACGTAGATCGTGCCTCGTCGCCGGTGTCGCTGGGATTAAATGGAATACCTGCACCGACCACGCCCAATGAAATGCGCATGTGAGCCCGATTTAACCTCTCTTAGAATCGTCATACTCGTTCGCGAACCTTTGTGCAGTTGTAACAGACTTACGCGATTGTTCCCGCGGCCAAGTTTACCAGAGAGTTCCCCTGTAACACGTACGAACGCTGTTGGACGCTTTTTAATGTTTCTTTCAACTGTGCTCGAATTTTTCCTCCCGTTCTCCACGCCGGGAAACTGCATACGTGAAACGGAGCCTGTTGGAACAGGGTGAATAACGTAAGTTAAACAGAGAACGCGTTTCGTTTCCTCTTTCGTTGGAGAACGAAGAATAGACGGCGGAAAACAGTCACGTTTGAAAGTCGTAACATTTGAATTGGAGCCTGAAATCTAACGTAGGAAGTCGTACGCTTACGGTTTTATAAATAAATTTAATCTATGTACTGTTCAAATCAAAAAATTTGTAATTTGAAATTTTACTCGTAAATAGGGTTTGAGATTGAAACGCGATACAAACCTCCGAGTTACAAAATTTGGAACTGTGAAATTTTATTCCGAAGTTTTAATTCTAAAGTTTGAAACTTAAACTTGAATTATACGAACCTGAATAATTTAAGTACAGATTAAAGCTTAAACGCTCGTCCACGAGTTACCCTCTGCGAACGCCAAGATGCAAATTTTTCATATGCGAAATGTCGAGACTAACGAGAATGTAACGCAAGAAGAAGCGCCGGTATCGTTTTCAGAGTCTCTGTCCCGTTCCCGGATAAAGTAACGTTCCTGGAAACTAGGCGACGCCAATAGTCGAGGGAATTCCTTTCAACGAGCCAACAGAGAACAGCCGGCACTTACAGCATCGGCTCTAATTAGCGGTAATTAGAAGAAGCTTCGCGGACGGCGCCACAAATTGAAACCGGCGTAAACCAATCTAGAGGATGCCGTGCGAGGTAAAGAACGCTCCAACGAATCGAGTCAAACGAATCGCCGGCCAGTAATAAAATTGCATTTTGTGCGATGCCTCGTTTCGGACTAGACTTTCCGCTTTGCTCTAATTTCGTATTTTTTAAACGTTTTTAAATTAAATTCTACGTATATTCGATATTGCCAGTATAGTACGTCTATTTTCCCTATAGAATATCGATATAGAACACGATGCGATTATGAAGAAAAGAAGGGCAGCGGCCTTTCTTTTGTTGTTCTTCGGCGTAAAAAGCAACGGTTTAAGAATGCGTTGTTGCGTAACCCTCGGCGACAATTGAACTGTAGAATCGCGTTATCGGCGAAAGGAAAAAGCCGAGTCGACTGGTTTAACGACGGCGTGATAACGAAATATAGGGCGCGTCGCTACGATGGAAGTTCGTCGAACCGTGGCTCGTAGTTACTGGCGTTCGTCAGCGCTAATAGAACGATCCGCGTGCTAGATCTCGCGGCGATTGCGCAATTTTCAAGGGAACGCCGCGCGGTATCGTCGAGACGTTAATAGAAGGTTACCGGAAGAAAAGCGGGAAGAAACGCATTTAGAGGCGTCTCGTGTAAATCTACGAGAAAGATCTGGGAACGGGATCGATGGCATCTGCTGCCGGTTACGGAGATTGGCAAGCCACGCTTCCCCTTAGGCGAGAATAGTTGCCAGAAGCGTTCCTATCATTATTAACGTTCTGTTATGAATTGTATAAGTCCATGTATTATTATTGCGGTATATCGAATAAAAGTAAGTAAAACGTTTCTATAGAATACAATAGGATAACCGCGAAGAGTCACAGAAGTAGAACAGTTAGTGCCGTTTTCAAGCGAAACCAAGTAACAAAAAAGCTATTTCTACGTTCGATTCAATTATTTTCTACCGCGTATATTCGTTTCCATTTCTCTAAAAATGTTCCATTCACCTGCAATTTGAACTTCTTAAAACGCAACGAAACGACATCATCTTCCTCGGATCATCAAAAACTTGTTTCCATAATTTTATAAGATATTTCCTTCATTCCATAGCACCATATACCATCCTTGGATGGTCGAAAGGAGTCGTAACAGGTCCTTAAGACCGTCAGGAGGCACAAATCGGACCGGCACGATGCGCAAGAATGCGTCGAGATATTTCGCGGGTACTGGAGTGGGAGGTGGAATTCCAACGAGAAGAGAAGACCGCGTCGAAGAAGAAAACGAAGATGAAGAAGATGAAGAAGAAGAAGAAGAAGGAGAAGAAGACGAAGAAGAAGAAGACGAAGAAGAAGGGAGGAAGAATGGGACGAACAAAAAGAGCGAACAAAAGCGGACAAGCAGGGAACGAACCGGGCTGACCGGGTACACAAATTGCCAGCGAGATGAAATCGCTTGTTCTCCGGCGCGTATTACCCTGAAGGGGTGAAAAAACTGTCCTCCGTGGATCGAATTCGATCGTTGTTCACGATATATTTCAGCCGGGTTTCCTGGTTCTATGCTCTTCGACTCTGCGAGTCGAACAAGCTATTGAAAACTTCTCGTTGGACGTTGAATAGTGAAAGGCAGTGGCGATTACTTGGCAATGAAGGCCGTTGAAAAAGTGCTACGGCAATTATAGAAATCGAGTCGAGACCGTTTCCCTGCATTTCTGTGGAAGAAGAGAGGTGGAGCGAGGTGAAACACGTACCGCAGAGGTGTCGGTCGAAAAACCTTAACGGAATTACGTTAACCAAGTCAAGCAACAAATTTTCACGCTGTTAGAATTTTGTTTTGTCGAAATGGAATCTGTTTCTTGCTCGTGATCGATTTTCTTGCTACTCTGAAGCCAAGAGAATATTTATAACCTTAGCAGGTAATTGAATTTTGATCATATTATTCTACGCAGACAATATCGTTTATGCGAATTCGTAATTTTAAGCACGCGATTAAACAAATAGAACGTAAATGGAGATTTGTTTCCTCACCAAAATACCATACCGAGTACCTTAGTTTTGATCAATCACAGATAAATTACATATATTGCGATGATGAAGCTGAAAATAAGTAAAACGATTCGATACCGTCATGGAAGATCTGGAAAGGGAAAGAGGAAATTTTCTTTTCTTCTAATTTTTCCGTGCGTTCTATTGGAAGAAGTTTCAGCTTCGTAATAATTGCAAGTCGCCAATGACCCGTGCTCGAATGGAAAGCGTTCAGACACTATACGACCCTCTCATTAATGCTGCAAACAAACGAAGAGCAACGAGCAAAGAGCTTAATCCGGGACAATACCGGAGGCCGCGGTAAGGGAATCAGAGCTGGCCGGTCTCCGGAGACGCCGAGCAGATTTCTTTTCGTAAAAAGACTCATCTCGCGAAGAATCCTGGTTTTACAGCGTTAGAAAGCTCATTCGGATCGCGTTGTTTCAACGGTATCCTTCATCGCTCGTCTTCTCGTCAGGTAATTCTCTCAAGTGGACAAAGAACAGCTCGCTTTCTCATTATCTTAAAAACCCTTTCTGCGGTATTCCAACACCAACGTGCTCCTAGCGATCCGTTCGCTATCCATCAGGTTGGACCGCGAATTCTATCCCGGCGACGAAAAGCCCTCGAGAATCCGTCCGGAAAAAGAGGTCGGGACGACAAAGGATTTCTAATGGACGGCCGAGCACCCAGAGGACGCCTTATAAGGCGAACATCTCGAGAAGGTGGCTTGCACAGCCTCCTTTTGGTCTTTCTTCTCTCTTTCCTTCTTTCTCTCACGAGTATCTCGTGACGACTTCTGCGAGTGGTCGCAGGCGCCTCTCCGTGGCCGGATTTAGACCGAAAAAGGAACACCGGGAGTTTCGGGAAGACGACGACAAAGACGATGAACACGATGGAACCGGCACCGAGCCACCAAGCTCATCGTGACCGGATCCCCTGATCCACCGATCGATACCATCCCAGCCCCCCTCCCCCTCCTTACTCCGTATTTTGCCCCGAAACGATCGTGTAACCAGGAATCCATCGAGCTTCTTGGAAGACGTGCCGAATTTCTGCACGATGCAACGTGTAGCTAGCCTCGTTGCCTCGTTCGCCTTACCTGTTTTAATCTTTTCACATTTCTCGGACGCTTTTTCCGTGGTTAAGTATGTTACATTGGAAGGTTGTTGGAGGTATGCTGGTTCCTCGAGCACGAGCTTCGTATTTCTTTACTAGTTTCTTTATTAGTTTTGCAATATGTTTTTAAAAGAAATAAGAGTTAGAATATTTACACGTTCGTAAGAATTCTTTCAGTTTGATTTATATCGTTGTTCTGAATATTTATAATTGGACCATCGTCCTATCGGTGGTGTCCGACGAACAAATTAATCTAACAGAACGTTGAAATCGTTACAATTCCCAACCTCAGAAATCCAACAAAGTGTAGACAATGGCCCATGAATCAGCTGCAAATCAGCCGACTCCCCTAAATGCGTGCAAGTTGCTTCGACTGGAAACAAGTAGCTGGATTGGCAAAGGCCATCAGGAGGGTGTTAGCCGCGTAAATCGCACGATTAGGATTAGCCGGTATCTGAATCGGCAAATCGACTCGAATCGTTGGTCGATTTGCTCTCGCCTCTGGCTTCCAAACAAATCGATACCACCTCGAACGTTTAAACACGCTTCGATCGCTCTTGCAATCGTGTCCGGGCACGGCGTCGTAAATTATGCAATGAAACGCACATGTACACGCCAGTCGGACTACGTCGTCGCGTGCATACATATGTAAACGACGTAAAGCGTTCGAATTCACGTATGTAAATTGGAAAAGACGGTTCGAGACCTTTGAGGGACAATCGATTGGCCGGCTCCAGGCTTCTTATTGTCGGATAGATATGAATACGGAGCAAAATGCAGGTAGACCTAGAATATAGCGTTCCTTGGAATTTTCAGCAATCGATGAAACGGGATGAATCATCGAGAATTACGATTCCGGGAATCGATCGACGCGTCTTCGATGAATATCTTATGTAGGTTATGTAAATTTAGAGGAGCTGACCTAACTTAAATTGATAGTTTTCGGGCTGAAGCAAACTTGTAAGTATCGTAATTTTGTTGTATCGGAGAAATTTTAAGCGTGTATGAATTTTAGATCACGACCAGACTGCGAACGTTTATGCAAATTTCTCTTTTCTTAAATCCGATTAAAAAAATCGAATCTAATCAGAGATTCGTTTCAGCTACTAATTATCATAACGAGTATCACGCTTTGGATATATTGTATATTTTTGTACATTATGTACATTCTACGTATTGGTGTAACATTAGACGACTTTTCTACAAATGCTTTATTTATAAAAAAAAAGAAAAGGATTTTTGCATACAGAATACATCATAAAAGTGGATAAAACGTTATCGTCTACTTGCGTTTAGAAAGATTGCTCTCGTAAATCGATGTGTGTTTCTGAGTGGAACACGATGTCTTTGAGTGGTGATTTTACTAAATTTATCTAATCGTCTCGCGGGTAGCAGCTGTTACATGGTCGAAGTCGTTTATCCATGTTCAAACAGCTGCTTTCGAACGATGGAAACACGAAAGAGTCATCGATGTTTCGAGGATTGATGTAGAACTATAAAGCACACCTGATCCTAGATCGGTGCGACATTCAAAAAGCGCAGTTTCGATCTCGTCAAACAAGTAAAACCAATTCTATACGCTACACATGTTAACATTTTCGTCGTATAAAATTTGTAAATTAAGAGATAATCCTTCGTATCCTTTCTCCAAAGAATTAACAAACATTTATTAACCGAAGCGTCATTTCGAAAAAAACGATCTATGACGGATAAATCCAGAGTACCGATTAATATTTCGATGATAAATATCGATGAACCAGGACACCGTAAAGAACAACAAGTCGCGAACCAAATCCTTCGCTGTATCGAGATCGACTTTATTGCGATAGAAAATAGCGCGACTCATGCCGCCACGTAGCAGCGCCGAGTAACGAATCGCGACACAAGATCGCGCGCGTTTATGGCTTACCGTGTGCAGAAGATCCCTGAGATGCGAGGATCGAGCCGCCACCCTCGAGGACTTTGTTCTCCGGACCGTGACCAAACTGCCCTCCTTCATCGACAAGATTCTAGGCATCGTATTGGATCTGACCAATCGATACTCCTCTCCTGGATGCCTCCTCTTCTTCCTGAACGTGCCGCACAACATTTTCGATCGATATTCGCTCGTCGTTTAAAAAACAAAATAGTCACTCTGTTCGAGGATCATCGATCGAATCTCCCCTTCGGATGAGAAAAAAGAAGAAAACGATCGATCGAAGCCTCTTTGTAGATATTTGGGCGATCGTACGTCGCCACGATTCCTTTCGCTCGTGTTTTTTAACCACGAGAATATTCACGAAACGTACGTCGTTCACCGTTTCCTCTAACTGTCCGGACAGGTTAATGCCACTGTCGCAAACTGGTCCTGGAGCGAATTCACGTCCCTTTAACCGGTTGCAAACGTGCTGACTGATACGCTCCTGAGATTCCTATGTTACATCCACACGGACACGAACATACACACAGAGGCACCGAGGAAACCGAATATTTTTTCTCACTGCTACAGCAGCATGGCGCCGCGTACAGATTCCTGCATCTATTTAACTGTCTCCTCCGGCTTCACTCGCTTAACCAACCCTCTTCTCGCCTCTTTTATTTCTCGATGCTCTCTTCTGCTCCTCTAAATCGTGCTCCCTCCGCTTTCGGCATCTCTTTGCGTCCACCGTGCCACTCTCTCGGCTCTTTCCTTCTTTCTCTTTTCTCTCCTCTCGGTCTGCTTCTCGCTCTTTGCACGCCCTCCTCTCTTCCCCGACAGTCGACCGACCTCCTTCGCTCTATCACGGCACCCACGTACTAATTAACAGCCGACGACGCGTACGCGACGTGCACGTCCCGCTCCACGAGCGAGTCTGACGCGGGATCGGGGTGATCGACCGGTAAAAGGAACTGGTCGGATCGATCTTCGGATCGACCGTGACGATCGCTCGAGTCTGCCTCCGCGGGATTCACAAATGGGTACACGGCTTTAAAATAGTAGCCTTTTGTCACGACGACTCTGCAGACACTGGATCTTTCTCCGACTTTGAATCCTCTTCAACAGGTCTTTGATACTTTTGATATTCGATGTTCTTCCTCGTACGAGTCGTTTCTTTTTATTCGTCGATTAAATTAATTCATCCTCTGATCTTTCTTCGTCAATGGTCTCTTACGGTTTCAACGATTGCCTCGCAATAATTAGCTTTCGTTGAGAGTCGAACACGAGTCCTTTGCGGTGTCTGTAGGTCGTACGCAATCTCAGGCGAGATCTTTTCCGGACGACCGATTTTCTCCACGGGTAATCAGATCTCGATCGCGTACACGCGGTGATGCGTTCACCTGTTGTGTACCAGCCACCCTTGGTGGATCGCTCGATGCTTAATTAACGGAATCTCAGCCAGCTCGAGTCGCAGTGAGAGCCGAGAGTCGACTGAAGGCATAAGGCTCCGGTTGTGGTCGTCGAAGGAACCCCACCACGTTGATTTCAACAACACCCGGCACCCAGCCCGACCGGACGACCTGGTCGCGTGGCGCTCGGCACAGATACGCAGTGTTTCTCAAAATCCTCTCCTTTTCGTTCTTGCCAACCGATCCAAACCACCGCAGTTTTCCAATAAATCTCGGTTCAACGTCGTTGTCTCGGTTATCTTTTCTAGACGACAGTTTACGAGCTCGTAAAATTGTCGTTATCCACGATCGAGTGTATTTTTAGAAATTTCTCGATCAAAACACAAGGTTTATGACATTTTTCGTCAAATGTTCGCCGCTCCTTTTTCTTCTCTAACGCGTTAGCGTAGATTTTCTGATATCTCTCGCGAAATTTTGGAGTTGCTCTGCTCTCCCTTTTCTTTCTTCCTTATTCTTAATTCGCGACAATCAGGAATTTTGTCGTGTCATCTTCGAAGATGATCGATCAATAGACGTAGTCGCAGAAGCACAATCGCGAGGTATCGATATCGCGAATCTTAACCAAGTTCAAAGATCCTTCTTCCACCGATGTAGACGATACAGCTCGTTCCATTTCCTCTGAGAAACTCCTCGTTACACAACGAAACGGTTCGCAAGAGGCGCACCTATAGGCGAGATAACCTCCAAGGACTAGTTGTACGATACAGAAGAAAAAAAGAAAGAGGAAGTATCGCGATACGGGTGACCCAGTTTGCGCTCTTGAATTTCAGAATAGACGTTCTTTCGTATTTCAAGGACACATTGTGGCGGTGTCGCCAACCATACCATCTAATTCGCCAATCTTTCAGCTTCTCTGCAGCTTACACCGTAACGATCGCGCAGCTCAAATTTTTCATCGCGAACCAGATCTTCGTCGATTCATCTTTACCAGGGATGTCGCTAAGTTCTTGAATTTTATGTGTTTGTAGGAAATTCCAAGGCACAGATACTCTTACTTTGTACATTTTTACATCTTCCATAACTTCACGGAGATTCATATTCTAATAATCGCTGGTTTTGCAAACTTTGCTGAAAACGAGAAAACCAACGCGAAATACAAAACCGAATTCCCTGTATCTTCCCTTTTACATCTCTTCGTTCTTGGTTACGATTAAACAGAATATCGCGGAAAAATGTTCCTCGAAATCTGCCTCGGCAAAGATCGCGTCCAAATGGATGTAGGTCAACTGATTCAAACTATACCGGGGACATCTGTCAGCTTGCGTAACTCCGCTGAATATTGCTATTAATTTCACGTTCGCAGGCCTTTTTCAAGCGGGAATATCTGTGGTTTTCTCCGCTCGTTTCTCGCGTCCATGGAAACATATTATTTTTCTGCTTCCTACCGGTGATCACTGCTCGTTGATCAAAAGCATCGAGTGCTTCCTGTCACGAACCACCGCAAGGACGAAGATTCTCTTCAGCCTGGAATCTTTTTTGTGGCACGAGCCATGTCGAGGAAACTACCGTGCCAGGTATTTCGATCAAGAATAATACTATTTATTACCGTGTGTCAAGCACAAAGAATAATCGTCGATAAAATTTGTGTCGTAAGTATCCAGACATTTATGAAGCGTAATGTATCTACGATACAGGTCCGATGTAACGTAATGATAATTACCGGTTGTATCATTCTCTTGTCTTATTTTTACGTAAACTGTTAGTTTCTCCGGATTAAACGAATCGCGTAGATTTCTACTCTCGTATTGGGTCCTCACGCCAACTAACAAAAAGATACATTTAGAAATGGTAACTACCGGTGAACCTCGTGCTGCGAGACTAATATTCTACGTCATTCCAGGCGATTCGATATCGCTTCGATTACGCGGAAAAAGTAGCGGAAAGCAAACGTTCGCTTCCTAACTTTCGCAACGAGAGCGATCAAACGAAATTCGAGAACCCAAAGGTGTCGTAAATTAACGAAAGCACGTCCCTTCCGTTCGTTCGTAGACATTGCGTGTAACTCGGTACCAGGCAACGAGCACCGTACCTTTGTACCGCATAACACCCAACGATTCGATTATTCATTCCCTCTGTGAACGTATTTCACCGTTGTTTGCCATTATCTTTTTTTTGCTTTTCCGCTTTTTCCAATTGTATCGTGCAGTTTGCACGATAACCGTTCGAACGCCACGAATCACTGCAGAAATTTAAACGAACGATACCAAATGCGACGCGATCGCGTTTGTTTCGTTTCGCGTCGAAAATTACCAATTACCATGGTAGTGCTGTTTTCTTTTCTTCTTTTTTTTTTCGTTTATAGCAATTTACATAGATCCGTCGATTAGGTTGCAGCGAGAATTAAAGGATAATCTTGCATCGAGTTGACCACCATCGTCACAGCCACCACCATATTGCACTCAGTGACTAATAACACGTTCGAGTGGCCGATAAATTTGCATCAGAATCAGAATAATAACGAACGATAGCCAGCGTGGGACACAGCACCGAGGGCGTTTCAACCCTCGCGTCAGGAAGCGGATACGCAATTTTCGCGTGAGTCAGCGCAACCCTATCGAAAGAAACTCCACGGCCATCTTGAATTCTCCTTGTAGATCCGATCGAACGCGATCAGCGTAATTCGTCGTTAGGGCTAATTGAATTTCACTCGGCGAGCTATTGGAAACCGAAGAGACGTTAAATTTTAATTACAGCCGGATTATCTGACGGCTGCCTCGCTCCTTTTCACCAAGGAAACGACAGGACAAACGAGCGGCCTGTAATTAATCCATTAATCCCGGTGGCCTTAAACAGTCGGCCAAACGACCAGTGGAAGCGTCTAAGCTGCGTTTTCTCTGCAACGGAACGGCCGTTGTACTTTCTTTAATGAGATTTCGTATTTCATTTGACAGATAATGTATGGGAGAAGGATAAGAAACTTAACCTTTGCGCGGCGATTGCAAGGCATCTTTTGAAACGGTCGTGTAGTGTGCTCACATATTTGCGTGTAGCATAAAAACGTTTCCCAAAGGAAAATTATGTTTCCTCGTCTAATTAACGATACTGAACTTATTCTTTTTGAAATAACCGTGCAACGTGGTTGAAACTCTGTTCGAGGAATATACATTCAACGAAGTCGTAAAAATCGAACTGGGAATGGCCTGAGCAAAGACCAAGCATCCAGTTCTGAACGGTGATCGTTACTAAAATTTCTCGGTTCGACGAGAGGAAAATCTAGTAGGAGTTATCACGCGGTAGAACTAGTCACCTACTTCCCTCGGATGAAAATATCACGCGGGAAAAGCGAGCGGGAAAGCGACCGAAAAAGCTTCGAGCAATTACGCGATCGTCAAAACACGCGGTGTTCCTTCCGAACGAGTCGTTCAGCTCTTAAAACTGGAACGCGATTGTACGCTCTTTAATTGTACCGGTAACTGCAATTTCTCTTGTCCTGACAATCGCCCAGTTGTTGCGTTATCGCGGCGGTTGTTACGCCAACGATCGTTAGGATTCGTAATCGCGAGCACCTACTACAACTCGCACAAATACGCTTGAGTAATTACGCGAGCTCTGAAAAGAACCAATTGCTCATTGAGATACAGGAAAATATCGCGTTTGTTGTTCAGTTTCGTTTGCAATTTATTCTTAATGTTTATAAAATTCCGACGAATCAATTGAAATATCTTCTACGAGACAGAAAAAGTGAAATATCGTCAATTAATTTCAGTACTAAACTCTATAAAGCAACGAGAATAAAATATTCAAAGTTTCCAAAAAACTTTGACGTACCATAACTTCGATCTACCAATCGATCATTTGCTTGCTTACTGCACAACAGGATCAAGACGATCTTCGCAAGTAAGTCTCACGAATCTCGTGAAAAATTTGAGAATCCCTGGATTGGTGCAGGTTTTACCTGAGGGATACGCATGCGCCGCGACCGACAGATGTTTCCTCCTCGCCAACTGTTGCACGCTGCTGCGACGAGAGACGATTCTGCATCTGATTTACCAAAGAAAGAAAGAAGACGAGAGAAGAAAGGAAGAAAAATCTCTCCATCTTTCCTGTTCTCCTCTTGCCCCACGACATCCAGTCGGACGAGAGGAGTCCTTGGAACAAGAGAGAGAGAGACGAGAGGAAGAATGTTTCTTTGTCGAATCGCCATCGAAAGGAAGCCAGGAGAAGCCCGCACGACGGGGTGGACCGCCCCTATTCACAAGGGCAAGAACGTAACCCTTATGTCGTTAAGACCCTGATAGATCCTGACGATAAGTTCGCGTGGTAGACGAGACCTAACCCAATGCCGCCAACCAAAAAGTGAGATTTATTATAGCTCCAATTCCCTTCGCTTAGGCTCCTGATGCCTTTATTGTTTGTTTATTGTCCATAATTCCTCGTGGTAGCAGTTGAACCAGACAGCTAAATATTCCGCAGTGTCGTATACTCGCATACCTATGTATCGAGAGATCGAAGGTGTCGGGACGTAAAGTGCACGGACCAAGTTATTTAACGAAGCTTCCTGGAACCGAGATACCTTCGGTTGTTCAACTCTCGCGTGGAGTTTTTCCTCTCTTCCATATTTTCTTAACAATTTCGTCTATATTTTCTTCTAACAATTTGGTCACTTTTCAGCGAAATATCATAAAGATCTAATTCCGAACCTCTGGATATTTTTAGATGAAAATTTATTCCAGATGTTCCGATATTCGTACGTTCGGTGACTCTACATTTTTTGTTTTATTTGGATGTACATTACAATCAATTCTCATTGAGAAACTCTCTACATAAACCAGAATCCATCCCTCGGTCAAGACGGTTACCAGCAGTACAAACGTAATTAGTCGGACCGCGATAATCCTAAGGAACGATCATCAAACAAAACGATTTTGCTTTATCGTCAAAGCCCGTAATTGTACTAACGTATTTTTCACGTCCAGACGTTCCTAAGGGTTATTGTTCAATAAGGTAAAAATTGGGAAAAGCAGATTTGTCTCTTCAACGGTCATTTCTAGCCGCAAACGACCGTTGATGAGACGACCAACACCCATTCATAGCTTTCCTCATCGACAGCATCGTCACCGAACGTCACTGGCTTTTCATCCGTTGACCAGGCAATACGTTGACTGATCTTTCAGACTTAGATCAGTCACCATCTGTTGACTGATCTTCATCGATCAGTCATCAATTTAACTTGTTACTTACACTTCGCTGAGAATACATCTACACGCACCACGTGTAACTACTTATATCTACAAATTTGTTGCAATAAAGTGTATACTGTAACCTGTTAATTCAGTATTATAATCAGTTGAACCATCTCTACTATCCTAACCGAAATAGCGGATCGACCGACTCGTGGCGTCGATTATCAAATCGTAACGGGAATTTACGACACCCGTTGGCGCGTCTCTCCGCAAACGATCGAACAGACATCGAAACTTCTATCTTATACATCTATCGAATAACCGGAAAAATCCATCGTGTTCTATGTAAAAATCGCAGCTGAAAAATGGGATTTCGGCCACGAGAGATCACCGTCGATTCATCGTGCAATGATCGGAGAACTCGTCAAGGAATCGTCGAGTTCCATTATTCTGTCGACGACGATCGAGCAACGGACAAATCAAAGTCAAACGGAACGGGTACCGGGAGAATAGCTTTGGAAGAAGCTCGTTAGAAGGGGCCACGTTGGCAGACAGCGTCGTCACCGGTATCGAAACGAGTCACGATTCACCTGCTCGTCTCGTGGACTCGCCCCTGTGCAATTCGCGTTACGGCCGCGTCGGTGAGATTTATCGCGTACGGAATATCGAGTGGCGAGGGTACCGGCAGTCCTTATTACAGCTTATTAAGCGGCAGTAAACTGCATATCCATGATCCAGGAACCGGTCACGAGCGAGAAGCAAGATCTCATCACCTGCTTCTCGTTCCGTCCTTCTTCCCTTCGTGCTATTCCTTCGTACCATCCTTTTTTCACTTCTTTCAACTCAGTTTCTTTTTTTCATCGCGATCCGTGGTGGCGTAACTTCTCCAAAGACTATGAGACACAGTGTGTGAGCTGAGTTACGCGCTATGCTGACACGTCAGAGAGATGGAAACCCAGTCGCCAAGGTTCTTATAATTCAGAATTACATTTCTTTCGTGAAAGGAAAGAGATATGGAAAGAATTCAAAAGATGAACAGATATTATGTCAAGAAGCTAAGATGATACAAGATCATAACTGTACGATAACGTTGTTAAGCACGAAACGATCCAACTCTCCGAAAAAACAAATTAATTATTTTTAATAAAACCACGGTTCTCAACGACAAAAATTCCATTCGTAAACCAACCCGGTATCTTCGAAAGTATCAGGCTCCTCTCTTATCGAAACAACTTCGCTGATCCACGGATGATCGGATTTTCGCGAATATCGCTCCAACTTCGCCGTATAATCCGCCTTCATGTATATTATATTTTCGATGATGTTCAGCTACCTTCCTCATCCAGCCGGATCCCGAACACCTACCCTCTTTTCTTCCTTGCCTCGTGCTAAACCACTTCCTTTCTTCGTCCAACAAACTACGTTTCCTTTTTGTCGTAAAAGATCTCGTTCCTGTTGGCCGACCGTGCCACGTTCAAATCTCGGCCTTCGTCGAGGGGGAGGCGATTGCTTAACGACGCCAACCACCTGCCCCGGTGAAGAAGAACACGTGCTGCAGTTACGAGGCAGCTGCAACCGAAAGGACGAGACTCGTACACATACGCGACGGGACAGGCTTCCCCTGTTCCGGAGGTGTCGGGGTTGAGAGTGTTGAGCCTCGGCAATACAGTACAGACACCGAGCCACGAGGATGAGCGCACTTAAGACCGCACGTCATTGCTCGCTTCTCGAACCTTCGATTCGTCTCGAGAGTCCTCTCCCCTCCTTAGACAATTCCGCGAATTCGTTGCTCGTTTCGTTATTAGTAGCACTTCTTTGACGAGAGATCGTACTGTAGATGGAAAATTAGAGAAAATGCAACAGGGATTTAGTTGGATTTTTGGGCTTACGATGTTGTACAGAGTACCCCAATTAAAGCGATTACTGAAAATAGCTCCGACGTTTCCTAATCCCTGATTGCTATTATAATGAATTATAGAGGTGATCGGCGGATTACGAATTTTTATGCAAATTTATTAAATTAGAAAAAAAAAAGAAAGAGATAGAACCTAACCGGAGATCTAGTTTATGTCCTCAATTTTACAAGTAGTACGCTTTGAACGTTTTATATATGTTTCTTATTAATTGACCCATAAATAAATATTACGGACCAAACACGATGTCAAATCAAAACGACGAACTTCGCATTTAAATGCTAGAATGCTCAGCTATAATGGATAACACATTGGTGCTAATCTTGAATCTCCAACAGAATGTTCAATGTAGAATGATCGCATAATGGAAAAGCTTCGTGAATTTTAAGCAGAGCTAAAGAGATCCTGGAGAGTTCTGTAGTGGTAGTAGTATTTCCAGTTTGTTGCACAGATCTCGAAAAAGATTAGGAGAGGACAGCAACAGATGGTAGACGGGTCGCGTGTCTGATGCGAGATAGAAGTTTTCTATTCCTTCGATTTTCTTTCCTACCTACCCCCGTCATGAAAATGGAAGTTCGTTTGTGTCGATACTCGAGAGAAGAGTTCGGTGGTCGAAAAACTCGGACAATTACCATCGATTTTTTCCATCCAGCCGCTTACCTTAACTTACAGTAAACTGAGTTTTACACGAAGTGGAAAAATCTAGGTATACCCGGATCGTCTTTTGAAGATAGTAAGATTTTTATTATTAGCAGTTGCAAACACTTGCGTAAAGGGTGATTTCGTTTCTCTGGGCTACAAAGTGAATCAAACCAAGGATCGCGGCATCGGTTTCGCGCGATGCGGTCACCTGCAACGAGGCGCAGTGATAACGGTTCGCCTGACCCCGAGGCTGACGAAAACAGAAGCCTCATCGAGACGCGGAAGAGAGGATCGCCTTACGAGGATACGAGGGAGTTTAAAGCAGACGAAGAAGACCTGTCAAATTGCAGCTGCCTCTGGGCACGTGGGTCGAACCGCTACCTGGATTATTCTATACACGCTCGGTCTTCCTTTACACGCTTTTCTCTCTGTGTTGCTTTCTTTTCACGCACAACACTCTAGCCGTGGTCAAAAACCAATAGAAAGGTCTAGGTTTCGAAACCAGGTGTTCCAACTCCGCCGATGACACACCAAATTGTTCTTTTGAAACTTCTATTCGACAATGACACTCTAAGCTTCCTTCAACTGGACTGGAAGTAATAGGTAACATAAATTAAAGTTCTTAATTCAATATGAAAATTTAGAGTCGTTTTAGGAAAACTTAGGAATATTTTCTTTCTCCTTGAAGATCCTTATGCGGATGCTAACATTTATCAAGCATCTTGGTCCAAGCTTTAGCCACACGCTAAAGCAAATTTTCTCTTCACTTAGCCTGATGTTCCATCGGTATGATTTAATTCGATTAATTTTTTCATAGGGAGATTGCCGGACAGCGCACATTGGTTCTAAGAAATTTTTTCGTTCTATCAATGAAATCGCAGGGAATTAGAACCGGATATAGCAATATCGAGGTACAGAGGCTCTGGTCGCTTAACAATGCTAAGAAGAGTCGCACGGATGCGGATACAACGAAGCCCGCATACTAATAGCCAGCGGAAGTCCTCAGACATTTGTCTATTTTATGGTGGATGTACCTCATCATTTGGTATAACACGATTCTACCTTTATTATGTCAAGGACTAAGCGATGTTGTGAATACGCTGGCAGCTATCTTAACTAATGATCCATTATGATCAGTACAATTTCATTCAAATACGATTACAGGGAATAATTGCGTATATTGATAGAAAAACGGATAAAAAAAAGACAATACGAAGTCTAGGAAATGCGATAATTTCTATCGACGATTTAATTTTATTTTACCAGGAATTAATTATGTTTAAGTGAGAATCACAGGATGCAAAATAAAAAATTTAATTAGATCGCAAGAGAAATTGTAAATTCGCGACTCGTAAAAGCGAACCATTTAGATTTCATAGAAAAATATTATTATAAGCATAATTTAATTCTTATATTTTTTATATAAATGTTCGAAGCTGCATTCGCGCCACACGTATTTGGATTCCGAAAGATTCGAGCGCGCTGAAGTGGCGCTCGTGCAAACTTTACTGGCGGTGGATAAAACAGAGAACTGCATCGAGCCGGTAACATACTCGAGGAAGATAATTCGGTATACGCGAACCAGGAAAATTCGAATTTGAAATATCAGATCGCGCTAGAGCGAGCTTAATAAAAGATAGATATGAAATAAAATAATTAGTGTCGTATAAAGTAATGAACTGTTGTAGTTTAACAATTAATTAATCAAAATAAATACGTCGTTTTATCGTGATATATTCGAGCGAACGTAAGATGCTCGCAGTATTTTAATTTGTAAAGTTCATTTAATAAAGTGACACGATAAAAATGAGTAATAACGACAGAAGATTAGTCGTCTCTCGACAAGAGAAGTAACAACAATGATATGTGGAACATTACAATTAAGCATTGTGTTCACTATGGAGAGGACAAATTAACATCGTTGTAGTTTCATCTGCATTCTCGGAATCCAATTGTGCAATTCGCCGCTCTAGAGGGAAATCTTATACGTGACGTGCAACAGAATCATAAAACGAGAGATACAACGTACACGCACGCGTGCATCGACGACCGTCTACTGTATACTCGGTTTAACAATCTTTGCTGTTCCAATTTACCGAGCAAAAATATGTACGTTGTCTCCAGATACGTGATAATTCCAGAAATATTTCTCCGTAAAAATTTCCAAATAAATTAAAAAAAAAAAAATAGGAAGATCGTTATCTATTTGAAAGACTAACGATGTATCAAACACATGATAATTTATTCAACACAGTCGAGAAAGAATAATCAACCAGAAAGAGGATCGCTATACAGTTAACAGTTTTCTATGATAATAATAAAGATTGCTTTTAAGATAACCATTAAAAAAATGTATAGATATCTAAAAAATGATACGTATAGAAATGGATTGCGATGAAAACGATAAACAAGTGGCAAACGAATCCAAACACGATATCGAGTTACTCGATTCATTAATCAATGAAACCGGTATCCGGACAATTCGAAAAAATATCGGACAAAAGGTCTTGCCTCCCTAGTTTTCAATGATCGAACCGGCAAACGTACTCGAATATTGGCGAGTAGCTTGTGCCGGGGTCACCGACCACGCTGCAACGTTATCCATTCCGCGTTGCCAGGTTATCGATCTGTGCAGAGGCGCCTTGACCGACCTCCGATGCACCGCCAAGTGCAAGTGCAAAAGCTCTCTCACCTTTCCGCTCTCGGACAGGAAGGATCCGGCGCGCGCATCGCGCTAGACAGATAATCGAACACCTTTCCGTACTCGTACAAGCACGCGAACCATTGTTGCACACGCAACGCTATACTTTTGTCATGGATAACGCTACAGCTTATCAAACTTGTCGAAACGAAAGATTCCAAACGTTATCCTTTGCGATCAAATTTGTTATTTCGTAGGAATAACTAATCTTGTCAAACTCGACCTACGTACACCTGTCAGATTTGTGAAATATTCTAGAAATAAATAAGTTGCATTCTCATTTCGTTCTATTCTTTGTCAATGTCAAGTCAGATAGTTCTACGTTCATGGAATTTAAAAAGGAATATCTCTACGGACACTGGATACGATTCTGGGACAAAGGTTGAAGTGGTAGTCTCGATCATGTTGACCATCGAAGCGTAGAAATAATATGAAGTCAAACTAACAGTATTATGAATCGTGCGCGAAACATGGGTAGAACTGATTAAATTGACGTTCTGACATACTTTCCTATGCTTTCCATTTGATTATTTGTTTTGTTACAACGTCTCTCGATAATGTTGCTTCTATTGTGTGAACTTTCACCGATATTGGGTCGTCGCTCGCGATTAACCATAATACTATTGCTGTCTATTGTTTCATAATTACACGGATATGAATTATACCTTCTAGAATAGCATTCTAATAAGCGTAGGAGTAAAAGCAAAACGATTAACGCTTCAATTATTCGTAAGAAATTATAATTGTACGAGTATAGAATTCTAATCTTGCTAATATCCTAATGATAGCCTGGGAGGTTAACACACAGGTTGATGTAACTAGGGAAGCATCGAACCTGCTAATATCGAATCTAAACTGTTAATGGTACCTACATGTATGCCACGTTATAGCAACATCATGTTATATCGTTCTATTACATATCATTATCGTTTTATCCATCGAACTAATCCCATTCTATCAGGAGCTACTCAAAACGACTGTTCATTTACAGCTACGTACAAACACCTGAACTATTGCAGCGTCCGGTTTTGATAAACAGCAACGAGACTTATGAAACCACTGGATGATGGCACTAAAACTTACGACAATAGAAATAATAAAGAGAATCGAATAACCTGTTTGAAAATAAAGAAAATTCCAATTAGCTGACGCTAGACGATAGACCGATGAACTCCATTTCGATATAATCGAGAAGGAAGCGTGGATAAGCGATACCTAACACGTAGCTATCGATTTTCCGTGGCGCGGTTTGAAACAGCGGCATCAAGTGCAAGTGCAAGTGCAAGTGCAAGAACTCTTTCGGTCGTTGGCCGCGACTTCAACACGTTTAATCTATCTTCTGCTGCACGAGTGAACTGCTCTTCGTGCTCTCGTATCTATCGCTCGTCGTCGCTAAGACACGCTCGAGCAACCTTACTCGAAAACCGTTGCTATCCTAACGAGCAACGCAATTTTCACGCGTCGTTTATGAACCAACAGCCTCGATTTCCACTTCTCGAACATTCCATTACCATTTTCCAGCGAATCGCCTGACTCGCGTCAATTCGTTACTATTTCATTATCGAAGTGTAAAAATTTGAAGATAGCAAGAGGAACGAGAAGCAAACTTTTCAACGGATTAACTGCCTTCTCGCTGAAACGGAGAATAACCTCTGCGATTTTATCAAAAAGCAATACAGAAACTTCATCGAGGTTTCGTAGAAAATAATGTTCAACAAACTGCAGACCACTCCTGTCCAATTAACGGTGCAAACGATCGTCGCGGGACCGGAACCTGGAGACGGAAAGCCGCTGGAAATTCCGTGGTCGAACGGACAAAGTTCGAATCGCAATCGTTCAGCCGCGTCAATTGTCGACAATTTGTCGCTTTGCGGCTGCTATTGTACGCTCGCGATGCTCGGCCGTGCTATCGAGCAACGCGATGAAAATCGATTCGTTACGCTGAACGAGCAGATTGAAATCTCGTTTTCATTGTACGTAAGATTTATACGCACACAGACGATCCGACCCGTAAACTTCGATTCGGATCGACGAAAATTCGTGCGATTCAACGACGAAACCGGACGAATGAAAGGACTAGCTAGAAAACCGAGACTTTCATAGAACTCGAAACACCAACAACGATACGTTGTTTTTCGTGTGGACAAGGACCTATCGACGAACTATTTGGAATTCAGATTACGCGTGAATCGACGCACATCGAGCGACGTGGTGCTACAACTGGAATCGTTTCAGCTGAACGTAAATTGTCTTACGAATAAATAAATAGTTTGTCATTCTTGCTATAAATTAATTATGGGATAAGAACTACTTTTTAGAGGAAGTTTCTTCGTTAGTCGCAAACAATTAAAGCCGAATATCGTTACTCGCCAGATAAATGTAGTTAATTGGATGGCAATTAACGTAGTCAGCTATGATAAAGCGAAATGATAAAACGCGAAGTTCGCTTAAAAACTTACCGCAGTCAGGCTGTCCAACTCGCCGAGCCATTCGTTCAAGAGTTGTTCCGGGTCTGTCTCGTTGTCGCTGTCCTCGCCTTCCTCCTCGTAGCGTTCCATGATGTACGCCGTCCTTAATCCAGCTTACAACCGTAGTCTATGCGATTCTCCTTATCCTCTGTAAATACACGAACGCGACACATTGATTCACCTCATTAAATACGCAACATCCATTGGTATAATTATACGAAAGATATGTTGGCAAACGTATAACCTTCGATGCGGTAGCAAATTTTAACACTAGAACTACCAATAGTTAACACGAAGCTACTTCTACCAAAATCAGTGAAAATGACTGGTCCTTAGAAAATACCTAATAATAGAATATTTTTATATTTATTGATTTATTACTTTCCTACAGAAGCAATTCCATGTTATGTGGTAGCTTTTTGGTATTATTAATCCATCTGGGATCCCTAAACGAGGATTGACAAATTTATAAAATTGTAGAACCAGTCATTTTCACTGCTGTGGTATTTCTAGTGTTAGTATCTAGCGATCTAGCGAGCGATCCGGAATTTTCCTGATAACTGATATCGTCATATCGAATGATACGCGGTAAAAATTTGAAAAACGTGTAGCAAGTAGCACAAAATGAGGAAACTGGTTAATTGGAGAACCCTTTTACACTTTGACAAGTAGCAGTAATTTTCACTGGAATTGGTACAAGTAGCCTTGATACAAAATTATTTCAATTGTTTGAATACATAAAAAACAAAATAAAATTCGTTATATTATTCTTCTAGTTATCGTTGCGAAAGTCATTACATCACTGCGGAAAAAAAAATATAACAAAGTAGGAATTTGAAAATAAAATTGTAAAACCGATCAATTTAACTGCTGTGGTAGTTCTAGTGTTAAATCTCTCGAATGACAACTTTTACTAAATAGTATAATGTGTGCATTAAAGACCTTGAGGGCTTTATTACTGCTATTATAAACGTTCGTCTTACAATAATACATATTTCATGGTCGTGTAATTTTTAATCAAAGTAGAATTTTTAATCGCAAATAACTCGTTTCCAAACTCTAAAGCTGTAGAAAATATATCACACGTTTTAACCGATTTCTACCTAACTTGGCTGAATGGGAGAGCCCACTAACCCTTTCTACCAAACCAACTTTTTGCCAACTTCGGTCTCCTAAAAAACAGCCTACACTTGCACAATAAACTTGAAATGGTGTGGACAATAGACGAAACGAATTTGTCGTGGCGTCGGGGCGACGCGACGCGACACTCGAAATGGAATTCGAACCCCTGATTCGCACACCCCTCGGAAATCCCTGCTAATGGGCACCGGTAAACGTTTCAGAAACCTTCCCTTCTCGGACTCGCAGTCTTATCGACACAAATTGCACCGATGAGTGACAGCCGTCCGACGAGTTCGCGTGCGACTCGCGTCGAAATAGCGTCGCGCCTTCCTACGACGTACGTCGACCCGCTGGATGCATTATGAAACGCACGAAAGAAACCAACAGGCTTGACACTGACATCCCAGAGGCGGAGTTCACGTCTTCCACGCACGATTTACCCGCGACGTTGTTGCGACAGCGAGCTCGACCTGTTCGAGGGCACGATTAATCGATGATAATTATGCCTGCCAGCTGGCGCGACTGCTTCCGACTTTTGCGAGCCTCGTAATTGCGTTAGAAACGATCGGCAGGAGACTGAGCACGAGTTTATGCAGTCTATCGAATTTATAGATGCGATTGTACGAGTGGTTTGGTACAGATAGCGGTTTCCTGCGAAGTAAGTTTCAAATAGAAATAATTTTCCGAAAAATGTATACTTTAGCGACTGAGACAGCGATTCTTTAGCGATTTGCAAAAGTGAAATTTCTACGACCGACAGCTCGCATCTCGCATTCAACTATTTTGCAAATAATTTACGAACGTTCTACGAATAAATTGCGATATGTCGATACTGTGCTAAAGTTTGTCTCAAATATTTTCTCGTTCGTAAACAGCGAAGGAAACGGATAGACGCGAAACGTGGAGCAAAGGTCGGAGAAAAGAGCGTAGAAGACGTCGTCGGCGTGAAACGCGTGCAGTCACGAGAACTCGTGTCCTACTTTAGGACGAGCCGGGTATGAAAAATGAAATACGAACGACTGACCAGAAAAGCCGGTAGTGAAGGCATGAACGCGTGACGCCGACATACGCCTACCAAGGCGAGCGCAAACATTGAAAAAACAGGTTGTGGCGCCCAGAAGAGGAGTGTGACGCACTCGTTGCTCGTTAGTCACCGTCTTCCTGGGGCACGATCGTCCAAAGAACTTCACTAAAAAGTTTTTGAACTCCGGCCAAGTGGTTCATTGCCAAACTTAGCTCGTTGTGAACGGACGTTGTTGAACGAACCAACCACCGTGGATCGTGCTTTTCCATTTTGCTTGCTTTCACTGGCAAAATCACGAGCCAGAATGTTGCTGAAAATGTGAACTTCGTAGCTGCAGAGATCGACCTACTTGATCGAGAAGGGAAAATTTTAGCCGTGGAAAGAAGCCTCTTTGTGGGAAACAATTGCAATTTCGAAAGAAGAGCAGAAAATCCGGTAGTCTTTCGTACGAATGAGAAAAGAAAAATAGGTCGATATTAAAATTGTCATTCGTAAGAAATATTGTTAGACAAGAAAAGAAACTATGCAATAAAAAATCGTTGTAAGTTATAAATGGAACGGTTAAACTTCTGACGACCGTGATGTTATAACGAGGATTTTTATTATGGAACGGCCAACGATGGATCACTGTGACACACGTGAAAAACGACTGACGTCAAAAATATGTAAATCAGCTTCTGCAGAGAAAATATACGTGTATCATTGCGTCATGGTATATGAAGCCATAAGTGATCACAATCTATGTAGGATAATCTCATACTGTATCGCGTTTAAGAGGCTGTAACTCGCATAACATGTTTTCAAAAGTACGATACACAATGGTGTTTCAGTGTAACCTTCTCTGCAATGTTGCCTTGGCACGCGGATGAATCTTTCGTTAATTTCTGCAAAAGTATCTAACCACGATTTAATGTCGCATTAATTTCCACGATGGTTTGTTCTCGCGTAGGCTGCGCCCCCTGTTTTGCTCCTTAAACTGAGCTTCAATCTTCTAGAAACGCAATATCTCCCGATCAAAAATTGCTTATTCAAGGAATACGAGAAACTCAAGGAATACAAAGAGTTCAAGGAATACAACTCCGCGTTTTTACGTCTCTATGTTGCAGAACACAACGCTGAAAAATACATAATTCAAAGAAAGGAATAAGCTTTTATCCGTATATTTTACGAAAAAAAAAAAAAAACATGCAAATCACCCATAGAGTTTATACAAAAAATAGAAAAATTACAGAGGCGACTCACGATCTTTGAATTCACAACTATGAAAACGGAAAGTTGTATACGAAAATTCAAAGAGTCCGTCTGCGATTTTCCTAAACAATATCAAGCTGTTCTTAAAAGAAAAAGAAAACAGAAAAATAGAAAGAGGCAAGAGAAATTGAAACGGCGGTGGTTGCTAGCCAGAAACACACGCGAAAGGGTTGAACGCTTTCGTCGGACGGGTTTTCAACGAATTTCCCGGCAACGTTGCAAATAACGCGTTTTACGGGGACCAACGAAAGGCAACACGAGCCGGTGTTGGTGTCTCGTGACTTCGCGGTTCGCGCGTGATAATAAACACCGGAAGCGGCGAGGAAAAATGCCAGCAGCGAAAAAAACTTTCTTCTGTGGAGGATCAAAGTGCAGCTCGTTGCGAACGAACGTGCAATCTCGGGGGGAAAACTCAAAGCGGGAATCGTCGACGTGTTCGTACGTACGGGAAACTGCATACTGACGTTACCCATTTCCCCGAAAAATATACATACAAAAAGATATATATACAAAATGCAGACTGTTTTGTTCCTCGTTTCGACCGTCATATCCTCAACTGCGTATAAATGGCAGAGTTATTTTAAAAACATGTTTTTCAAGCGAAAACGTGGAACGAGATTTGCCGGAATTGAAACAGAAAAAAAAAAAAATACATGTCAGATATAATAGAATAGAATGTCTCATAAAAATAGATTCTTGGACGACGTTTTCTCGGTCAGATAGTCGTTTTAAAACGATGTGCGTCATTCGAACTGTTGAAAGACGTTGTCGACAAAATGCAATGATATTATCTTCGACCATTGTTGTAAATTGGAATGACGATCGCAAACCAGCGACAGCAATCACCTTTTCGTTGCACGTGTTGCGTGGAAAGCGACGAGCCGAGGGTTTGTTTTTCGCCGTTCTTGCGCCTCTAAACGACCACTTCAGACATCGATCGAAACGCCGGCACACGTCGTTAGCCACAAAGTGACACCGTGTGACGAGCAACTCGCTACTCGAAACTGCCGCAACCCTGTTTAATCCTTAATTGGTGACGCGTGTTATATTCCGAATGGACGTACGTGTTTGCTGGATTCCCGTGGTTCTGAATAATTTTAGCCATTTTTGTCATTAAAAAGAGTCAATCTGCCACCCAATTGACAGACTACGCAACATTATTGCGACAGGATCGTCGATAATATTTATCCACGTCGAATATCCATCATTGTTATCCCACAATTCCAAATTTACAATAAACATATAGCCAAGTAATCACACAAAGTTCCAACGGAAACTTCACCATCTCTTCCCATAAATTTCAACAATCAACATTCACCCACCACCGATGAGGTCAGAGCTGACCATCGATATTTTTCGTTCGACGAGGCATAAATCTCGACCAAACCAACCGACGCGACAGTGAAAAGGAACAACGCGGTTCCCGTGTGCGTGTAGCGGAGAGTATGCAAAGTTTGCGCGGAATAGCGGCGAATTAACCGCAGAAATCGATTTACTTCGGGCGGGGTTAAGTAACATTTTATGTAGCCGTGTACGAGGATCGAAGCGGGCTGCGTATACCTCGGCTGTAAATCAAGCCGAAGAAAGCCTACGTCGGCTTCCCAGCGGCCACACGAACACTCGACCTATAACTAATGAGCGATTAACAGTGTCGTGATAAATTCTTATTTTTGCGGAGGACGCGCCTTGGCCGCTCTATTCATTGACACACACATCGAACTGTCTTTTAATTCAGATCTGCACAGCTCCTTTCGTAATCGACGCGAGGCCGTTAATACGCGTTTGCTCGCTCGTTTGCATACGTTCAGGCGTACACATATGGCGGTAGTCTATATCGGCGTGTGAAAGTTATACACGATGTGGTTTTACATACATCGAAATGGCAATTTTACAACGTAGGCAGAGAAAGATTCGTGGATGGAAAGATCGAGTTTGAGATAAGAACGTTTTGTTTGGCAAACGCTTTGATCTTCTACTTGCGCGATGATCCGATTAATTCTTCGTTTCGCGAATCGTTCGGTTCCATTGCGTTTTCAATTTCGTCAAGATTTCACGAATACCGAACGCACAGAAGAGAAAGCAGCGAGAGAGGCAGTTTACGGACATTAAATTCCCTTTTGCCTGACTAAAATCCAAGCCGTCTCGTTACTGAATATTCTATTCGCTATACACCCCAACGGCAGAAACAATTTTGCACGCGCCAATTCCTTTTCGTCGAGCCGAAAACTCGGCTGGAGCTGTGGCGCAAACGTTTCAATGGGTCAGATTCACGAAAAACTGTTCGACCGAGCCGGAATTTATTGGATTTCACTGCGCCGTTCCGCAATTACTTCGAATACCACGGACGATCCACGTCTATGGAATTCGCTTGCGACGCGAATGATAAATGGATCTGACGTAATTCACGAAGACGATTCGCGGTCATTGGAATTCCGGCCTCGTCGCCTTCTCCACTGCCAGCAAGCGGTTGCTTTTGTCTCTGAAATTTTCCGCGTTACGTAAACAAAACTGTTAAGAGGACAATCGTCTGCGAATTTCAATTGGTCGTCGATATTCAGCATAATTGTTGTCTGTTATACGCCTGTTATACGTTTTCATTTATCCAGCTCTTTAACTCGGATATCGATCATCTGCTCTCTCGTATACGACAGTTACTGGGTATCTGACAATATTAGCAATTCGATAACTTTCGAATTGCAAATAAACCTTTGTCGTACAAACAGCTTTTACGATTTTACGAGTTACGAGATAAAAACATCGATATATTTCGGCAACACTCGGTTTATATGAAATTTGTCGCAAGACAAATCGAATCGAATTTAACATCGCTAGAAAGATATAAATTCGTGGTCACATTTCTCTTTTGTGTTTCTCTTGAATCTGTTGAATGAATCATGCGATTGAGCAATGTAAGTAGTCTACGTATGTCTACATACGGCATAATGAACGCTCGAAGTGACGGTAACATTAAATCATCGAGGAGTCAACGAGGCCTTGCAACGAACAGTTTTATGTAATACCGCTTAGAAAGAAAACCAGAGATGACTTGTTTTCTTACGCGTATCTGCGAGTATGTCATCGGTAAATATACGTGCATCGACGCTTCTAAAGCGAAGCTGTCCTCGCAGTGTTTTTTGTGTTTTGTACCGATAGAAGCGTTGATTAGCGAATAAGCGATGAATAAGAAGTCTCTTTCAACACGTTTGGACGACAGCCACGATATTAATTACAGGTGTGCTGTGTTTTATCAATTGCGATTGAAAATTGCGATTGAAAATTGCGATCGAAAGTATTTGGTCAGAATTTTCTATAAATCGTTCGATTAAGAAAATAGCTATTACCAGTAAATCCACGTTAATTGGTTAAATTGCATTGTAACATTTTGTAGCCATATCAACGATCATTTCGTATGAATATTTCTCTCTTTCGTGATATCACGTTACGAAGAATATCGACGACAAAGTGCAATAACAGCTCGATCAGAGCGAGACAATTTATAAACCGACGGAAAATTTAATTTAGCGCGTCAATGGTCGTTCATAGTGATCGACATCAACCGACAATGTTCACCAGGCATGAAAGCCTTCGTGCGGCCGACTTTTCCCTTTCGATCTGTTCACTGAATATTTTATTGCGCAACGTTTAAACATAGCGATGATAACAATGCATAATAAAAAGTATAATCCAAGCGTAAAACGTTAGTCGGATGAAATAAAAAAGACAAAAAAGAAAAAAATGATCGAAACGGTCGTTATTGCCAAAACGAATCTATTCAATCGATAAAATTCGTATCAAAGTGGAGGAAAAAAAGTCCTCGTGACTTTATGCTATCAAATATTCTGTGCAACGTTGCGTCGTTGAATATTCGATGGTATCCGTGATAACATCGTCGTATTTCAAGCGAGTCTACATGAGGGCCATAAATAACCGAAGTACGACCATCCCGAAGCAAATTGCAAGTTGTAGCAAAATTTAATTTACAGGTTATATATCACCAACGAGCTACAGATACAAGCTTGTTAGCTTTCTTTTCTTTATCAAAAAGAACAAAATGGAAAAATTACACGACCATTACACGATAAATTGCCAAGGAACATCTAATTCGATTAATACTTTGAACATAGCGAATACGCGTGCAACGTACGACTATGTTACATCCTTTAAACTTTTAATAAATTTTCGTCCGTGATCCTTGATTAAAGAACGAGATTCGTCGTTGGTGGAAACGCAGAGCATAAAAACTCTTTTTATATTTCATTTATTTTTTATATCGGTATCTTGATAGTTCGAGCGAATTAGCACGATATTCATAACATTGAACGACTCGAACGCTACAATTGCACGACGTTTGCCACGGAAACCAGCGGAGTCGGCGGAATATCAAATTTACTCGGCACGTTTCAATTAATAGAAACGCGTAATCGGCACAATTAGGCACGGGTTCCGCACACGCGAAGTAACACCACGTCCCAGCGTCTCGAGAAAAATGAACTTGTTACTGATTCCACGGACCGCCCTCTCTCGACCAAGGCAATTCTATTTCGCGCACGTACGCGGTCAGAAACCGGCCGTTTAGATTCTGCACGATCGCCGACTGCAGCTGGATCCTGTCGGTCCCATTAATTCGACTCGCGTCACACAGTTCGACCAACGCCACGCACGCGTGTACGCCAATTACCATCTCGATACCATCATGGGAAAACAATGAAGCGGTCCCTTTCGAGTCTACCATCATTGTGATACGTTGCAACAGTATGGCTTGGTTCAGTAGTTGAATCAGAAACTGGTTCAGGGTTGTCGATCGATGAGTTAACTGCCTCTGCTAGTGTATGAATTTTTTACACGCTTCGAGTATTTGTCATCGATCCTGTCGAGAGTGTGGTAGGTAAGGCTCGTGTAAAATGGTATCATTCTCGTTTTAAGACGATTATTTTTACGCTAGAAATATCGACGACTAAGTGATTATGTTTGTAGCAAAAGTACATGGAGGAATACGTAATACGCAATTTCTAAACAAATCTAAACGAATTATCAGTATATCGAAAAAAGAAGGAAAGAAGCGAAATCTACTCATCAAATTTCTCGAAATTTCTCGAACTTAATACATGTATGTATACGAAGAAAATTTATTTTCTAATCATGACAGAATAAATGATATTCCATTCGAAGATATAGAAAAGTGGCAAATGCTAATGGTGGATTATCAATCGTGTTCCTAAACGCAACTTCGCGCACCTTGTCGTCAAATGAAATGCTGCTGCCTTCCACGAGAGTAGAAGTGCATCGCAGGACGATGATAATTACCATCGACGACTAGCGGAGTGAGAGGAACGAGTTTATTTCAAGTTGCCGTAGGTATCCTTGCAAGGGTTTATCGCGACCCGATGTCATAGAACGGATGCACGGGGTCATCGGTAATTTTATCGACGCGACGGAATAATTAACGCGTGCACCAACCAAACGTGCAAACTTTACGACACTGAATAGGTAATGCTTGTCGAATCGTCTCTTCTTTACCAGTGGCTGTTTTTTTCTTTTTTTTTTTTTACCTTTTAGTTGGTGATCACAGAATATATAGAGACAGTTGCCTCGAGTCTTGAATAATAAAATCAAAGCAGAATAATTCAGGTAGCTTGGTTTTTGTACGTTAAAATTGACGATACGTGCGTTTAGAATCCTGCATACTCTTTTTATTATTGATTTGGACGGAGTTTAAAAAATGTACTTGCAGTTGCGTTAGCTTTATATCGAACTTATTGTTCGATAATAATCGTTTGACCTAAGGTAGATTCTAATTTTGTAATAAAATAGTTTGGCTTCGATAGATCTATGTCATTTAATTATATGCTCGTGTTCAGATGGAATACGAAGCTTACTTCGATTCCGCAATGACGGCATACCTGTTCTAGAATTAATTAAACGACGACTAGTATATTACAGTCGCTGCCCTTGTTCTGGAATTAACCCAGTTATGCGCAAAGAATTTTCACAAAAAGTCGTTTCCATGGATGACATTGAGTCGGTTGTACCGCTCGCCATGAAAACAGGAAGCGATCGGAGCGCAGAGAAAGGAAAGAATGCGCTCACGGTACAGCCGGTTTGCGCGTCCTTGCAAGGTTTTGTCGTGGAACCATTCGATGAAGTGTGCGAAACATAGATGCACGGAACATAGACCGAGATATCGATTGCTCGATTAATAATGTAACGACCAAGCAGGGGTGGCTTGCTTCTCGCGCCGACTATGTACGTAGCACACGTTTCATTACGTAACGCGCACTCGTCTTTCGAACTAACGGCAATAAATAGAATTCTTTGAAACTGTCGAAGGATATCGATATCCAAGAAAATTCTGAAGATTGAACGTTAAAGAATAATTATTCAAGTTGTACGTGTACATATACGAGAGATTCGATAAATCAGAAAATTGCTGTATTGGAGAGTCGTTTCGAGAGTCGAACGTGCTATCTTACAAAAATTACCTATAACAACTCGGATTACAACGTTTTTAGAAATATTTTTAGATATTTTTCAAACACTGCGAAAAATATTGTGAATGATTTACTAGAATTTGTCAACGTGTAAAACCATTGAAAACGGGAGCCTCGTGAATGTATTTATTTTTGAAGAATATCGTGGAAAACGTGTAAAGCAGTAAAAATGAAACATATACCGACAAACATGATAGAGATGATGTTTTTTGATAGCTTATCAAAGTTGTACGTAACGTTGTCCATCAAACAAAGTAGTGACGCTTCAAAGAAGAAAAATATCATACGCAAGGGATTAATTTAATGCGAGGGGTAGAAGCGTTTTGTGGTCTATGTGCCTTTCAGGTACACGTTATGAACAGCTTTCTGGTTGAAACATGCCTCCTAGGCATAACAGTGTTGAAATACAGTTTAATGGTTCCCTCTGTTGTTCTATGTAACGCTATAGTCTATGGTTTCGGTAATGGAAATGAAATACATCTCTCTCGATTACAATAATTTTACAACAAATAAATAAATTTCGCATAATTTATCGTTTATTTATTGTGATAATAACGCTGATGGTAAGATACATAAAGTAACAATAACGACTAAACTTTATCGATCGATCGGAATAATTTATTTCGTGTTTTAAAAAAATGGGTCTATGGATTCGAACGATGCTTCCAAGATTTCATACGATCACACTTTAGCCAGCTGAACAAAGATATTTTTACGATGAAATAAAACAGCATGTAGCTCGTTTATTCGAAAACAAAACTACGCATCGTTTCATTTTACGTAGCATAAAAACACAAACACGCCATCGAGTTTTCTGTCCCATCCTCCCCGCGTATTTCGAATATATTTCAACGTAATGAATGGTATTTGCGCCAAAATGAGATTTTCCAGAGCTATTTTTGTCACGGTTCATGCCGAAATAAAACGCTTCAAGTGGTTCTTCAAATGTTCAAACACGCGTTTTATTATAAAAGCGATGCGGAGGAAAATTCTACCTGGTCGTTCCCTTTTTTTAATAAAACATACGTTACGTAACGTAAAACATACGTTCTTGCGACGTAAAATTGCAAATAAAACACGCGTAACTTTTGCTCTTGTTCAACGCGACAATATCGAGTACAGTTCCATTTTAATTTAGTTTCGCGTTTTGTCTTCAAAACGTATACCACACAACGACGCACGATGTTTCCTCTTCCGTTTCCAGTTTCAAAAAGTAATTCCATGGTTTTAAATGAATACGTCGTTTACAACATATACGATGTATTTAATGTTTCTTTTGTTCCATGAGAAACAAAAGACAGATTTTATTTGAAAGTTGAATACGAACCACGCTCGATTCTAAATAATTTCAGCAATATTATCTTCGCCATTACTCCGAACATTAATATACATATTGATTCGTTAATATTGCCAGTCGATCAAACTTTTACCATTCCAAGCAACAGAGTTCAAATTAGATGCTTTAAAATGCACTCGATCGATCGACGCATCTCCATCGTGGAAAATTAACTTTCTAAACAACACCGGCGTTATAACGAACAATTACACCGGCAACCGTAATTTGTACATTAACGAACCCCAGTAGCGCGGGATCGTTTGTTAGACATGCGTTTTATCGCTGTTCGCGAAACCTGATCGTGCGTGAAGCCGCCAATTTGCAGGTATTCAGGTGGCACGTGTCCCGTTTCAGCGAAGAGTTGCTCGCGAGAAATCGATCTGTCGAGGGAAAAACGCTCGAGACACCACGATCGTGGTCGAGTCGAGATTATCAAGTAAAATTCCACGGGATTCCGTCATTTTCGACGCTTTCATCGAGAAAATGGCCATCACAACGCCTCGCGGTATCGAACCTCTGCCCGCGAAGAAAGAAAAAGAAACTTTTAACCGCCACTTTAACAAACTGCGAAAGCAATTGCATAGAATAGAAAAGGAGAACGGTTCGCGCGGATGAATCGAGGATACGGTTAATCTAATAAATACCATAGAAAATCAAAGACCAATGATTTCTCCCGTGACCGAGTCTCTGAGCAGAGAGCAGCAAACCGATCGGTTTCGATCTTCCGGCCGCGTTTCTAACGTGTAGCGCAGACCGCAAACTCGAAATCCATCGATGCCGGATCAATGAGACCGACAGCATGGATTGCTATTAACGTCGAGCTCGCTTTGACGAGTATTTGCCTGTGATGGACGCAAGATCGAGAGATACTTAAGCGGATCTGCAATCCAGAGATTAGACCGGACAACGTCCTTCAAGTTTGCCGTGGTAAACCGGGTGCAGTTGGTAGTGTTCCAAGAAGACCAGTATCTTGCATTAAAGATTAATCGAAAATGTGCAAACTGTAAATTTGAAATCGCATTAGAAACTGAAGATAGAATCTCGGAGATGTAAGAAGTTCGTAAATCTGGAAGAGATCGAAACTAGAAAAAGGGATACTGTATAATTCTTTGAATGTCTGATGCAGAATCGAACCTCGTCGAAGCGTTCCTCCTCGACAACGATGTTTACAACAACTCCACTTCCTTAAATCGCCATATTTGCGATACGTTCCGCAATCCTAGCGAGGTAATCCGACTCTGATGCCAACGAATTGACGCGAGATCGATCGAAGAATGCATTCGTCGGCGCGCGTATGTTAACTAACGCTTGCGATCGCCCAACAAATACAGTCAGCTGGTATCGATTCCTATCGATCTTAGCATTCGCGTATGTACACGCGTGCATTTACGAACCACGTAGATTGAATTGCACGCACGCTGTGCTAGCATCGATATTCTCGGATACCGAATTCTTTTAAACGTACGTAAGAAGTGCGGTAATATCTTTTAACATTTTATCTTATTAAAAGATTTTGAAATTTTAGTAGAAACACTTTGCATCTATTGGAAAAACAAGATGAAGAATCCACACAGTCTAATTTTCACATACGATATTCAAGTTACTTTCGTGATTTTACAAAAATGTCCTTTTATTAAATACTTGATTTTTGATTTTGATTATGAGATATATTTTTCAGAAAATCTAGTTTACCACATAATTATAGCATTCTTCTCATACCGGAAGTGAAAATCTGTGAATCTTCGACCAAACCCACTTTACGAAGGATACCGTTTTATCGAGCGATCGTTGCTACATTAAATTAATCTAGGTTACAACGATAACCTATTCAGAGCTACGCCGCAGTTGGACAACGCTATCGAGGAGCATCGAACGAGATACCGTGCAAACAAGCTGTCTGAATCGCGTCCAATAGGAGGATTTCCAGGCTGTTTGTCCTCGGTTTAACGGTATTCTACCTTGGAAAGGGAATGGGTGAATTACGAGAGGCGTCCCTCCACGAGAACGTTCAAGGCGAGGGATGAAAGTGATACAAGAGCTTAGACTTCTTCGAGGATTACAGACTCGTGAAATATGGACGGAAGATGAAAAGTTTAATAATTATAACGTAATGCGATATAAATCGTAACATAGAATTATCATCCGATGAAATTATTGTACGTTGTAATAAGTATTATAAATATACAATACGTTTGCTACAACGCGTTGACGTTGAGGTTAATATCGATTGAAAAATTACAGAGGATAGAAAATTTGCACGAATAAATTCGAATATTTCGATGAAACTATTTTTGTTTTTTCTTTCGGAAACAAACGATCTATCTCAAATATAATTTCATGAAATCTTGATTGCGTAAATTAAAAGGTATTTATTTAGAATGTGCTTCTATTCAATTTAAATCACAAAGTTTAAAAACGACAGATTAGATTTACAGCTCGATTACGATCAGGTTATCGCCGCTTTTAACTCTCCGATGGTGTTGCTGCATTATCCCTTAACCCTCTTAACCCTGTGCACAGTTATCGAGCCACCCCGGGCATCCCTCTTTCATGGTATTCAATTTCGTTTTAAGGATGAGTATCAAGTAAAAATTTCTGCAAGCTCCTCTTAGAGAACGGATATATTTCACCACATCAAAGAATCTTCAATTAATTCCTATACTAACTTAATTTATCGTCGTAAGAGAATAAAATTCAGTAAAATGAAATACTCGTTCAAGAGCATTTTAATTTCGTCTTATTCTAATTTTAATTCACCAATGCCATTTATGTTGAATTCTCAATTATTAAAAAATACAACTAACAAGACGTTAGTATAAAATGACGAGTATTTGACAATTTCATGACGAGGAAGATAAGCTAGAAAAATACAAGAATAGCACGGAAAATAGGGAAACAGGAATGACAGAATCCAGAGCAGAAATCTGGGGAAAAATCCTTAGGAAAAGTGGAGAAAGAACTGCAGGGTTCTGAACTAATCTCGATACGTACTCGAGGGGATGCAACAACCCCGACGAGCTGTTTCCTCGTCTCACGTAGTTTCTTCGCTCCGTGCAACGCCCTGAATCGATCGATCCTCACCTTAGTACGGTGCAATTTACTTTACCTCCCCTGGTGGAAGACCACCAAGGCGAATTACAGAGGAAAGACAGAAACATACCGAAGAAAGAGACGAAAAATGCATCGAACTCGATTCCACGATCTTTCTCTGTTGGAGGGTGTTCGATGAGTCACGCGTGTGACAACTTTCTCGGGGAGAGAAGACTAACCCGCGGTCCACGACTTATCGTAAAGGTTCCGGGTGAAAGTTCTGCCCCGTGTAACACGACGAGAACGAGAACCGATGTTCTTGGTAGGTGGTTATAACGGTACGCTGTTCGGTAAGCTACGATTTTACGAGACTCTGCCTCGAATTAATTTATTTTTCGTGATCTCTTCCGACGCACAGCGAGCGTCACCACGGCGCTGTAAGAGAATTTCCAACGAAACAAAAGTTCAAAGTAAAGTCGGGATTATGTGAATTTTGTGAAGTTCGAGCGAGCATGTAAGAATCTTTCAATTTATAGTTTACGCGTGGGTGAAAGATCACGCGATATTTTAAATGAGAGAATTAAAACATGAATTTATATTATTCCAGAATTGATACTATCGTACAATAGCGAAGAAGGATTATCACTATCCCATAGGATACGAATACGAAAACAGGATCCATTTAATAAACTCTCGCGCAGTTATGCAACTCAAACGGTTCTTCAAACAGATCATTGCCGTTTCGTATTTCGAATAAAATATTCCGTTATTTCAATTTCATACGTTACAATCGTTCCTATTCATCCTCTATCCGATATCACATAATTTCTCCATATCGACACGCGCGGTGGATCCCACTACCTCGCCATAAATAAGAACGCGTTAATAAAAACGATTCCGGTCTTTGATATCTCTACAGCTTGAAATACCATCTCTCTGTATCATGATTTTGGATCTGCCCACGTGGCGAATGTCAATGTCTCGACAAGTAGCAACGACGACTTGATTCGTAGTAGCTCGTCGAACGAGTCTCGCTAAAAGTAAACGATGAAAATCGACCGGGGCCATTTCGTAGAGCCATTTCTGACCGAGATGCGACGATGCGGCGCGCAAGAACGGTACTCGGACGAGCTGGCCGCTCAATAAACCGCGTACACTGTCGTTGCCCGTGGCAATACTAAATAATAATACGCCTGCGACTTGGCACCACCTTCGAGCAGCTACCGTACGACCGATCGAATGATTACCAACGAATTTACTCGAGACGACGTTGCCCTTTTACGAGCGCCAATATTTGAATACTCGAGGAGAGCGCTATAACCGAATTTTCAAGAATTGAAAATCCCACTCGAAGAGTGCAGGTTTTGTAACGAGATTATAAACGATCTGGCTAATTTTGTCCATATTATTTCATTGTTGTATAAGCAGGTACTTCGATTTTTATTTTAATAGACCATTTTAGTGGACTATTCTCTTTCTACCGATTGCTAATCCTTCGATTTTTATAATGGATTCTTCAATAAAATAAGTATGAATTGGAGTGAATTGGTTTGGAGAGTTATAATTGTTTCAACTGATGGTATAATTAATTAATTTAATGGTTTTCAAAAGTCCGAAGCACCAACTCGCGCACATGCTATCACATCGTTGGCAATCCGTACCACACGAGCTGGCATTGTTACGTGAAATTCTTTGCCATCGACTCGCTAAAATATTTATGCACACGAGCCACGGTGTCGAGTTTTTACCAACGACCAACATACGGTGGTATCGACTTTCTTCCACTCATCCGTTAGTGTCAATTCGGAATCCTGTAGCATCCATAATATCCGCGTTAGCGTCGTACGATTGTCGCACGATACACGAGCATCTGTCAACACGTCGCGAAAGCCAAGTCGCTACAAACACGACCGACCATCGATCTAAGAAGCGGCGTAGCCCTTTTACACGGTCATTTTGCAACGATTGAATGGGCCCTTTGAGAGGAAGACAGATCGACAGACGGTAAAGGGGGAATTCATGAGAAAAGATCGTCGTTTCGCAAGAAGAGAGACGCAATAGAAAAATTGCTACTTTTTAGATATTTTCAGTAAGATTAAGCTTCAACGTTCTGCAGCTCTTCTCGTTACTTGTTTTCAACGGAAATAGTCCCGTCGATCCGTCAATTACGAACCGGATGCGCGTGTGTCCTGTTTCGTCTTCGTTTTTTACGAGAACCGAGTATACAACTTCAGTGTCGTTCCATGTGGATCCTCCCTTACGCACGTCGGTCGCTGACTTTTATGTAGAAAAAAGAGCGAAGAGCAGCCGGGTTATGAATGGAAATATGTTAACGGTTCCAAACTTGGCATCGCCGCTCCGTCTGCTCTTTCAAACAAGAGAGAACCTCTATCTCGTTCGTTCTTTATCTCGCTCACAGTACCCGGCTCTTACCGAGTTAGTCATTACAAAGGGAAACGAGTAATTTGAATAAATCAAACACGTTTAATCGTGTGGAGTTAATCCGATGATACGTGTTACCTTTTGCGAGCGAATTTGCGTGAAACATATTATTCAATTATCACACCTTAATTGCTATACCGACGTACAATCCAAAATGCAAATCGATTATGACAAAGAGCATCGATTTTTCTTTTCCAAGTAAACATTTCCGAATCTCAAATAAATTGATACTCTTCAAGCTTGCCATTTGAAATAATTATCAAATTACTTGATTACACAGCGATTAAACTTACTAAAGGATCGTTCGATCAAAGGATTATTTAAACTTCACGAATTCTTTAAACAAATAGCGCGATGCTACGTTTTCCAATCTCTACGATCCTTCTCCTTCTCGCTTCCACGAGTCCCGTTATCTTTCATCCTTGTTTCAACCGCGTGTACCTTATCGTTCTCTTTATTCTCGTACATTTTGCATTCCCGTGTTCCCCTCCCGTTCGTTTCCCGTTCCTTTCCATGTTTCTCCCCCGTCGATCTCGGTTATCGTGTATCGCCGCCTATTCGTTCGCCTGCTTTCTCTCTCGAGATCATCCTCCGTAGAGCGAGAACGTGGCGCGCATCTCGAAAGTGCGTAATATGGCGTTTCGAGGCGCCACAAAAGGAAGAACAGGCAGCTGGTGGCTGCGGTGAAACGAGACGAGCGCGACGACTCGCAGCAGGAGAAAACGAACCAACGAACGAACGAAAGGAAACGGATAGGGGAGCTTTCAGCTTACGCGCTCCAGCTACCTCGGTTTCAACCGCGTTCATACGCCGCTCCAATCGTCGCTGTTCTCTCGGCGAATCGAATTGATCGGCGAAATTGTTTTCCACGGAAACGAATTTCCTGGATCGTCAGCTATTCTCAAAGACTAATTGCGACAATTAGTATCTGTTGGAGGATGTACACAGACTCGGAAACGTATTGGTACACGCGTAGACGATCTTTATGAGTGTACTATGCGTGTCGTATAAAGTTTCGAAGTTGTATCGGCATTTAGAATTAGCATTTTAGAATTTACCTTATAATTTATACGAATAGTAAAAAACAGTACATAGAACGTCTTTATACGAACAGAATTTAGCGAACTACGAATGAAATGCTATTATGATAATATAATGAAATGAACTATCGTCGATCGAATACACTTGTCTGATCATGAATAGGCGAATCCACTCGTTTCAGTCGAATAAATTCCTATTACAATATAAATTCCAATAATACGAACCAATTGTTCTCTGACACGGGTTCGCGCAAACAGAAAATATTCTATTGTTATATACAAATAACGTAATATTATATATATTTATTCGCTAATATTAATATCAATAACCATATACGCTATATATCTATCAGTTACTTTAATTTTTGAAATAATATTATTTTCCGCGTGTACTAACGAGTCGTAGTTAACGAACAAAAGACAAAAGGAAGATAAAGAAGAGAAGCACGGAGATCGTTCTCTTCAAAAGCTGTTTGAAACAGCGTGGAAAAATCGTCGGTAAACTCGATGAAAATTTTCATTCATCGCGCCTCGTTATTTTGACGCATCGTTGAACCCTTTCAAGTTCTTGTTTCGGTCACGTGCTCGCGAAATTCGTCCACTGCTCGACAAGATCAACCGGTCAATGGTCCACGTGTTTTTTGGCTGCAAGAATCATCGGCAGTTTCGTGTACAATCTCATTCAGCTTTGCTTTATTGATAAGCAGGCGGATCTAGTACGAATTCTTCGATGAATGCCTCGACTGTTCCATATAACGCGTACCAACTCGAGATGACGTCGAATATCGTTGGGTACGTCGTTGTGTCGCATTCTTGTCGCGAGTGCACTTCAAAAGCTCCACGCAATCCTCGTATCCTGCTTTACCTATCGATCTCGCCATTAAACACGCAATTCTTGTCATTTCGAAAGAACGATTTGGCAAAGTTACGTAATAGTATGGACAATATGGACGATATGCGTACGATAAAGCGTATTATGCAAATGTATTTATCAGGGTTAATTAAGAAACGTCACGGAAGCATGACCGACTCACGGTCACTGTTAGAGCTCAGAGAAGATCGGAAATACTTCGCGGAGAAGTCGCGTGGGTGTCGGCTGATTTCCACGTGAGTCATACAACATCGATCTGTGTGTCTGGCTGAAACGATTCTCAGGAGATTCGAAGATAGCGACAACCGCGAAACGCGATCAATCGAGAACGCGTTCCGAGTAATTCGCGGCGTTCTTGGCGCGCGATATTTTCTTCACGGTCGTGCAATAACACAATGGTTTCGCAGGCGAATCAATCAACGTTGCTTGCCACGAAGGGGAGACGGTCGGTGCCTACCATGTTTCTACATGAACTTAATTAAACTTAATAAAGATTACGGTAGCTCAGAATTGTTAATAAATGTCAGTTGTTAAGAGTAATGAGACTTACGACGGCGTATCTTTTTGGTTCGAATGAATTGATATTTCGACCATCTTTCTTCGGGATAACGGTGTTTGACGTAAAATAAACGTATAAAAAAAAAAAAAGAAAATACCAAGGAAATTTTTCTGCACGAATCGCGGCCTAGAGGATTAAGGAGGAAAAAGAACATTATTACGGAAATTAAAACGAAAACGTATCGTATTCGAGAATTTATTCTAGTGGTAAATCTTTTTTATTGACGAGATAGTGTTCCGAAATAATTGCAAATTGTACTGACAGATGCTGTAACGAAACTTCGTTTATTCCACCATATCGTTCGAAAGCTGTTAACGTTCGATAATGAAAAACGAGCGTCATTGGCGCGTATCGGCGTGATGTTTTAAAGTAATACTTACAGATAATGGTCGTTCACAAACATTTCCAGTTAACTGCTTCGTGGAAAAAATTTTGAAATATGAAAGCATATTCGAGCACCACTCCGTACGAACGAAATTCATATTGTGGATTCAGCACTTTACGAACGTAAACTATACAATACCTTTCATAATTTTTTTATCTAGCGACGATCGGCTCGCGACATACTTTACTTGAATACTAAATAGTCTAATAGTAGTCGATTAAAATAGAACACAGTTACGAATGGCAACGCGTTCGCGAATTTAAACTAACGTACGCAACCCGAGCAGCTTGTGAATGAACGATTACGATGGTACGTGGTCTAACCTTGCATACAATCGAGGTAGCTCATCGGTATCTTCTAGCTGAATGACTGAATTCTTTGTTCATGTGTGCAAGTTCGTTCTGGTTAATGAAGAGTTTCTTAGAGAAGTCGCGAAGGAATAGCTCGAACGGATAAAACTCCACGCCTTTATAATCTCGCCGACGATAAATTGCACCGTGAAACGAGCGAGTATCGATTGTCTTGTACTCACCCACCCACCCGCAAACACACACACGCACAGGACATTATCAGCAAGAAACTAAAAGTTGCGACAGAAAATATTTTACGACGAGGAACAATCTCGATTTCATGAGGAAGAAAGCTCAACGCGATAAAGATAATTTGCTTCGTATTTCGTTCGATCTTCGCGGGCAGAGTTCTGCGTTTCCGTTTCCCCGAACGGACTTGCGTAAAAGGAGGAACGAGAATTCGTCAATGAGGCGAGGACAGCGCGCCAGACGAAAAACGAAAGAGCCGAACAAGCGAGAAGGCCGGAACACGGCAATAGATGCGTCGTACGTGGACTATCGTACTCGAGTACCGACAGTTTCCACTTCTAAATATAGGATTTCGATCGACTTACCACCGACTTGACGCCGTGCGTCCGTTCGATATCCGGTCGTTCTTTCCATAGCTCTAACGTCCATTACGACCATTGTTATACGATTTACATCCAATTTCAGAAACTGATTCAACTACTTGCACAGCGCGTATCGTTCCGATTAATCCTATCGTTTGTATGCTGTGATTAGAGATTCGTACCGGTGTTTCTTAAGATGTGGAAACACGCATCGAACATGGTAACGCCGCAAGGTGCATCGACCCTGAAATCAATATTTCTATTAGGCACTGTATCAACGTCTGCTTGCGGACGCGCGTTCCAAGTCCTTGTTCCTGCCGCCTCTCCACTCGCCTCTCCACTCGCCGATACACACCCCGATCGGCGGTGTTTCACACCTTGGTTTTCGCTTTGGACCGCGTTGCGTTCGTACGAATGCTCGTTGCGTGACGAAAGTTACCGTCGGACTTTGAACGCGGCCACAAAGTCATGGTTGCGAGAGAAAATTCTTCGTCAGGCTAGACCGTTGACCCCTTGCCCGAGCACGCACGCAAACGGAACGATATTACGTATATCGAACGTTTAACGAACCGATCTTGATAGTCATACCTTTGGCTTATACAGAACTTTGTTAATTATAAAACTTTCGGTCTAACAGGTTATTTCGCTCTTAACTACTAATAATTATTTTCCAAATCGTTCGTTTTGAATTCTTGGCCATTTTATTACGCCTTATATCGAAGGATTAAACGAAACAGCCTAACTTTTTCGTCAGACAGCAAAGCGTTAGTCGACCGAACTATCGTAGCATATCGATTTACACAGGAAACGTGCAAGAGTTGTTATAGAACGAAATACATTCTTCGATTTACGGAGAATTAGAAATTCTTTCTTGATCGACGTAAGATTTCCTCTCGGTTAAATGTGAAAGTTTAGAAGCTGAAGTTTCTCGGTAGGATTAATAGAACCGAAGTTTATTCCAGTTACCGAAGCAAGAACTTCCTAGTCTGAATCGTTGGTTGAAGAACAAGCAATTGCGTTGACTCTACGGTTTTCTATGCTTTCGTCCAAGTTGAACGAATCGCGAGCAGTCCTTTTGCAGAAAGAAGGGAGAAAATATTTAAAGCGTATAGAATTGACGATATCATCAAACAACGGTATAAATTTTGAAACTTATTCTATCCGCTAAATCGCGAAGTCTCGTGTTGTCGAGACGAGAAAATAGAACGAAGTAAACGTAAAGTGGAAAGGGTAGAGATCAAGCGATACGATAGCCAAGAAATTTCATGGGGGATTATTGCTTTGAGTCCTCTGGCTGGCAATTGATTCAAGATAATCTACAATTACACGTAATAGTTCCAAGCAAACACGTTGCAATTGAAGGTCTATTCACCGAATGTAGGTCACACATCGTCGTTTCCTACGATCATCGGGTTATTCCCTTTCTACGTCTTTTCAGCCCCAAACAACTTAACGGGTAAAAAATCAACAAAAATAGACTCGTCGCATTTATCGCGCACGATCTTCGATTTCTATCTAGTCTGGAAATTTTCAGCGAAACCTACCATAAATAAAGCACCATACGAAACAAACCGACCTGTCCACTTTCACTATCTACATATCTCTCTAAATCTCTAGAAATTGAACAACGAGAACAAAAATCAGTCGATTCGAGGCATCGCGCCACCGTAGTTTCTCAATGAGGAGACACGCCAGGTTCCATTCAATTCGCGTAACCTTTCCAATCGAAGATTCAAAAAATGCTCGTATGCTTTACGCGTCTACAAACCGATCGATTTCCCGATCGCGTTATTCAGACACGGGGACTGTGAACGCAGCCCTGTGATCGGCCGTGAAACAGACTCGACTCGCCTCGATGATCCTTCTCGCTTCGTCGAGAACGCAACAACGCGCCGTGTGCTCGAAACTGTGTACCATCGCCGTGTTGTGCACGTGTACACACAGATACGCGAAGTGCGGGAGAGATATCGGTGCCCCCAGGTAATCCCATCGACTACGTCACACTATTTCCGCGATATGCATACCTATATATCCAGATTTCCCGTATACCTCTACACTACACCGACACATACAACGCGAGATGTATCCTGCACACACTCCGTGTATTACGCGTGTATATAAGTCAGTCTGTGTACATTGCCGGTCTGCTTGTAACTTCGACCCGATATGGACGGGTTGAAACAGGATTCACCGCGTTCTACCATGCACGTAATCATGAATCTTGCCCCTGGCTTCTCACTCGCTTTACTAGGCACCGCGCTGCTTCCGTGTCCAGCAACGATCAAATTCGAACGCGATCTTTAAGGCCGGGTTATAAAGCGAGTTTCTTGAAATTGTAATACTGCAACTTTGTAATTTGTAATTCACCACTTCCTCCGAGTTTGCGCTTGTACGTTCTACGTTAGAGCCTTCGGTATCTCAACTCGAACACCCTGGTGTTCAAACGTTAGCAAACACGTTAATCGCAAGAGACGAAAGCTTTATAGTCGATCGTAAAAGTTGAACGAAGAATCGTGCTCTTGGATCAAATATACATCGATCAGAGGAAATGAAATTCAACGAGTCGAAGATAACTGATTAATCGATTCTGTTAAAAACAAGCATTAATGACACGATACACGATATAGCGTGAAGGTAATGATGGATCGGCAAAACGAAGCGGAAAGACGGCACACGTGCTTTCTGCGAGCGGAAGTCGATTCGAACGTGCGCCGCGAACTCTCCCCCGTTGGCATCGCGAGCTAGCTGCCTGCTTACAAAGCGCAGAAAACGGACCCGAAGAGGCTCGATGTATGGATGTGAAAGGAATGGAGAAGCGCGAGTGAAACGGAAGAGCGAACTTTGCTTCCGGTTCGATCTACGAGACGACGCGACCATTTTATTCGATAAGTATCCCTTTCAAGTGTTGCGACACCTAACGAACCGTGTCGGTACGCATATACCGCTCTTTCAACCAACAAAATAATCTGAAATCTAATCTTCCCAGATTTGGTCATTCAGAATAACGACGATAACCCAATTCGAGGACTGCTTCTCGAACATCGTTCGAAACTCGCTTCAACCAAGATTTTATCACTTCGTTAAAAGACGTTTTTCAGGTGTGTTATCTTCTTTGCAAGATTTAATGGTTTAATAATATCTCTCGTGAAAGAGAACGAGAACGATTATTTGAATTTATACAAAATTTGTTAAAGTTATAGGCCCCTCGTATTCGCTATAGTCCCATGTTATATACGTACGTAAGTATCATGATTATAAGATTTAGTTTCTAATGACAGTCTAGTCACGACACGCTCAGGAAACAATCACGATACTTTCAAGCATTATTCAGTGCTCTGAAACGTGACAGAACGATGATATAGTCCATTTAAGACAACACTAAACGGAGCACCGTTTGTAACGTGCTGCAGTCGTTATCGCTATAGCATTATCGTTAGAGTAAATCCAAGAAAAATCATATTACGTCGAAGCAAACATGCAATTAACTTTATCTTAATCTTTCGATTTAAATTCCTACAAAATATAGATCATTCTACAGCTATGCAGTATCGCTATATGGTATAGCAAATTTTTCATAAGCAAATTGCTTCTATTACGATAAAAAAGAAAAAAAAAACGAAAAAAAAGCGACAAACAATGTAACAGACAAAATATTGAATTTTTACGCCTGCGTTATTTTAAACCGCACTGCCTATTCGTACGAAACATTAGCGACGCAAAAGAGGTTATTCGAGCTGTAACTTATCGCATAATTTAACACATTAACGCGTAGCTTTACGATGTATGCAGACACGAATTATGTACTTACAGTATCGTACAACTTCGTAAGTGTGAATTCTTAATTATAATTCTGATTGTAAATACGCCATAATTTATACTATCCACCAACGGTATTACATCTTGTATTATGAACTTAAAAAATATAGATTTCTTTAGTAGAATATGTAAAAAACTTAGAAGACGCTAAGTTAATAATGATCCCTAAAAAATCCGCAAAATTTCTATAAAAAATTACGAATGAACCATTTTGATTAATCGGATCGTAAAGTTGATATTAAACGATTAAAAACGCAAGACGCGAGATATAAATGGAGGGAAGAGGCGCGTTCGCAGAATCGAATCGTCGAGTCATTCTTCGAATCTTTGTGTTCCAACTTGGAAACGCGAGATGCCTTCTTTTAATCTCAATCAATGTTTGGTAACATTCCTGACCATATTTGGCTACCACCGTGGCCCGTTTATGGGGTCCCATGGCGCAAGAAACCCGCGTCTCCGAGCGTATTCTCGTAGACGACCCCGTGACCAGCTTTTTTCCCAAAGATATATCGCGTCAGATTATTCCCATACGCGACGAGGAATCTCGAAGCGTACACCGAACGGCCAACAATATCGATTCAATGAATTACAATGGCGAAACGGCCCTCCTGATAAGACTCGGCATCCACTGGACTCTCTTTCTTGTCTCAATCAACGTTTCGAACGGTTCCACTCGTAAAGGAAATTCAGTGATTTCGTCGATCGCCTCTCTTGAATTTATAACCTTGTCTTCGCGATAAAATTCATGTTTGGATGAAATTTGTACATTTTATGATTTTATGGAACCACACGCACTTTTAAAAGACCAAGAACAGAGGTCGTGTGTGCATTTTAATTTTTTTCAGAAAGATATTCCAACGGCTAAATAAATCACGAATGTTTTTCAAGTGCATCGCGAATATGTTCATGCATGCAAATTCATATATATTTCGATGAATACGATTAAAGACCAAAAATAAGTAGATAGTATTCTCCTGTCCAATTCTTTATTTCATTCGTATATAGGTACAACGTGTATACAAGAAATATATACTTTTCTTCTCTTATACCACGTTTATAACTCAGGTTTCACACCTTTTTATCACACCTCGCATTCTCCACCGAAATTCCCCTAATATTGTCAGAGAAGCTAAACACCAAACAAGGTTTCAAGGTAGGAAATATCTTGTCACGAGTCGGCGAAGGTTTTCCCCGGTAGAAACTCTCACAGAAACACCAACAAGCACGAAGTGGGTCATTGTTGTGGCGTGCAAGGGGCTAAGAAATACACAAGGAGAGGAGTCAGGGTCGCACAGAAGATTGAGAAGGATCGACGATATCTCTGGGCGTTCACGTATGTACAGACGAGTCTATATAACAGTGGAGAACGATCTCGGACAACCTGCGACCAGGCAACAGAATGAAGGAAGAAAATAGAAGGCGAATAAGAAGGAACAGAGAACGAGGAAGATGGACCGTTATGTCGTATGTAACTGCACTTGAAGCGCATCGATCGTACGTTGAGTGTGTACGGTAATCGTATATTCACGTAGATCGCTCTTATTTCGCGTATTACGACTCGAAGACAGTCGAAATTTTGATCCCGAGCCTTTTAATTAAGTCGAAACGAGCAACTTGCTGTTCCTCGTCGGAAATATCTGACAAATATCTGTGGCTCGTCTTGTTCTAACGAATGTGGACTATTTCACATATTTCAGAATTATTTGATACGATCTAATAAATTCTATATTTTCCATCTCGTAACATAGCGTAATATAAGATCTTGCCGAACTGAACTAATAATTTTCAGCACGTTGCATCGTATACATTTTAAGATTAATCTCAAAGTTTGTAATGCAATGTCTAATGGGATCTTATTGGGCGAGAGTATAGGCACGTTCTCAATCTTCGTGTCCATTATCTCGTTAAAATCAATTCTTTCGGAGGGTTTCAAGTATGCTCGCCGTCAAAACCTTACGAGAATGTAAGCACGAGCTAACGAGAAGGAATTCTCGGCCGGGAACGTAATTTCTTCTCGGACACTCGAGATGATACCGCGCGCGGGCAAAATTGCGCGCCACGCTGGATCACGAAAATGGAAATCGCTTTCGAAACACCGTGAACGTGGTAATTAGAGCTCGTTCTCGTACTTTACGACGCCACGTGAGAGATAAGAAACGAAGGAGAGAAAAGTTTCTGGCGCGCAGTACCGGGTCAATACGTTGCCTCGCTCTGGATCGTTTAACTCCACGGATGAGAGCGCGCCATCGAAAAATTCGACTTGCAAATGGTCCATTCGCGTTGCATTTAGCTTGAATTTAACCGCTGCTCCGCTTCTATGCGTTATTTTCCCTACGTCCTCGTGTTCAGCGTATAAAATGAATAAAAATGAATTAATTACAGCGGAACATTCAGCCCTCAAACTTGTACGTTTCAATGTCAATCTTGTTTCCACAAGCTTTTTAACGTTTCAGAAATTACTTTATTTTACGTAAATTTTAATTACAACTGTGAAATGTTTCAACTCACGTTATTAATCATTGATCACTTAGAGGTTACCATTTGCAAAAGAATCTCTCGAATAATTTTTTTATTAAGAAGAAATTCATTGTATATTCAAATCTCTTTCCATTAACCTAATTAATTAATCTTACTTTTTTTTCATTGACTACAGCAGATAGTTTATCGTTTGAACGCTACCGTCCGAAGAAATTCCATGTAAACAGTGTCCAGACTCTGACGAAGAACGTCCCAAAGTGATCGCACTTTCTACAGCGAGTAGTTCAATACCAATTCGAGAACAAGTATTCTCGCGTGCCTGAGGACTGTTTGCCGTTGACGTCAAATCGCTGCAAACAAATCGGGAACAATGCGGCGCTATCGCGAGACAAGCGCATAATCCTCGGTAACCGCGGTCGTCCGGCGAGAAACGCGATCACAGCTCTGTAAACTGCAAGTGTAGTACAGATAATATAGTTTACAAACGCAACTCTGGCCAAATAATCGTCGGATTTTATCAACTGCCGGTTCATACGTCGGACATAGACGAGCACGATTTACCAGGTGCGAATAAAACCGGTACTTAACCGACTTACAGTTAGAAACACTACATTACGCACACTACCGTCCAAAAGTTTGAGCAGTATCTGCACTATAGATTCTATGAATTTTAATAGAAGATAAGATAGAATTTTGTTATTTTAGAAATTTTTCTAGACGAGGATCTATATGGAAATAGAGGAAATTATTTTTGGTACCTATAGCATTAACTTTATTACGATTACATTGGTTAAAATTAAGTTAATTAATTAGAAGTGATAAAGTTACTCTAGTATACGTACAGATAGCAAAAATAATTTCAAATTTTCAATCCATACAGTACGATATCTAATGAATTTTTTACCTACAACGAAACCAAGTGATAACTCGCTCCGTGTCTGACTGTTTCAACTAATTCTACTTCGATTCGTTGACTCTGCGCGGATTGAGGACCGAGGACGCCTTGCAAAATTTTGCTTCTGCGAAATTAGTGAAAAATTTTTGTCTAAATAGTGTTTTGCTACTCTGATGCATAGATATACTGAAACAGATACGAAAGCCTGTTCTAGAAAACAAATAAGTTATACCGTATAGCGCGTCAAGGAAAACAGGATATTTATACACGTGTATTAAGTTGATACGGAAACACAGTATCTTGGAAGTAATGAAAAACGAGCTGTTTTGTAGCGATATTTTACAAGCATAAAACAGTAATACCGAATACTTTCTTAATCCCAGGCACTGGGGAATTAATGAAACATTTCGGAGACTATTCGAGAAACGCATTTATCATGCAAAAAAAAAAAAAAAAAATAAAAGGCAAGAGCGACAGTGAACGTGCAAGAAACATCTCAAGAATTTATGCACTTGACGTCGTAAACGAACGGCTGTTCAGCCGCAGAACTTAAGAACTTGAAAAATGGACACTTTGACCCGAGAAGGGAAAAACCGGCAGAGAGAACGTAAAGTGAACCATCAAACTCTACATTCGAATTTAAACTAAGTGGAAAAAAACTTGCAACAATAATACATTATTTATCGGAATAAGTTTCAACGCTCACGCACAACACCGATATTTCATTGAGTATCAAGGATCTAACATATAAATCGTAAAAATTACCATTATCGACCGATACATTTATTATCGTCATTGATTCACCATGAAATACGAACGAATAAAAAGATTGGTTCGGTTTTTACGAAACTTCGTCACGAATCTACAAATCAGAGAACACGCGAGACATATTCGTGGTACAAGCAACCTGGTCACTGTGAGAAAGAATCCACGGAACAGGACCACCCCGTGCTCGAAAATTCGAAACGAGTTTCTAGCTTCTCTGCAGGTATCATAAATAACCACGCTGTAGTCACACCCACGCGAAAAGATTCAAGACCGCCGGTGTTTCTAGAGACCTAAAATGGCCGGGACCAATTTCGGCTCCAAATTATATTCTACCGAATAAATTACCTTTGAAAATTCAATTCTTTCGATTCTTTAATCAAATTCGTTCCATTCTTCAAAATCAACATCCAAAGACCTGAGAACTCTTTATTCGACATTTATATCATTGTATATTTTAGACAACTCAATGTTTACCGATGTTTCAATCTAAAAAAACATCACTCGTTTTCTGTCACGATGAAACAGAAGAAAAACAGGAAAGCAAAAGAGGAGTTTCGTTATTCGGTTTATTTATCCGGTTTGTCCGATCCAATTGCTAGTTTAAGAGGATTACGGATCTGCGTTGTACGGCAAAGTCATCGTCGCAGAACCGAATGCATCGCGATACAAAGAGAAACACAGAGTCTCATTAAGCCAAAGCATCGAGACGGGGTCATTGTGCCGAAGAGGCATTGCAACCTGTGCACCTAATCGTCGTACACTAACCGAGTCGCAACTGCAAACGTGACTTTCACTAATAATTAGGCAGCCAGCCTATTCAAAATATCTCTCAACTTACGTTCTCCACGATGCAAACACGAATCTATAAAACACTCGAAAAGAAAAACGCGTCAGTCGAACGCCTGTGTCCACGTAGTCCTTTCACCAACGCCTATGCCTCCGCAGAATCGTTTGGCGAATATATCTGGCACGAGCCAACCGACAAATTACCAGGTTTTGCGCCGATGAAACACGAGCTCGGCTAATGACGGAATAAACGGAAGCCTCGGGCGACCGGATGGCTTGTTAACCGGGCACAATGCACGTCTAATGCACACCTACGATTTACCGTGGAGAAGCGTGCGTGCACACATCGGGAGGACCTGCATCCACGTATCTGAGATTCGATCAGCGAGAGAGCTGCCGGCCAACTCGCGCGCATCATGCATACGAATGCACTAGCCGGGGATCCAAGCGAATTACCATCGGTCGAAGGACAAAGTAGATGTGTTAACTGTCATCGACAACGGGATCGTGTGGAAAAGCTGGCAACGAATTTCGATTTTACGAGCGGTGGTTCGATTTATGGGGCCTGGTGTCACTTTCGACGCGTCGTATTGGTTCGAGAAGGTACGATACGTCGTAGTAACACGTAGATTTGGTGTGTAGGTTTTACGACGAAGAGGTCGTCGTTTTTCGAGAGGTATAGACGAAACAGGTAGATTTATGGCCAGAGAAGCACGGGTTTCCAAACTGCTGAGAGATCATATTGCTAGATAATTGGAAGAAATAACGCGAGTTTCGATGAAATAAAACGTATCGGAGGATGAAGCAGGCCTACTTTTACGTGTTCCACTTTTGGAATTTTATATCCTCCGTTCTAGATAAGCAAAACTATCTTTGTACATTAAAAGGAGGTTGATACAATATTCGTTTCAAATTTATTGATGCGAATAATTAACGCGTTACGAAGCATGCTCCGCGCACGCGACTTACCTTCCTATCAATTTCCGCACGCAACGCTATTTAATTCCACGCGTATTTGAACTTTGTAAAATATCACGGAGATGATGTGCTAATAAACACCCTTGGTGTATCAATTCTGGAAATCTCAGGAAAATCCCAACACTTATCTTACGTTTAACGCTTTACCAGCCGTGAATCTACGAATTAACACGTTCAACGCAATAAACATGGATTTGGATCAGCGTACAGTATTTTTATCGCATACACTTACACTTTATTTCTGTTCCGCGAATGCTTTAGAAGCGAAGGAACGTTCCTAAGTTCGCCAGTTTTGATCGCTAACATTTCTAACATACGTTAAAGGCACTTTATTAACATCGTATTGTAACACACGTATCGGTACCGAATCAAAATGGCAGGCAATTCAAAGAGGGTCGCGTGCGATTGTTCGACTCGTAGGGGTTACTCGAACGTAGAAATCACGTGTTGGGGTGTCGTTTTTCCCGAATCCGCAAATTAAGTCGTTGACGTGGTAGCATCGCTCGTTACAATCGTGTTCTTATCATCAACACGAACCAGCTACAAATCGCAAGAGGAATCGCAACCTAAAATCGACCACTGGTCTACTTCACTCGACGTAACGAATAGTTTTGCGTAAATAGAAATAAGAAAAAGCGCTGCAACGAGACAGAAGAAAGAAAAGCACGTTTGTCAGCGATAATTAAAAGCAATCAGGCCTGAATCGCGAATCCGTGGTATCCGTGCGTTATGCAATTATAATTAGTCAATTTGTTTTGAATAGACAGCGGGTGAACGCGAGCCGAGTGACGCAACGTAGATGGTAATGAGGGGCAAATACCTGGCATACGTTTGCTAGCCAAAGGGAGCCATTAGAGGCGTGGATATACGTAATGTTCAATAACGCGGTTACGGTGTACATTATTTCGTACGCAATTTACATTTACGATGGTGCCGCATCGATCTCTCCTCCCAAATTTCGCGCTACATTTTGCGTCTATTTCTTTGAAACACTATCGCGTAAAAATCCATCGCGTCGACTGTAGTAGAAAAATTTGGCCAAAGTACGTTTAATCCGATCTCGACGCGTTCCTTAGAACAGTCAATTTTGACAAAACAAGATATGCTGCGAACGTGCGCTAAGTTTTCGACACTAAGGCAATCCGGTTTCCTCTATCGACAATGCAATTTTGTTGCATCGCGAAAACATAAATAGGGATGTACGCTCGAGCGGAGAGTCCAGGAAAATGAGGTACTTTGCCGAGGCGTACGAAACCAATTTCGTATACCGGTTGAAACGAGCACGCCACTCGAAAACCGGAAAACGTTCTCGTCAGATGCATCCGCGCGTGTATTACGGGTACAAGGAAGAGGATGGTAGAAAATAACGGCAGTAGGGTAAGCGGGAACATGAAAATTAAAGTCATTGAGAAAGTTATGTTTGGAATCGCTTCCACGCCAAGTATCCGATAAACGCCGATTAACCTTAAGCTAACATCAATTATTTCGTTCAAGCGAATTATCGAGAACATTGTTAAGAAGTTTGTTAGGAATCAAGTATACGAACTTGGCTTAATTTTATTTCTCATCAGGCCCCTGGCTTCCTAAAATTCGTATCTCGAATGAGAAGAAAGTTTCGTGACGTTGTGTAGAATGTTTTTGATTCTACAATCCTTCTTTTTCATTAAAAAAAGAGATCAAGAGAGACGCGTTAGGTGGCCGAAACTAAAAGAATATTTTTGATTTCACACTTTAACGTGAAGCGGAAGATGGCAGAATGTTAGCAAAATTAGACCCTCCTCCTAATTGCCTCGGAAGGCAAAGTGGCCAAATATCACTTTGAGACAAAATATATTTTTTTATTTAGCGTTCCAGCGTAGTTTATAAGATCATACGATCAAATTACATAACGTCGGTTTACAAGTTAGGGCATATATGAAAAGAAAATATTTAAAGCGTGGGCAGACGATTTCTGCAAATATCGAAAAGATTTAATTCAGTTTACACTGCAAATTAGCAGTATGATCCGAATCAACATCCAGTTCCAACTATTTATCGCTAACCTTACCAATGAATTGTATCAATTAAATTGAATTTTATTGGAATAACCAAAATAATTCTTTAAAAATCCCATTGATGCAACTATGTTTCAAGAAACGATCAAACTATCAGAAAAACATGAAATATTCCTATTTTCATCAAACATCAAGCATCGATGTATTACAGCGAGAATACTTGGGTTGCATGATCGCAAAAGACAATCTCCCAGGCGAATTGGACGCATATCTGAAAATCAATAGCCTCGCTTCGGCGTGACAAGCGGCCGTGCAACAATGTGCACGAGGCGTTGTACCATTGACCTTTCGCGAATCGAAACGGAATGAAACGGCATGGTTCGAGGACGGTGAAGCGTACGAAACGAGCAGGCGAATCGTCGTCAGCCAGCCAGCAATTCAGCCGATAACGAACCGCTGATTATCGTGGGACGGTATGCGAACTACCAATTGTAAAACTAGCTCGTAGAGAGAGTGTATCGCGTCCCTTGTACGTTCGAAAGATCAATCATTCGTCGTGAATCGGCTGGCAGAAAGTGTAATAGAAGACAATGGCTAGGCCAGATGAGGCTAATCTGGCAAGAAATCGTTCGCCCGTTGCTATTAACCTTTTAGCTACGATCAAAATCAATGAGTGATTGATAAATTGATTTTTGCTTGCACGCGCTGTCAGCTGGACGAGTTACGTTATCTCTTCGTTCGAAAACTCTTTGGTGGGTTTCATCGAAAATCTTATGAAATGTGTAAGTTAACATAAAATTGAAACTAGTTTTGATAAACTAACGCTAACTTAAAATTAATAAAAAAAAAATAAGCAAAAGAACGTACCAGAGTTAATTCCATCTAAAAGTCTATCAATCACTTCGATAATCAAAGTAATACGGATCAGTGTTAATCGGCTTACGATTTCGTTCGCTTATTAAGACAAGAACGTCTGTTTAACAGTGGCGACGACCACGATCACGAGAACAGGATTATTAACTGTGGTTGACTCGGTTAGCCGCACCTCCTACCGTATCTCTCGGTGCCTACGTGCATACAGAAAAAAGCAAACAAACCGCGAGGAAGCTGCCATCGGGGCAGTCGAGGTTCAGTCCGTGCTATCTTATGGAAAGTCAGAGGTTCGTCGTTCGAGCATGTTCCATAACTCGTTCCAAGCTGTTTGCTCGACGAATAAATTCGCGCAAATGCTTTATTGCTCCATTATTCGCAGCGCTTCCGCGTGATTGACGGAACAGAGTCGCAGAGATGAAACGATTTGCGCTGTACGAATCGATTATTCCAACATGAAATCTTTTCCGCGTTGCAAATCGTTCATTAGAAGGTAAAATTTCCTCAATTTCGATAAAATCGAATAGAATCTCGTTCGATCCTATCCAATATCTACTTACTTGAATAACCCCACCACTGGCGATTCGAGCGAATAAACGGATAGAATTCGATCGCCTGCAAACCTCTTTATACGCATTCTGCCTCTCATTACGCAGAATGCTCGGCAACAGCAATGTTACTCGACGATATCAAACGTTACGAGTTTAAACACATACATGAATCTCTGAAACAGAGCGTGTACGACGTCTATACGACGTTTGTTAAGCGTGTTGCAGCAAGAGTAGTCGCGGCCAGGAATATTTCGCTCGCCACGGGCTTAATTGGATTAATTAAGCGAGAGTAGCTACGTAATGTTTCTTTGAGCGTTCAACGCTTCCAACGGCACTATACCGGTACGATGGCGAGCCCGACCGTAAAATGTAAATGCTTTTCGTCAAACGTGCCACGGGGATCACGATTCGAATTCTCCGACCACGAGTTCGACGCGATCTGAACGTTTATTCGATCCGCCGAAACAGCCGCTTTCCCACGAGCGGTCTATCGTTTGGCACGAGCTAACGTCAAAGCGAGAATATCGTTGTAACCCAAAAGTGTCTACGTGTTTGACCTGCAGTATTTTAAGTTGACGCCACGCTCTGCATGAGGAAACTCGACCGTGCCGACTCGTCTACTTTATAGATGTGACGTCATCCAGGTGTCTCAATTGTTTAACTTTATATCGGGCTGTAACATATGGAATACGCTCGTGCTTCGTTGAATATCAGTTTTAGAAGATTAAATTAACTCCACCAAGTTTGAAAGAATTACTACGAATCGGAAGTAGGAAACTTTCCCTTTACAACAACTCCTTAAAAGTTCTCCGAAGTACAAGAGTAGCCATTCTTCTTCGCGACACGAAACACAAAAGTTTGTAAGAATCGATCACCGCGACAATGCAACTTTTCAATTTGATCTTCAAACTTCAACGACCACGAACTTCCTATACACATTGCGAAACACGAAGATGCTTCGCTATCGAGGCAAGCCAACTCGATGAAACGCGCTTTTCGCGTCTCCATCCAAAAGGAACGGACGTACTGACGAGGCAGATACGCTTGTTTCCACGCTCGTCACCGCAGCATCCTTGCAAATATAAAACCAGCCTGGCTACGCGTTAATGACGACCCTTTGAATTCCCTGGGATGACAATCGCTTCCGACGAACCGGCGTTAACGACAGGAATCACCGAGCAAGAGGATGGGGATAGAGCACGGCGACGCTACATTATTGCATTAGCGTAACTTCATTAATTACACGAGGCTAAGGGGCAACGGTCGAGGGGTGAAAGGGGTTATTTCAGCGGTGCATCGGCTCGTTCAATGCTGACACCGCGAGAAATAAACCAACGTTTGGTTCCGTTTCACAGGAAACACGCTCCATTTCCGATACTCTTGGAATTCCATCGTGCAAGGTGCGCCATCCTGGCTATCAATCGAATTCATCGGGTCCCTCGGGAGACTGCCATTTAACCCTGTTTCCCTTTTCTAGACCTAACCCAAATCTTTCTTACGGTGTCGAAAGGATTCTCCGAAGGTTGATAAACTGAAATTTAAGAGTCCCGAATAGATTTATGATCTAAATAAATTGATGGCGAAGGAATGTTTGAATTTAAGATGCCAAGAACAAGCACGCTGTCGACGATAGAAAAGTATCCTAATTCATCAAAAAATAAATCTATATTCTCCAACTACTTTCTCGAAGCCCAAAACGATTTCGATCCGATCGCTTAAACTTCCTACAAGATCCAACAACACTCGAAAAACGTGCATAGTCAGCGTTCAAACAATATTACGGTGAGAGAGAGAGAGAGAGAGAGAGAGAGAGAGAGACCCCAGCAACGTTAGCAAATTAATCCATCCACGAAACTCGAATTTCCGCGTGGCTGATCCGCGAAGAGGTCGCGAAGGCCCTTGGAGAACGATAATCGTCCCCCAGGCACACATTCTCTGGCCTATCAGAACCGCTCGAATTTGAATGGTGAAACTGCTTTCCCTTAAACACGATTTCTAAGCGTTTCGGGAGTACTTGAGGACTGTAAAGCTGCTTGTGGCCCCGTCCATCCCCGTTCCACGACGATACCAACCCCCACGGCCTTTCCGTCAACGAGCGCTCCTCTCGACTCCGAAAGCTCCGTTCTCTCTGCTCTCTCCGTACTCGATCCTCTTCGGATCCGTGAAGGGGAAAATGGACGACGCTGAACGGACAGACGGAGAAACACGCGCGCGGTCTCAAAAGCAGGAGAGTCACTTTGTAATGTAGACGCGCAAATCACGTGTGTACAGTCAACAAACTCTTTAAAGCTCAAGTCCGCGCTACGCTCTCTTTCCAATCCCTTTGACATGTAGATACACACGTGTATAACGTGTATACGACGACCACGAATATTTAACGGGGCACGTCCCGTGGATGATGCTTCGGCGTCGTCGTCCTCGTCGTCGTCCTCGTCGTCGTGTTATTGGAAATTTAATGTTTCAATAAGGTATCCCGCGAGGGAGGACACGATGGATCGTCTGATGGAATTTTGTGACGATATTGATGGTAAATCAATGAGCAGAATACGGATAGTACCTGTATATACGTACTACGTATATAGTACGTATACCTATACAGGTACTACCTACGATACGAAAGAATAAAATATAATATGGGTTCCATACTTGATAGTTGGCTTTAAAAAGTTGAGTATAGTTGGAAAATATATTAGAGAAGGTTTGTTCTTAATATGTCTTGTCCTCTGACTTGTTCAGATAAATGAGACTCTACCACGCTAAATTAAAACAGACTCGATTACCAAACTACCACCGTAGAGACGTCTTCCGTGAATATGCTCCACCATAATCGCTTCGTATTCTAATCGCCCTTCTGCGAAAGTACTAACAAGGAAACAGATGGATGTGAAGGATCCTAAAATTCAGGTCGTTTTTCGCAGCAGGTTCTCTACGGTTGGGAACAAAAATCGCTGGAAATTCAAAGACGATGGAGCCGAAAGTTCGTGCCGATGTGAACCATTGAAAATGGTACATACTACACAGTCTCCCGTCGTGCATAGCGAAAGTCTTTTTAACAATCCGACAACCGTACACAAGAGAAACGTAACGGAGACATTCGAGATAAGTTAACGAGCACGATCCACCCTGCGGTAATTTACCGTCCACCGCATTTTCCCTGGCAGTTCGGTCGTTGCTGGCAACCTGACTTGGCGTTTATACGCCCCAACTTCAACTTACAACTTTGCACGAACGAAAATCGTTACACGGAGTGGCACTTTTCAACGGGGAGAAATTTTATTCGTGGAAAGTATTTCTGCCCGCGTGTAGACTGGAAATCGTTATTGACGTCGAACTCTGAAACACGCGATAAAACGACGATCGACGTACCAAGTATTTTCTATTCTTCGTTAAATCGAAATAATGCTCTAATGATAGAGGAACCGTTTTAGCAAGAGAGTTATATACTACAAGTGTCTCTTTCGACGCAAAAGAAAAACAAACGAAAGAAGCTCGCCCCTCTAAAAAAATCCCCATCTGATTAGCATCCACAGCTATTCAAAGTTAGGCCATAAAGACCTCGTCATTCATACGGACGACATAATAAAAGTATGAAACGGATCTAACAAGAATATCGAAAAAGAAGCACGCGTAAGAGAGTTAATCGCTCTTTCAACGACTTATTAGCACTGATTCGCGTAACAGCAACGCGGTTCTAAACGGTTCGTCGAGTCGTCCGCTTTAAGAGAAACCTGCTAGTGTCTTAGGGCTCATCCTCAGGGTGTATCGTTTCAAAAGGTAACGTGCTTACATCGCAGGGCCCTTTGATAACGATGGAAAAAGGCGCGAACGAAAAAAGCTCGAGCATAATGTTCTCGTCGCCTCGAGACAGAGAGAACATCCTCGACACCTTTTCCGTTGATAAAATGTCAGCCTGGTAACTGCGGTTTCCACAGCCTCCGGCGTGTCCCTGTGAACCAACGAAATCCCTTTGACTCGCGCTAATTCCGTTAATTGCCGACCTGGCGAAACTCCGGCGCTGTTTCGCGGCTAACCGTCAACGCGGCCACGATTTTTTCACCGCGGAAAAATTGTCGTTTCCACTTTTTCCTCTTCGCCTTGGAAACGCTCGAACACCCGGTCGGAAAACCATGTCGCCACGTAACCCGGCTATTTACATCTGTCGCGGATGCTTTCGCGCTTACGTGGCATCGTATTAAGATTATGAGCGGGATCGTTCCGGACGAGATCATCGCACGAAGAATGGCGTGCGAGAGTGACGGATGAAATAAGAAAGCAAGCAGCGATGTACAGGGTGAACTACGACAGGTGGTACATTAGGACAGGAAGTCGTTTCAAATACGAAATACACTGGCTCGCGAAAATATTCAAACACCTGTAGCAATTTTTCTTTATTACTTCTTCTTTTGCTCTTCTACATTACTAAGCGTGCTTGTATTCAACGAACCTTCGAACTCAATTTTCAAAAAAAAAAAAAAAAAAAAAAAAAAAAAGAAGCGGCGTCTGCAACGAGGAATCTTCATTTTTCCTTCTCGACTTACTTTTGCAGAACGTCTTGCTGCACGAGTGTATCCACCCATGCGAGTTCACTCTATATACACCTGTTCGGAACGAACCGGAAAGCAGCAAACGAAAGAGAAAGTAATACTTGGAAGGAAAAAACGACGAAAGAAGCGAGATTAAAGTCTTTCTACGGACAACATTCCGGATCACTTTGGGTCGTAAGTAATTCACGGCGAAGCATCTGAAAGCACTCCGTTAAAACGTACCCTTCGAAGAGAATGAAACTTCAATCGCGTATACCGGAGCTTCTGTATTACTCTTTCATTCTCTCTTTCTCTTCCTCGACGGTGCTCCCTTCGATTTGAAAGCTCGCTGAAGGTAATTGGTTGAAAGGGAAGAAAGCGCTCGAAAGCCCGCATTCTCGTTGCCGCTCGATTTGTGGATATAATCGTTTTAATTAAGCTTGATTATCTGCCTCCCCGTGCGCGACGGGCCAAAGGAAATCAAAAGGCTTCCTTTGTTGTCCGAAATATTCCTGATCCCTCTGCTCCCGAACCAGTCCAATGCTACTCCGTATTCCTCGTCGCGCGACAAAGACACGGACGGAATATGATTTTTGGACCGGAAACCGAGCCACCGATAATAACGATTATCAAACTATTAATGGCTCTTCAACGGCTTGTTACGGAAATAACGCCTTAACTTTCCGACCTTTGATATCCGAACACAGGACATCGAAGCTACCAAGAGTTTGCTATTCAGTTTGCTTTAACGAAATATTATTTTATTCGTTCGCTTTACTTTTCTTAATTGCACGTTTCTTCTAACAACGTCAAGTAATCGCGTGCTTTGGAAACATATTCGATCGTTAAGTTACATCATTATCGATGTTGCAGAGATACGTTACTTAATTGCACTTAACTCGCATAGTTATTACAAAACTTGGAGTTCTACTTACGTACATTACGAACATTCCTAACGTATGTTATGTAGCATTCCTAAACCACGCCTGAATTTCGATCAACTACGTACATCTGCATACCAAACATAATAGCCTTGCTATTTATAATAATCCATTCGTACAGATAACCATGAAACGCCATTAATCCGAACTTTGCTCTCAAGTAAAATCAACTTCTACGTACATGCACATAATCTTTCATCTTAAGACTGAGATAAAAAAAAGCAAGAACTTTATATTACGGAGCCTGCGAAACAAGCAGTCCTGGAACCTTGAACCCCGCACACACGATCGTTTCTAAACCGCATTAGCGTAATATTGCGGCACGTTACGACTCTCGAATGTAGCTGCAGGTTGCACCTACGCAAAGTGTAGGCACACGAGTTCCGCGCCTCCGGAACGTCCAGGTTCCCGATAAGGGAACGGCGTGGGGCAAATGGTGCCAAATCTACCTGGGTAATTCGTATTTCCAAAGCATACAGCCATAGATAAGGAAAGCGACCGCGCGAAACGAACGAATTATGAACTTTTTTCAGCGACTTACTGGTTCTTTAAAAAGATTTTCTTTTATTTTCCATATATTTCTCTGAAATTTGTCCAGCGAGACATTTGACGGATTATTGCGTTATGTAACAATGATAATAATTCTTCGGTGGAAAAAAGTGAAAAGCAGAACGGAAGTGAGGAAGGCGTCCGATGCAACGAAGACGTTCGGGAACAAATAACTGAACACGCCTCTGACCACCCACCAATGCGAATCTTTAATAAGCCACGCGTAATAACCTCTTCTGTCGAGTGAGCTAACGTATACGTGGGTGTCTTGGAGGTGTTGGACGCTTCCGGCCAACCAAAACGCTTGTAAACGGAAGACACGTGGCCAAACAAACTGATGGAAATATTTATTCGCGGTGGGATCTTTTGTTGAAGCGTTGAACACAGTGTGTGTGACAAGTTTGCACGTGTTTTGAGATGTATGATCTGGTTAAAACGTATAGTTTATTGCTTGCATCTAATTTAATCTCCGCTGAACTTAATGTAATATCCAAGAGTAACAATTTTAAATACCTAGCAATTGAAGAAAATATAAGATGCGCGTTCCGTCAAGCAGGAAATTCATAATATTATATTTTTAGAAAATGAAACGCGTTCTGTATATTCTGAAATTTCTATTGTTACAATCGGAATTCGAAGACTATCATTTCCAGCACAATTCCGCAGTAAAGCAAAGTAAGCAACCTGTCACTATCCGTGAACGTGTGCACATTTCCTACCATCTTCTTTATCTTTCCAACGGATACAACTGTATCAATTTAAGTAAACTGGTGCTTCGTAAACGCCCACCTAACCAGCCCGAAGTCATTCGAACCAGGAAGAGAATGTTCACCGTAGGAAATGTACGATATTGGTTACAAAGCTATATAATAATCTTCGTGTACGAGCATCTATTACATTGTAAAGATCAGACCGAAAACAAACATTCAACCACGAACCTATCGATAGAATGACGCTATTCCACTTGAAATTATAATGCCTCATATATTCGCTATGAAACAATTTTCCAGTCATTTTTCACGAATTTCGTGATAGCACAGTGAAACATCGTTCTCCTTGAATACGACCTACTTGATTCGATCTAATTATCTAGTACGTGACTACTACGATAAGTAGAACGGTGTACCGATGCATTTTACAGCCACTGAAAAGACGACGATAAAAGGTGAAAGAAAGAAGAAAGAATGCAAAGGAAAGAGGAAAAAATTTCGGATACCAAATCGTTCTGGCGCACGAGAAGATTCGCGAAAACACGCTGGGTAATTTCCTTAGGTCTCATTGTTCTGGTGGTGGAAGCACCGCATCCGTCTCTGTCGACGAAGCTTCTCCGTTTCCGCAACGGTGGTGGAAACGCGGCAGCATTTCCACGCCGTTGGACGCACAGCGTGCAACCGGCAAACGGCGCCGGGACAAAAACGCCGGTGCAGCAATCACAGGGAAACGAACAGGCTGTGCAGCTTTGTTTCGAGTGCACCTTGCTCCGTTTCAAAAGATGGAACACGACGTGCGTTCGAGGATCGGCTCAGACAGCAATTACGCGCGTTCGATGTAATCGGTGAGAAACGGTGGACCGACGATACCACGGATGTTTAAACGTTTTCCTCGACGAACGCGGAGAGAAGAGATCGGTCGTTGAACGAACCGAACACGAGATTTTCGATCGTGCTCCGACAATTGGTTTAATCTGACCGATTACTCCAATCGATGAATTGCTCCATTATGAACCTCGCGTTGTGTACGATGGGACGTAAATTGGTTAACGTAAATTGGTAGGTGCAAACGCGTACTTAACGATGGGAGTGAGTGATAGAAGCTTCAGAAATTAAAGGTAATTAACGCTGAATTTAAGCCTGTCGGTTATGTTCTTCTCTTGAAACACGTCTCTCATTTACCATCCATCGACGATACCGATGAGTCGGTAAAAGAAAAAAGAGAATAGAAACTCGTCCAACTGTTTCATATCTCATTTCATTCCCACGCATCGTCAATAAGAATAGACCGCCAAGAGAGGATTATTTCTTCTTTTGTCATCTTATCGACGAGTCTGGCCGACTTCTCCAGCTCGCTGGTATATACTTCGAAAAGGTTAAAGGAGCTTCTTGGCCGCGCATTCTCCCGTTTGAAAAGAACGGCCAAAGGGGGAGAAAGAGAGAAAGGGAGGGCTGGCTGTCCTTCTTCCTTTCTCTTCTCGACAATGGGGGCGTTCCACTGAGTTATCGATCGTTTTCACGTTCCTGAGGCACAGGAACAGGCCTCGAGAGAGCTTCGACTTTGCCGAGTACGAAGCCACGACTCGAATTCGTGACTCCTTCCAACCATCGAAATCGATCTTTTCGAGAGGCGATACATCGATCCGACTCGCCGAAGGAAGCTTTCTAGAACGGTCAGGACCGCGATAGACTGCAACGAACGTTATATACGTGTACGCGCGTTCGTCTAATAATAGATCGGAGTTTGTACATTAACGAACTTCCGTGAACTCGTCGTTAAAGGAAACGAGGAAACCGGAAAGCCGAAAGTGTGGAGTAAATATAGACGGCTGCCTTCTGGCCGGGACAGCTGTGAAAACTCTGCGGACTTTGACGCCAAGTATCCGAGCTACGCAGTTCAGCGACAAGATTCCCATTGATAAATTTTCAATCGATCGTCTAAGTCGGCTGGAGCGCAGGAAAATCCAGCGTCGAGGAACGTAGTTTTCAATGCGACGTTTTAACAGAAATTTTGATACATCTCACATCGGTCTCGCAAGTGGATATTTCAATTTATCGTGGCAAGATCAGTGAAAAAATACATACGATACACGTGATAAATACATTTTTGTCGATTCAATACGATTGTGATTATTTGTGTAAAGATGTTCGATCTAAATTATTATACTATCCTGAAGAGTTCTATGATATCCACTTATTTAGAATATGTATGTATACATAAAATTATGTAACAACTGTAGAGAAAGGAACTGAATTACGAGTACTTGGTAATGCGTAGAATAACACGGTATTTTCAGTCGAAACCACTTACCTCGAGAACGTGCAAGTACCCACGAACAGCCGAGATACGTCTATTTAAGGAACATTAAATAAAACACGAGCAACGAGCTCGCAAACGGAATAACCGGAGTCGTTTCTCACGGCAGATAATCGAGCGCAGCCGATACGTAATTTCACGCGGTATCACGCGTCAATTTGAAGCTTCAATTCCGAGCAATCATGTTCTAACAGTAATTTCGTCTAATGTTCGTCATTACCAACGTCCAGACAGGAACAAGCTCGGCTACAACTTCGTGTAAACCGTCAAACGCTGATATTGTCCCTTAAGCCTGCGAGTTATATGCGAGACAAAGACAGTGAGACAAAGTGAGGGAAGTGCCACGCGAGAGAACATTTGAAACACGTGCTGAGGATTGTAATTTAGGCTCGACTGCGACTCACGCCACCGCGAAAAGCATACACAGTTCACAAGGAACAACGAGTTGCTGTATGATGAACAGAATCGAACGAGCAATTTCGTCTACGTATCTCGTTTTTCTCTATTTCCACGGCATTGCGCGACAAAGAGCATTCCAGATGAAGTTTACACGAGGAACAGATACACCGTTTACCCTTAAGCCGCGCACTCGCTGCTGAATATGCTCGCTAGCTGACTGAGACGAACATTTTGCGACTGCGATTTCTTCCTTACGAATAAATTCACGACTAGTTCTTGAAAGATACAAATAATATTTAGAAAAATATATTTGCGATATTAATCTATGGTAGTCTGCCAAAACTCGGTTCGTAATGTTAAAAATTAATTTGTTATATACTCGCTACTCGATTTTATATCGTTTATTTCTATTTGTAAAATTTATGAAAAGACAGAAATACGCAAGATTAATCGAATCATGGAAGCCGTACTAATTCAATTGTGTTTCTTCTTATCGCGACAGAAAAGTCAGACTGTGGGAAGCTTTTTGAGCTACGCGAAATATTCAGTCGCGAGAGGTGGCGCGTAAAAGGCAAAGCAACGCGCGGCGAGATTCAGACGAAACGATCTGATCGTATCTCGACAAAGCCAGTACCTCGGCGATCTTACGAATTCTCCACGGTCATTCGTGACGAACCATTAAGAATTCCAGCGAGCGAGCTCGATTCACGTTCACGTGCTTCGAAATCAGTTATCGGAGCGTGAAATTTTCACACCCCTCGCGCGGAAGCAAAACTATATTTGTAAGAGGCTATTGATTATCGTTGAACTGTTGCCCGATCGATCCACGAGACAGGATACGGTGAATTTAAAAAGGTATTGTATGGGAAAGGGAGATGACGAACGAAATCAAGCGAAGGAAAGCACGATAGGCGGAAGGTGTGAGAGACCAAACAAAAAGAAAAGAAACGAGACACGATGGAAGAAACTTTCGGGAAAATAGGGCACCGCGTAATAAAAGAAACGCCAAACCCGCGATATAAAACGAAGATATCAAGTGCAAAACATATAAAAAACTATCCAATGCAAAATGAAACGAAGGAAATGTCTACGAATGAAACAAGACGAGAGGGAAGCGCGTTGAGAGAAAGCAGGACACGATGAACAAAAACCAGAGGAAAATAGAATATTAAACGCAAAGCGATATACAAAGAAACAAGACTAGATGCGAAACATATATAAAGAAGAGGTATAAACGACAAAACGAAAGGAAGAAACAAAGCGTAAGAAAATAAAACGAGATGAAAGCTCAACGCGATAAACAAAATGGCGTAGGAAGTAGGGCATCGAATACGAAAGGATGTACCAAACGTACCAAATAGAAAACCATATAAAGAAGGGCAGTAAATGGAAAACGATATAGAAAGAAAAGTATAGGAAGCGTAGAACGAAACGGAAAAAGACGCGACTGTGGGCGAAACTAACGACAGAAACTCACAACAGAAGCGCTCGACGGCGGCTATATATCGTGAGCAAAGTGCGTGCGTGCGTGCGTGCGTGCGTGCGTGCAACGTCCGTACAATTAATGACGGAATCGCGTGTGTGACTTCTCGAACGTCGGAAGGGTGCAGCTCGAGTGCACCACCTTTGGAAAACAGTGAAGGCACGCGTCGTCTACCTGCAGCACGCCTGCGTGCACCGACTGCATAGGTGCACGCATGTTCCTGCAGGGGGTTGCCCGCCGTCGGTGCATGATTTACAAAGTGTTTACCGGATCCATACAGCCCTCACGAAAACCAGTGACGTTTCTAATTAGTCCAAGCTGCCCGAGCCACGAATAAACGTCGTGTCACTCGGAATCGTGTTCGTTAACTCGCGGTGTTTAGGGATATGCGATTTACATCTTCTTAAATGACTGTGCAGACTTTCTCGGGGTAACGTTACGGTACGACGATATATTTACAAGCAGCGATTTAATATGACGCGATGCGAAGACTCAGATATCATTTAGACGATCTGTTACATGAATTGATAGTACGATAGAAATTGAATCGATAGTACAGCGAAGAGTCGATGCATCGTTCGAAGTCTAGAAGTTTGTTCGAACATACAACTATGCAAGATTTGTATTTGGTTTTGTTCTGCGAGAAAACAAGACTGTGTTCAAGGATGATTTTACTTTAACAAGGTGCGAGCGAAATAATTGCGACTAAAAATTGATAAGTATCGTAGCAGAGAATTTTTTAATGATCTTCTAAAGTCATTACATATCTCTAGGAAGAAAATTATCCTCCGAGTAGGAAATTATTAACTAAATAATGAAATTGTATTACACAGGAAATAATAGTACTGAAAATTAACAAAATATCAATTACAAAAATATATGGATACTTGCTTGCATCGAAAGTTAAAACTCGTGTCGTTAAAATAATTAGGTATAATCAGCACCACCGTAGATGCCTTGCGAGATTTACGATCCTGTTACGAATAATCACGCCAACAAAATTCTCGACGTTTTAATTTACGTTAAACGTTTTGCTTTAATGGGAGCATGATTAATGGCGAAGGAGGCTGTAGTACGTACACTTCGCTCAATGCTAAATAAGGTACTAAATAAAAACAGAACGTACAAATTCCTTTCTTTCAAATACAAATGCAAACCCCATCCTTACACTTGTTTTACCATATTTGCGAATTCTCGAAAAACCATTTGCTACCGTTTCTCCGAAAATACTCTCCCACCGGTTTACTATCCTGTGCAGAGGAATTTTTCATATAGTACGACGTATAAACGTGCGATTACAATCTCAAACAAGTAATCTCCCTGATCAGCTTTTCGCCAGCTCCGCTCAATAACGAATAAACGACAGAGACAGAGCGTGCTTCTGAACGCCGCACAATACGCGGAAGAAAATTCACGAGCAAAGCCGCAAAGCCGTCGCTTCGGGGAACGAGCAAATCTTCTAGCTTCCATGAAACTGTGTAATTCCTTTATTTATTTACGCGAGGCCAGAAAGAGGAGAGAGAAAGGAAACAATTGGTAACACGCGACTCGCGCATACACGCGAGGACACGAATGCTGGCGTCTTGCGATCCTCGCAACCCCTTCAGGGAATCCCTAACCACGTAGTGCGAGGTCGCGAGCGGTGTATAAGCGGGGACACGGACGTAAGTGACTACAGACCACTCCGGAGGGTGCGAAGATAAACCCTGTAAACATTCGGGATAAAGCCGGTCCCCGGGGAGACGAGAGAAGAGATTCAAGAAAAGACGAGCACGCCCCGTCCCGTGCAGCCACTGTTCGACGATTAAAGGCCGTGAAAAGAAGAAAATGCAAAGGAGAAATTGAATTGCGGCGTATGATGTGTTAATACGGCCGCCCAACGCGTAGAAACTTGTAATTCTCTTTTATTTCTGTCGTATTCCATTTTTTAACTTTGCAAATCCTTAAGGATTTTTAATTCGGATATTATTTTCTCGAGAAAATGAAACAGTTACGATCTCCTAAAAATCGTTCATAGCTGAGTTTGACGAATTACGAGGCAAGCTATACTTAGCTTCGTTCTAATATCCTTTTGACGCGAGCAATCCTCCCTTAAAGCCAGATAATCCTACTCGACAATAAATTTTTATACGTTTAAATCACTACCAAAATTAGATTTTGTCTTGCTAGATCGTCGAAACGTCCCACTGTGAGGCAAAATGAACATTTCTTCGCGATGTATTGACGGTGAAAAAGGGGAGGTGGAGAGTCGCGGCTAAACAAAGTCGAGAAGAGAACAATGTGCCAAGAGAATATACGGAACGGAACACATCAGCCACGGTTGGGGTGCGTTTGATTAAACCCGGATTCATGGAAGAACTTCATTTCCACGGAATTGATTTCCGTGTGCGAAGACAAGATAGCGGGAACGCGACAGAGATACGATCGTTCCTAGGAAAGCAAGGTTTACGGAGACGGGCGTAGATAATGGGCCGTATTCTCTGGTACTATAAATGAGATCAGCAAATTGGAGAGCCTGATCGCTATCGGAGATAATGCATCAGCTGTTCGCGCCTTTATCGCGATAAAAAGCCACGCTTTGCTATGGCTAAATATTTGCGCATCGCTCTCTTCTTCGCAACCATAAGTCTGCGTTTACGCAGATAAGAACAGCAGATAACAGCAGGATAAGAACAGCTGATAACAGGTGACTTGGGTGCTGTTAAGTATTCGGGCTACTCCTGCCCTCCATTAAATTTAAAACAGACCAAAGGATATCTCTAGAATTATTATCATCCAAAAACCACCACGATTCTCATCTCATTCAAAATTCAAAGGATCCGTCGTAACACGAATTCGTGACAGAGATTGCATACAAGATACATGTTACACACACACACACACACATCCGCAAGAATTTACTAACACAACCCGTTACTCCAAATAGCGTACGTTACAGTATCTTCTTTTCTAAAAAAAAAAAAAACGTACCGTTTCGAGCAAGAAAACCCCATAGACTTCCGGAAAGACAGTGGAAACCGGATCTTTATCCGGCCACAATGTTTGGACGTGGACAATGTACGCTGGAGACCGTACACGAGCGAAAGTGATATAGACAGACAGATAGACAGACAGAAAGGCACCGCGTAACCGTACGAATTCCGAGCAAGAAGCGTGGTAGAATAACGCAACACGCATGCAGGAACCGTTTCAGGACTTTATCTTTATTGGACATTTCTATCTTTTTTCTGTCTGGCCGCTTCGCTCGTCGAGTACCGCGGAAAATGGGTGTACGCATCCCACACGCGCGAGGCTCACGGGTCTGCGTACGGCAAAAAGGCTGCGCGTCTCTTACCACCCTCTTCTTCGCCTTCTCGTCCTGAGCGCATCCCTTTCTAGAGAATACCGATGTGCACAGAGAGAAAAAAGAAAGAAATAGAGAAAAAGAAAGAAATAGAGAAAAAGAGAGAGAGAGAGAGAGAGAGCTCTATTAATAGACGACGCACTTATACTTCGAAAGTGGTGCGGCTTCATCGAAGCTTGGCGAATATCAGAGTTCCGTTCCATTCCATGAGCAAGGAGGGGAGAGAGGACGAAGAAAAGCGGAGCAACAGGGATCGAAAAAAAGAACGCGAAGAAAAAGAAGGGAAAGGAAAGAATGAAAAAAGAAGAGGGAAGACAGGGAAAAAGCGGAGCCCGGTTGAAGACCTCATCGATCGACTCGCCACCGGCTCAATATCCTTGAAAAGCGCAACGCGCCAGCGTAATTGCGATGGAGGTCATGAACAAGGTCAATAACCACGTACAATCCCCGCTGAAATACTTTCTATCGAATGTGGAAGCTGCGAGAGTCATGGGCTGGCGGCTGAATTTCAACGGGACGTCGCGCCGCCGCTGTCGATCGATCGGTTATCGAAGAGTTGCAAACGTTCGACAGAATAGCACCGGAGAACGATGACATTGAAAATTCCGTTGTCGGAAAAGTTGGACCAACGAAGATAAAAGAAGAAAATGTTAATTACCGAGTGAAAAAGAAATTTTAAACAAGTTCGATAAAAGCTCGATCAAAGCTGTCGGAGATAACGCAATGTTCTTTGAATTTAATGACCCTAAACTGATATAAGACGGAGCAATCATATTCGCGGTATAACAACAGAAAAATACCTACTCCTTGCTATCTTGAAATAACGTTAGCGAATACGCAATAATCGCGATCAGACAGCAAAAAGGTAAAAAGCAACGGAAAGAAACTGCGTCGCTAATTCCACTAATTCGTCACTCGAGTGACCATTCTCGAGACGAGAGTGTTCTCAGTTGGTGTACCTACATAAATATGCCTCTGTTCGCTCTCTGTTTAAGAGAATAGCTGTTAGCTCGTGCGAAAAAACGAACAGGGAGATGAATTCGTTCTCCTTCTCGTCTAACCGGTCACCACTAACCTATTGTACTCGCCTTCGACGCGTTCTTCGCCATGTAAAATTTAACGAGCGCTTGTAATTCTAACGTATCTCCTCGTTTCCCTTTCTATCACCTTGTTTCGGAGCAAAAATATCGGCAATGTACAGTTGCGAGGATACGATCGTGAAAATCTACGACGAATCCCGTACGAAACAGGATTAAAAGTGCAAGAAATGGAAATCTTCCAAGGGGCTTCGTTTAAAGCTCGCACTTATCCATAATCATTACGGTGCTCGTCGTTATCGTCGCAATTAAGCGCAAATGCACGAGACCTGGTGTCACACGCGATATTGCTTCCGCTTCCGGTAAACGCGGAGACGATCCAAACTTGCCATCGCACGCTGGGAACCTCTGTTCCCAACCGTGAATTGATAAGCAATGTTAGCCTGAATGTTCTCTTCGACTGATAAGACCAGATTACGACTTGGACGCACGAGTATCTGGCGTCGTCTACGTTAACCTTCTTCTTCCGCGTTAACCTCGTTCGTTTCACGGAGGCCGCGTGGCTCTGCGATACTGTACATCCTCGAATTGACCGTCGTCGTATCGAGCAAATCTTATTACGGGGAAATCGCGCGTACCAAGTAACGATTACGAGCGACGTTAATTTCGACCATTTTACGTCGAATGCTGTTAAGTGTACGAGATTGAAACGTATAAAAATGCAAATTACCGATAACCTTACGAATGTGCGAGATAAGAATTTAGGAAACAGTTGCAGCAGCGTGTGAATATTACGTAACTGTTGTTGCTACTGAGTTTTAAGAATGAAATTGTAATAGTTATTTTTTAGAAAATGTTCTCAAAGGTAGACTATCATTTTCTTTCTTTTTTTTCTTCTAAAAGACTTCTTCGTTTAGTCAGACTCAAAAGACTGTGCAGGTATCTAATATACCATGTATAATTCAGCTAACGAAAAATTAAAACTTTTTATTATTATCCATAATTATCCACTATTTTATTATTTTCCAAAAGAATCGTAACGAGGTTAGGATTATCTAGCGTACAGTGTAAATACCTTCAAAACAATAGGGTTTCAAATACTTATCGCCGATGTATAATATTTCAGACACCGAGAATTAAACAGTTTTCTATTTTTCCGAAGAATCATAACGAAATTACAACAGATGTAACATTGACAAAAATATGGATTTGAAATTGCTCGCGATAATCTTGAGATACCTTACGGTACTCCGAAACATAAATGCCGAACGAATTAACGTTAACCTTGTCCCTCTGTGTTAACCTTGTTCAGTTTACTCGAATCGAGCATGCCCGCTCGCCCACGTAGTCGCCAGGAATCGTGAAAGTGACGTTACAGGTAGGCATAAACGACGCTCGTGCCCGCGAGCAAAATTCCACTTCCATCGCAAAAAAAAGGAAAACAAAAATTGCGAAGTCGCGCACGCGATACTTTTCACAGTCGATAAATAACAACAAATCTTTCGATCAAAGTCAATGACCACACCTGTAGCGTTTGGCAACGCTGCGGGTGTGGACTTCACACGGACATCCGTACGCGAAGACGAGAAAAAAGAAGGAAGATGGAAGAGACTGGAGAGCTACACGCAGATTCAAGATACAAGAAATAAAGATATCAACGAGAAATCCGTGCCATTGACACCGAATCTCTGCGTCTGTCCCTTTGATATTTTCCAGATCATTGAGCACCGTTGCCGGATACGTCATCCTATGATGGTATATATGTATACTACTTTGTTCGCGTCCAGCGAACACGCCGCCCTCGTGTTACGAGGATATCCGCGCTAATACGGCAACGAGAGGAATATACGATTGTTCTTACTACATATTTGTTGCTGTCCTTCCATTCGGACAACGTATATATATTATACGGTATATGTTATACCATGACATTAACGAAAAAGGGATACGCAGATTTGAAATGGTAAAACGTCATTTTAAAGAATCAAAGTATCTTGTCACCCCAATTGGCAGTTATACAGTTATGGTAGAAAGGGTGAAACGTGTAACGCATAGCTTCAGGACCGATTGGAGACGCGGTTTAAAATATTATTTCATGTGAATACTCACCGGAACGATGGCCCGTGTGCCCTAGCTGTCGCCTAACGATTCCGGCTACTCCACGAGATCCCGCGAGGACGAAAAATCCCGTCGCACAAGCGTCACGCACTGTGTCAACCACGACGGTACTCTTACGACCGATCGGTCGAAGGACGAGAGACGTTTCCCGGTGCACCACGGACGCACTCGTGTATTCGAACGCGTATCTCGAGTGCTACGCGATACGATATCGATGAGCCTCGGGCCGCCATGCACTGACTGTCGAGACTGCGGCCGCTTGTCTCGCGCATGTCTTCATCGAACGCGCGCGCATCTCCCGTTTCGAACGACCCGTGGAATGCCGGGAGCTCGCTGCCAGCGTTATCTTTCGGTGGATCTCGCAAGTTATATTGAATCTCCTGTTGCATAGGTAGGAAACCTACAACCCGACATTCCATCGCAGATGGAGTACAGAATGGACGTGATATAATTAAATGATTCGTTTAATTATTTTTGAATGAAATTAAAATATAATATGTCTGAACATAAAAATATAAATTTTTGAATCTTGTGAATCTATTTTTACTCTTGTATTCTCAAATCGATTATTCTATACACGGGTACAGGGCGTTCGGCTACAGGCATCAGGAAATTTAAGGGATGATTCTTGAAACCGAAATAAGACGAAAATCAAAAATAAAAAATTGCCTTTTCGATTTTGTTCTTCAGTTACTGATAATTAAAAATCGGTCACAATATTCCTCCACGCGAGCAAAGCTTTTTATACAAATGAAAGGAGGTCTGCCTAGGCAGAGGGGCATACAGTGATTCTTAATTAAACCGAACGACACACGAGGACCAACTTATCTTGCCAAATCGTACAGAAGAAGACTATGATATTCAGAGACGTAAACGAACCCACGCGACGTTTTGCATAAAAAAAAGAGCGGTAGATTGAACATTAAACCTGCTTACTCTTGGAAATCCATAAGAGGTTTGGATAGAGTTATTTAATTCTAGAATACTCCATCCTTAATTATACTTTACTCAGTACGAAAAGTACTTGTTATTAGTTACACTTCTAAATTATATTTCACTAATATAATATACCATAGATGCATTGATATGAACACCTAATCAGGATCGCAGCCGATTAGCTCATATTACTTGCCATATAATTAATAATTATACCAGTTATACAGTTAATTACTTTGCTGTATAGTGATATAATTAGTAATTATATATCAAATAATATGATTGCCCGGGTCTCACCGCGAGGAGGTGCTGCGAATGGAGACCCACCCTATCCACGACCCATCCACCCTCCTTTTACGCAAAAAAATCTTAATAAAGAAAAGAAAAGGGATATTCAATCGAAGAAACAAATTCAACCGAAAAAACAAATTCAACCGAAGAAACAAATTCAATCGAAGAAACAAATTCAACCGAAGAAACAAATTGAATCGAAGAAACAAATTCAACCGAAGAAACAAATTAAATCGAAGAAACAAATTCAACCGAAGAAACAAATTAAATCGAAGAAACAAATTCGACCGAAGAAAGCTTAGTAAAATTCTATAAAATATGTAGAATTACTCCCTGATTGGTAAGGTTCAAATGTTATTCTGTAATACTAGCTTCTTTCTTTTGTTCACTTCCATTATTTTTCTCATTCTTTTGAACTTTAAGCAAACATATTTAAGATGCTAACCCATTTACTGGATTTGGTATATAAAAGAAACAGGCATCTCTAAAACGAGAACATTTTATACATGAAAAATAAACTACTAATAATGATCAATTATAGATCAAATTACTATTGATTAAATTTTAATAAAAATAGGGAATCATCTGTATCTTTTTAATCGCAACTAGGGTTACGTTGAAAATAAAAATGTTAAGCAATTGAATTTAAACTGAATTAGAAATTGAAAATTTCGTTTGAAATAACTAAGATGAGAGAAAACTCGATTATTATAAAATTACTTGTTTTGTCTTGTAACTTTTAACAGTACCTGTTATTTTCTACAACATAGTGACTTGCAACATAGTGAACCGAAAGATATGCACATAAATCATTTTGTGTAGAATTTTTATTACAAACGAACGATGCTCGCGAATGAACTTTTGTTTCATGCAAATGAAATTCGAATATTTATAAAATTCTACATTACTGTTAAAAGATTGAAAATATCGCGATCGAAAAGATTCTAAAAGTTATGGTTCTAAGAACGAACAATCACCAGCATTAATTCTAATAGCAATGAATTAAATCTTAAAAAATATTTCAAGCCTTCATAGCAACGTTAAGATATTTCATTATAATACTTTGTTACGTATGAAATCGCTCACAATTTTATACATAATCATGTATATATGTATATATAATATTCATCATGTATATATATATATATGTATATATTATACATTCGTAATAAAGTTCTGCATTTTAGCAGTCATGGTAACATTAACGATGACAAAGGAATATGTCTTATAGCAGTATTTTCAGTAATAAACGTAGTAAAAAGGGGCGTATTAATAAGGGGTGCTGGGAAAGAAACAAAGCAGTAGCCAGAAGGGCTACTAAAATTCTATCGTGTTCCACTCTATATAAACCCGATCAACAAACCGTGAGTGGAACGGAATATTCTTGTTTCGCAACGCTAATTTACTACTATTATTTATGAAGCAGAAAATTCTCAAAATAAAACGCGACGAGTGCTTTGTTATATCTGCAATATCAATTAATCTACCAATAAAAAAAAAAAAAAAAAGTCTGAAAATTCCCGAAATTTGAGACGCAACGCTAATAAGTATAAATCTACGCACTCGTATTTAAAAAATACGCAACACTAATAGCGAGAGATCAAAGTGCAACCATTTAGGAGGTTGCCGATGAACGATCACACTTGTACAGCTCTTGTAGCTGCATCGTGTGATCCAGGAACAGTGTCCGA